>JAKOOJ010000001.1:131458440-131783440 GCA_022577455.1 Arizona elegans
CACTGCACCACTCCTTGTAAAAGTATATGTTTCATTATAACTGGCTGTTTCTTCAAAGCATGGAGTAAATGAGGTTGATCCCATTCCTATATGCAAGCTTCTTTTGGAATAAGCTATGAGGAACATGCTAACGTGTGCTTCTCAGGAAAGTATTCTGCTAAATGTCACTCGGTACCTTATACCTCCAATCCTGCATTTGCTTATTATCACAATTTAAAGATGTTCAGAAGCATCAGACACATTTATCTTGAAGGAAGACATACAAAGAAACATTAATACAAAGGAGGTGATGAGTCAAACCTTGGATAGACACGTTATTAGCACCAATATCCAACTGTATCCCAAATACATGGAAACAGAGCTCCTGTGGAACCTAACCTTTCCATCTCCCGTAACAAGTACCCAGGCATTAAGACAAGTTGTGTACCCATTTATACTTTAGATTCAGATTCATGGATGCTCATTCTAGAATTGAGCAGACTGTGGTATTCAACCAAGAAATACAAATGGAATTGGATTTTAAATATAGTATGTAATGTTCACTGTAAATATTTGTTGTATTGTTGACCTGCACACTTAGATGATTCTTCGAGGCAGATCCTGACCCTATAGAGAAAGACATTTTTTCAGGTTTGAGAGATGTTGGAAAGGGTTGCATGAAAAAGCAAAATGACACGTTATTAGCACCAATATCCAACTGTATCCCAAATACATGGAAACAGAGCTCCTGTGGAACCTAACCTTTCCATCTCCCGTAACAAGTACCCAGGCATTAAGACAAGTTGTGTACCCATTTATACTTTAGATTCAGATTCATGGATGCTCATTCTAGAATTGAGCAGACTGTGGTATTCAACCAAGAAATACAAATGGAATTGGATTTTAAATATAGTATGTAATGTTCACTGTAAATATTTGTTGTATTGTTGACCTGCACACTTAGATGATTCTTCGAGGCAGATCCTGACCCTATAGAGAAAGACATTTTTTCAGGTTTGAGAGATGTTGGAAAGGGTTGCATGAAAAAGCAAAATACATTACATGTGAATAAAAGTCTATTTGTACAATAGAATTTTTTTCTTCTCCTTATAGATCTTGTGAATCCACTTCAGATGTCCACCAAACTCTCTGGAAAGGATTTTGAGAATGTGCCAGAGTAATGCAATGGGGAAGGAGAAAAATCAGTCTTAGTGTTCTTGATGCAGCTCTGCTGTGATTTAAACAGGAAGCTTTAAATTGTAGTTGAAATCAGTATGAAATAAATGATTTTCTGTTCATACTAAACCATTTATTTCCTTTAAAAAAAGAAAGAACAGTCTGAGCACTCTCTACAAGCGACTAAAAGGGGCAGGGTAACAACCACGTCATAAAGTCAGACTCACTTATTCTTGTCTCTCCCGTCACTTGCTTATTTGTTTATTTAAAATCAGAATAGAGCTGGAAGGGACCTTTTATTCATTTATTCATCATTTATTCATTCAATTTCTATAGCCATCCATCTCAGGCAAATGACTCTGGGCAGCAAACAACAATAAAATATGTTAAAATCAGTACAAGCACTATAAAAAGTATGTATGTATGTATATATGTATGTATGCATGCATGTAGTATGTATGCATGCATATATGTATGCATGTATATACAATGTGTGTATGTGTATATATATTTATAATGCACACACACACACACACACACATAAAGAGAAAGAGGTTTGCACAGCTTTTCCCAAACCACTTAAGTCCCTGTATGCTTTAGTTTTAAAGAATTATACATTTTCTATATATGGATCATTGGATACAAAATGGTATAGTTGCAAAGAGTTGAAAAAAATGTGAAATAGAAAAAGTGAAACTAGTCTCAGTTCTGAAATTAAGAACTGTGAAATTCAAATGAGTAATATTAAGTACAGCATAAGTGCTTAAATAAGTGTATTAAATAAATAAGTGTAATATAAACACAACAAGCACAAGTTTAATTTTATTGCCAATTTTCTATTACTAGTTCTTTCCTTTTGATCAGGGTCCTAGGATTTCTGTTTTGTTTTTTTTTAAATTAATAGATTCTGCAGCAAGTAAAAGTTATTTTTTTTTAATCCTGCTTTAAACTATAGAAGTGCAAGAAATAAGCTTCTGGATCAATTCACAGTCCCATCTATTCTAACATTCTGTTTCTATGAGGCCAATCAGACACTTTGCAAAGAGAATAATCAGCATAAATTCCCTAGAAATTGGGGAGAGGCAATACATAGCCATCAATTAATTTATATCTGATCCAAAATACCATCTAAAGTACAAATCTTCATTTGTGTGTCCCTATATGATTAATCTTTTATGTTTCTTTGAACAGCTCATTAATTTAATGTTGTTATGATGGATTTTGTACCAGCATTTTATTTCTGTGGAGGATTAGCATTGGCAGCTTTGATTACCCATCCTTCTTTTCTACATTTTAGGAAGACATAATTTTAACATAATTTCCCTTTCCTCTTCTTTGAAGTGTAGAATAATAGCAGATATAAACTGTTTATATTCACCAAGAGGCAAATAATTTCCTAGGAATTTATGACAGCTTTATAATTGATCTTCACCATTCGGTAATATTTTCTTCTTCAGGTATTTTGGCTGAAACAGTAAAGGAAATATTAGCATAATTTTTTTAGCACAAAGATCTCATGCAAGTTCATGTTCATAAGTCGTAGCACAAAAATGATAGAGTAGATTGCACTTTAATAGTGCAATCTTATTTATAAATCTACTTAATTTGCAGTATAGACTTATTATTGCTATTGGGTACTTTGCAGTAAGTCCAAATATCCAGGTCCAAGAAACGAAATCGCCTGTTTTAGTATTCAGATTTGTTCAGATGGTCTATCTGGCTTTTACAAAAAAGATTTTGATATTATTTCACAATATTTCCTGTAACCGTGCTTGAACTTTCAGTTTGTTATCTTTGCTTGCAGAATTGTAAAGTACAAACCAATAGAATTGCTAAATGGTTATATAGCATATATTATCCTAGACCAGGGGTGTCAAACTCAAGGCCCACAGGCTGGATCCAGCCCGCGGGGCCGTCCTGGTCTACCCAATGCAAAGAGGAAAGATCGGGCCAGCGTGGCTTCAGCCCGGTCTACCCAGTGCGAAGAGGAGACATGCCAGCAGTTTGGAGAGTGGTGTCAAGCTTGCCACACCCACCCAGTTGACCAAACCCACCCAGTCAGCCATTCCTGCCTGGCACTCTGAGGTCAACCACAGCCCTGATGTGAATGAAAGTGAGTTTGACACCCCTGTCCTAGACCAAGCTCAGGGCAGAAAATTTTGGCAGAGAGTTCTGTCTTACATCCTTAAAAACCACCAGGGATAAGGGATCTCATCCCTTTGCTGGGCAAAGTGTTCCATATTCTGGCTATTTCTATTCAATCTAAATATGTATGTACAGCTCTTCTTTGGTTTCTTTCATTGGGGCAGAATTATTTCTTCCTTCTTTCTAGAGTAACTGCTCTCTGCTATATAAAGAAAATTAGCAGTCTTTGCTTATCAGTGATAATTGGGAGTGGAATTTCTGTCACTAAGTGATGTCATATGACTATGCCACTTACAACAGCAGTTCCGGCAGACCCTGGTTACTGTCATTAAGGAAATCACTGTGGATTGTTAAGGGAGAACCTCATTAGATGGAGACTTCCAATTTCCTGCTGGCTTCCCCATTGATTTTACTGATGGGAATTTTTTTAAAAAAATTAGATTTATATGCCGCCCTTCTCCAGAGACTCAGGGCGGCTTACAATGCGTTAAGGAATAGCCTTCATACTTTTGTATATTTTTATACAAAGTCAGCTTATTGCCCCCACAAACTGGGTCCTCAATTTACCAGCAGGAAAGGTTGTAAATTGTAGTCACATGATCACAGGACACTGTGGCCATCAGAAAACAGTTACTAAATGGTCATTAATTAAGGACCACCTCTTTTATGTTCAGTTGTTTTAATTTAATATCTTCTTATTAATTTGTGCTTATAAGCAATTGGGCTAAATGAAAGCTTTTATCAATAATTGTTAACTGCTAAATTCAGAGAGAGAAAATGTGAGAGAATGAAGTGTTAATCATTTTTAAAATCAGTGTATTATTTTAATTGATTAAATGCACGTATTTTAACAATCTCCACTCCACACTTGATCTGAGTGTATGTAGATTTTTCAGGAAAAAAATTCTGTGTTTATATAAGAAAAACTGCCTGTTATAAAATAATTCTTAATAATATCTGTGATTTGCATTAAGTACTTAAAATAGAAATATTCTCACTTACATAGAAATACGCCCCAGTCAAATAAATATTCTATACTCCTGACTGGATACATATGGGATCATATTGTTAAAAACTTTGTACTGAATGTGTTGTGTGCACATTTTAGAGGTTGCAGGCCTAGTGTATAATTGTGTAAATAGGTAAGTCCATCCTCCTAATCTTATATTGGTCCTCCCATGGCAAAAACCATAATATTGTGACCATATTAATCTTAACTGCTAAAATATTCTGTAAGAGAATGCATATTCATTATAATGCATATAGAGGTCCTCAATGCATGTGGATCACCCTATGGAAGGATCTCTGTAATGCCCAGAGTATTGAATTCAGGGGTGGGTTCTACTTACCTCCGCTACCGGTTTGCAATGGGAGCGCATATGCCCGTGTGAGCATGTGCAGATCGTTCATGATGACGTCTGGGCGGGTGGGCAGAGCGTCCCGCCGCCATTACTATCGGTTTGGAAGAACCGGACCAAATTGGGAGCAACCCACCACTGATTGAATTGCAATTACTTGGAGGAATCCCTTCAGACCAGGTTGCATCTAGTGATCAGATGAGCATGACTGTTCCCAGCTCATCATCCTGAATATGATGTGGCTCCTTTTATTAAGATTTGCGCTCCTCTGCTCATTCTCAATCAGTGGGCCGTGGCAAATGGGTCTTCTTCTTTGAGGCCGACTGCTAGCTCTTTTGCCTTGCTGCGTTAATTTGGCTTCTGTAGTGGACGCAGTGTGGTTTGTGAATTCATTATTGGGTATTATTTATTCCATAGTCCATTCCATCTTGTGCTTTCTTTTTTCCGATACAGTATGTTCTTTTTCTTAATTGACTCCAATTATTTTAACAGCCTGTTTCTAGCCTAGAAAATGTGCAGGCAGCCTCAATTTATTCACGGCATTTGGAAAAATATATCATTGTTCCTTGAAAGAATGACTTCTGTCTGCACAGTTGCCCCTCAACCTGTTTCTCGGCAATAATGTCATTGATGTTCCTGAAAAAGGGGTACTCTTAACTGCAGACTTCATCAAAAATACTGCTTCCGTTTAGCTAAGATTTTTAAAGCAGCACAGCTCAAAAACTCTGGGAACTATTGTCATGAATCTTGTTATTCATTGAGATCAGGTTCCTCCATAAGGACAGGACTGCTGCTGAAAACAACATACCTATAAGCTCCACCAGTGGGAAACTGACCACAAAGCTAGGCCAAGCCTGATTTTAAAGCTCAGATAGGTGCATATACAGCAGTTGAAAGCACAGTACTCATTCAGCTGTTTTCTCCTAAGTATAAACAGCATGGGTATCTGCTACCCAGATACCGCAAAACTCCGCATTGGCAACAGGAAGAGCATCCGGCCAGTAAACACTAAGCTCCATTCAGTTGCCCAGACTCCACCCCGCAAGAGATTATGGGGTCATTAAAAGAGGATGATGAAGATGATACATCTCCATCTTGAAGCACTGACTGATAAAAGCTTCTAACTGAACAAACCAATGTTTAGGCTCTTACGTGTTCTCTTTTCCATTGTCTGAGATGTTGCCGTTTAACTAGGTCTATAGTTTTATGTGAAAGAAGATATGTGCCAAAACATAGTGGATTTAGAAGATACATATTGATATCTAAATTACAAACTTGAAGTCTAATTAAGTCAACATTATACATGTGTTTTTAAGAGATACTCAAGCAATAATGGGAAGGCATTCAATTACTCTGATTTAACTCTCTGGTTCAGGCATGCTTCTTAGGAACTGAAATTCTTTTTAAAAAACAGTCACAATATTGTATATAGATAAACTAATAAGTAGTTGTTTTTTTTCCCAAAAAATAATTTTAGGGGTCTCTTAGGAAATCCATTTCCCCTTCAGTTCAGTTATTCTTAATGTTAATGGTTTGTTTTGTTTTTGCACATATGGCGCAGCTGCCCCTTTATAGCACAGCAAAAAGGAGGAGAATTTTTAGTAACTTTATACAAATGAAAAAGAAAAGTTTGTTAGGATTATGTCATGCTTTCCTAAAAAGAATGGGAGGCAGACTATTGTCTTTAAAGAGTTCTATTTTTGAAAATCATTTTTTGGGTGGTTTATGTTTGATTATCACAGAGCTTCCTTTATCCAGATGAGGGAGTTTCATCTATCTTTTTTTATCTTTCAAAAGGGCAAAATCTCCATAATAATATAAAATAATAGGAACTGAGATGGGAAAGTTAAAGAACAGGAAAGAGCTATTATTATGATAGAACAATATGGGGTTATTTGCTGATAACCCTGGCCACTCCTGTTCTGTTTTATCCATTCCTCCATCATGTTTTCAATATATATATATATATATATATATATATATATATATATATATATATATATATATATATATATATATATATATATATATATATATATATATTTCAAAGAGGTCTTGAATCCAGAGCCAGCCCAATTATTACACAAATTAAAGCAACTCAGTTGAGACAATTGGCTATGCCTGCTTTCCAGTGATGGAGCTATGTGTGCCTTTGGTAATCTCTTCCAGAAGCTACAGATACAGCTTAGATACAGCTGAAATCCTTGCCCAGTTATGAATAAATCTCAAATACAATCAACATTTGTATTTGGAACAGAAGGAGTACCTTTCATCAAAATTATTACATTTTAAGAAACTTAAGAACTTCTTGTCCCCTCAATTAGTCCCTTGATACCAGGGGTGTCAAACTTGATTTCATTGGAGGGCCACATCAGAGTTGTGTTTGACCACTGGGGACTGGGGTGTGCATGGCCAGGGTGGGCACGGCCAGCTCGATGTCACTCATATCGTGGGTGTCTGTGGTGGCCCAAGTGCTCTGTCAGCGAAAATGGGCTCCCAAGTTCCATTTTCAGCTGCCACAGTCTCCTGCAACCCTCTGCCAGCGGAAACGGAGTTTTGGAGGGCCGCATGTGGCCCACACGAGCTCCGTTTTCACTGGCAGAAGCACCACAGGCCAGTCCTTCACTGTTTCCAGAGCGGCCCCGTGGGCCAGATCTAAGTACCCTGCGGGCCGGATCCAGCCCCTGGTCATGCCTGCTTGATACTATCACATGCTATGGGGTTTACCTACCATAGCAATGGCAATGTATTTCACGACAATATTTATTTATTTATACGATTTATAGGACCGCTTGCCTTAAGCAAGTATGGGTGGCTCAAATTGTACCTGAATGATTGAGTATCAATCAGATACTATGATAAATTAAAATGGTTAATTAATTCTGCCATCATAAGATAACACAGGGCTGGAACTCCACTGACATTTGTTGAAGTCCATTAAAGGTTTTTTTTCCCCTCCTTTGGCCAGGAACTCTTTCACAAGTGAAATTGACTGTTTCCTTCAGAGTCTGCCCTATTCTTCTGGGTTCTTCTGTTCAATATATATATATAGTAGATTGGCCTGTGGACATAGTCGTCTGCCATAGGGTTCGGGTGGTTGCTTGAGAAAATATAGGGGAGAAAAATTTTCCTCAAATACACCAGGAGTATCTGTAGCATTTCTATAGGTACAATGGAAAAAGTGAGATAATGAGCACAATCTTTATTTAGATTGTGAAAAACTGCATTGGCCAATTTTTGGCACATGCCTGTCCTACCTTCTGCAACATCATCCTGCCTCAACACCTCCCTCCCTCTCCTTTCCCAAGCAAGGTCTTACAGAAGATTTTGAGTGGAGAAGGTAGGACCTTCCCATGAGGTGGTGATTCCTAATTAGCCATTTTTTATGGACAGGTCACAACTTATTTATTAAATTTACATGGCAATTAGCACAAGTCTTCTTTCTCACTGGAACTATCACGGTTTCCAAGAACCAGACGATATTTAGGGAGATAATAAATGAAAGATGAAAAATATACCAGTGTTAACTATTCACAGAACATTCCTGACATTGCAAGCATTCCTGCATTTAACTATGATTCGTATGTTTTTTTCCAAGGCATTCTCAAGGCATTCTCTGTTATTCTTTACCCTTTATTTGGGAAATTGGCCCAATGCTTCTGGAAGGTGCCATATTGGGAAAGTCTAGTTTGCTGTGAAATTTTAAACTTTAAAAATTGGAATTTTTCATAGAGACCCATTCAATGATTTTTTTAAGGCAGAAAGTATTCAATATTTGTCTCTTTTAATGATAGAATTACAACTATGTCAGCAAAATTGATCTTCTGTAATTCTTCATTTTGGCCAATATTAATTTTGGTTAGTGTATGAGGCATTTTCTTTTTCATATTAAGGCAAATGGAAAGAAATAACCCATTGTTTGTCACTCACCATGACTGTCTGTACTCTAGAAAATGTTCCAGTAGTCATTAAATACAAGTCCAGATTTAGAAAAATCTATATTGTTTTAGGTGGTCTTTTTAATTAATGTTGTGATCCAGATGATTGGAACTTGACCTAAAATCAAATAACCAATAGCTTAATTTACAGCTGCATATTTTATAAGATGTTTAAACATTGTCTAGATACATTCTGTAGAAAGTGAGCTTGGAAAAATAACATGGTAGAGGTTTTTTAAGAGAATGGACATTTCCAAAAAGTTTTCAAGACTACCCCATATACAGAATGCACTGGTTTAATTTATATCCTAAACTGACCTCTCTACAAATGTTATATGTTATAACATTTCAAGAATTAGTCACGTCATTTAGTACCAAATGCAGGCATCTCCTGCGTTGACAAGAGTGCATGGACAAGTTACAGTAATCCTCCTCTTACACCCTTTTGTTTAACAATGCTTCAAAGTTGTGACATCCTCAGAAAAAATGGCTTATGACTTGTACTCACAATATGACTGCTGTACCACCCCTGAAGTCACATGGCCACAATTTGGATGCTTGGCAAATGGTTTGCATTTATGACTGATCCTATGGTCACATGATTGTGATTTGTGACATTTTACCTGATTTCTGGCAATACCCCCCACAGCCATTGGGGAAGCTGGATTTGCTTAACGAATATGTGATTCGCTTAATGACGTCTGAAAATTGTTACAAAATCACTTCCGAATTGACCTAGAACTGCAACAACTTATGACAGAAATTCCAATCCCAGTGGTGGTTGACTCCCAGACTACCTATAAGTAGCTAAAATTTAAGCATGCATTTCTCCAATACCAATTTGGGCAAACATTAACTATTGTACTGACATTCTGAAATTTTGGATTTATGTGGTTAAGAATTTTTGAGCAGGTCTAATTAGCTCATTATGGACATGATTTTTTTTTAAGTCTTTGGGAAAAGTTTCTACACAATTTTGACACATGAAACCATCATGTAAACTCTAAATTATGTTTAGTGCAGTCTTTGGCATTATTGTCCACTCTACATTAATAGATAACACAAATGTTTGGAAATGTAAATAGTCTGAAGGCACTTTTATCACCTCTGGCATGTAAGAAAGCTAAGACTTACTGGAATTAGATATGTATTTTAATCTATATAATTCTTAAACTGAATGTATACTATATTTTTTGGAGTATAAGATGCTCCGGACTATAAGACACACCTACCATTTTGGGGGAGGAAAACAAGAAAAAAAAATCTGCCTTTGCCTCCCAGCATCCATTTGGTATTCATTTGGCCCGTTCACCATCACCTGTTTGCCGCCGCCACGGACCATTCGGCACGGCTTGTTTGCTGCTGCCACGGCCTGTTCAATGTGGCCCATTTGCTGCCAGCTGTTTGCCATGGCCCTTTCGCCACTGCGAAAAGGCCACCACCACCCGTTTGCCACTGCCCATTCACAGCTGCCACGGCCTGTTTAGCATGGCTCATTCAGCACCACCAATCCCCGCCGCCTGGAACCAGCTGAAAATGCAACGTGCGGAGGCCGAAAACAGCCAAAGGGTGGGGGCTGGCGGGTGGGTGGGGCTTTGGCAACATTCGGTGTATAAGATGCACCACAATTTTCACCCACTTTTTTTGGGTGGGGTGGAGTGTGTCTTATACTTCAAAAAGTATGGTAACTGAAGCCAGAGGCTTTTAGTTTAGGTTTGTTGAATAAAGAGATTGAAAACAACTGAAACACTGTTCTTATATATGGCAACAGCAGCAAGCTTCTTTGTGCACAGAGATAGAAGGACTCACGTATACCCACCATGGAAGAATGGATGGTAGAGTTAATGGCATTGGTGGAGAGGGCAAAATGACTGCTTTGATTAAAGAAAACTCTAATTGTTTTTCTGAAAAGTCATCCAAGCACTCTTGGATTTCTTTGCTTGTGACTGAAAGAAATTAAATTTCAATCTTGGGTTTTGATGATTAGGCTTGTTTATGATTACAGAAGTACTGTTTGCTACAGTTTATTCTAATTCAAAGGATCATTGATTTTTTTAAGGTTCTTATCCGTATCGAAATTAGTTACTTTTTTCTGTAGCTTTTCCCCTTTTACAGTGCACTCCCAGATTTTGCTTTTTTCCTATCCTTTCCTCATAATTTTTTTTCATTGTATTTTATACCTTTTTGAACTTTAATGAAGTTTTGAAAAAAAGAATTAATAGCACAACTGTGAATGAACTGAAAGTGATTTTTGCATAATGAAATTTTATACACACACACACACACACACATACAGTATTATACAATAAAACATGCGCACATACATACATATATGTTTCTAATTTCCTCAGTGGAATTGGAACTGTAAAGAGGTACTTACTGCCTCCTGGTCATGTGACTGCATTTTGGATACCTGGCAACTGGCGTGTATTTATGAATCTGTCCCATAGCGAATACTTGATGACTGTGGCTCACCACAAAAGGTTGTAAAATTGAGTCAGTCACATGGGTGAGTCATTTAGACTGTCATGACTTATAACTGTAATGGGCAGGCTCCATTATTGTTCCCAAGGAGTCAAGGACAAGGTAAGTCAAAGACCACCTGTAAGAGAAATTGTTTTTGGTTCTGCACTTTTCTGAGTCATTATTCTGCTCACTTTTATATGAACCTAAATAAGTGGCCATATGGCTAGGCCAAAATCTAGCCATTCTTGGTTGATCTTAGAAAGCTAAATAGGGTCCAATCTGGCAATGGCTTGGATGTATTTCATCAGAAAAATCCCAGGACTGTAGGGACATTGGGAAATTGAAAGAAAAAAACAATTATTGAAGAAGACAATGAAAAACAACTTCAGTTGTTTTAGTGAAGAAAAATCCATAGATATGTCCATAAAATTATATGTTCTGCTCAACTTGAAAGAGGTTATATTGTAATGATGTGTTGTCTGCTTGTAATTTTATGTTGAGTAAAAGCAATAACAAGTTGCAATTTGGGTTCTGTAACTAAAAATTTTCTACAGTACTTCACAGTTGTTTAGAGGAATTTATCTGTGCATTTATCCTAAATATAGAAGGGATAAAGGAAGTACACTCTTGGCCTCAACTTTGATATCTGTGGGCTTCTTCTCAGACTCATTGTCCATTATCTAAGCCAATTAAATGAGCAGGATGTTGTTCCCTGCTGACATTCTTCCATTTATACGGTCATTAAGTGACAAGTAAACAGCGTTCAGGGGGACTAATACATAAAATGTATTGATTTATTGCATTTCTAGCCTATTTTATTATTAGAAACAGTAATGAATTATACCAAAGTGGGATGTAAATCATTAATAAATAAAACAGATTGAGTTTAAAAATAATTAAGTATAAATACAATAGAGCTCTTTAAAATATGTCTAAAATCTAAAATGACTATAAAAATTCTGAACCACCAGATCATATAAGCAGAGCAGTACCATTATAGGCAAAGGTATGTTTGAACATCTTAAGCTACTGTTGAAAGCTGATGAGGTTCAGCATCAAACATCTCTTAACGGGGATGGAATTCCATAACCAGAGTATTTATATAAAGAATACTTTATCTTGGGTCATCAGTAAAGGATTCTTGAGCAAATATTGTTTCTTTAAGAACTTGGCCAATACATTTGTGGGAAGGCTCTCAGGGGTTTATACATATACATATACATATACATATACATATACATATACATATACATATACATATACATATACATATACATATACATATACATATACATATACATATACATACATACACACACACACACACATGTATATATTGTATATCTTGAATTTGGCTTTGTATCAAGCTGGTAATTCTCTTTTTGAGGGAGATAGGTGGTTTGGAAATGTAAAAAAAATATGAAGGAAGAAGAAAACGAGGAGACAACAATGAAAATAACAGTGATTGATGAATTAAACCAGGGGGGAAATGTATCAAGAGAGTTGGAAGATACGTTTGGAAGGGAGATAGGGGCTTGGGCAGAAATTTTGGAAATTAGGCAGTGGAAGAGGGTAGAGGTGAGAGAAATATCTAGATTGGATAGTCAAGAAACAGTTATAGCTGGAGATAAAGATCCCAGAGAGGAAGGTGGGAGGCAAGTTTAAAAAACCATAGCAACTAAAGAATTGAAGTAGGCAAGAGATGATGGATAAATGATTTCTTTTCTTTGTTGATGTTCTGATTTGCTTTTGCTTTTCTCTCTCTCTTTCCTTTCTTAAGAGAAGGGGGAATGTTAGTGTAGACACTTTAATATAATAAAATAAAGTAACAATAAGAGAAAATATGGAATAGTTGAACAATGACAGATTGCAACTTATTATAATTGTGTATCATTATTAGAAATATATAAGTTGATTGAATGTAATAACTATGATTAATTTTACTAGTTTTATTTGTATTAGAACGTATGACACTCAGGTGCCACACTGTTTACGCATTGATTTGATGTTTGTAAAAAAATTAAAAAATTAAAAACTTTTTTAAAAAAAGGAAATGTAAAAAAATAATAAAGAAAACCTGATCCTGTGCCTTCAAAACAGGTATAAAAAGTCCTTACAGGTAGTCCTAGACTAAGACCATGATTGTGCTCAGTGGTGGATTCTCGTCCATTGAGCAAAGTGGTCATTAAGTGAAATGCCTGTGTGATTGCTTCCTTCAACCCTGGCATTTCTGGTTGTGGTTGTTAAGCGATCTTGCAGATTGTTAAGTCCCAGGTAAGGAATGCCGGATGTCTCAGTGTTGGGGGGAGCAGGATTTTTAGCCCCCAAGTGGAGAGACACACTCTCATAGTCTGTGCATTGCCTCCCAGGACCTTCCCCATCCTGAAACATGCCCCTTATCGTACTGCACTCACAAGCCGAAAATCTTCCCTGCCAAAATCCAGATCGGATTTTCAAACCCTGAGCGAAGAGATACTTGTGTGCCACTTGTGCCAGGCTTCTCCCATCACTTGAGACAGCCATCCTCCTTAACCTTACCAGTCTACCTCTCCGCTTAGATTTTGGCTCTCTCTCATCTCTGGGGACTGGCTGAAAGAACTGTTCGGTTCTTTCTATAGAAAGATCTATAGAAAGGAACTTTTTCAGCAGGGTTCAGGAACAAATCCTGACAATTTCAACTCTGTTTCGGAATCCTGCTGAAGCATTTGAGCTTCCCTTCATGCACAGAAGGGAACTTTTTGGCAGGGTACAGAGACAAAGCTGAAATCCTAAAGATTTCAGTTCCATTCCTGCACTGTGTCAAAGGTGTTCAATTTTCCTCGATGTATTGAAGGGGACTCCTCCAGTGGGGTGCAGGACTGGAGCTCAAATATTCAGGCACCTTCTGAATGAGTCCAGCCCCACTCCATACTCAAAAGAAAACTCCTTTAGTGAGGTGTAGTAATAGAGCTTGAGATCTTCAGCTCCCATCAGCAGGCAGCTCTTTCAGTCAGCCCCCAGACACAAGAGGGAATCCTCTTGGCAGGCAGCAGCAGCTTGCAACCTTCCTTGTTGTGTTCCCTATTGAGTTTCTGAGGACGCTGGCAGAGAAGGTTGCAGATCACATGATTGGCAACTGATAGCTCATGCGGATAGATTATGAAACGCCCAGATCGCAATCACATAATTGCAGGGATGGTAGTTCAATATTTTGTGGAAAGTGGGTCATAAAACACCTTTTCTGAGGTTGTTGTAATTCCAGTTCATTGTTAAATGAATGGCTGTAAATTAAGGGCTACCTGTAATTGGTTTCCCCATTCTTCAACCTAATTGATGTTTCGGCCTAATTTCAACTTCTGAATAAATTGTCCAAATTTCTGGTTACTGGTGCATGGATGATTGTGGTCATATTATTTTTAGCTAGAAATGGTGAGAACTACAGAATAAGTGAAATGTGGGAAAAGGCACTGCATCAATAATGATCACTCTAGGAGCACCATCAACGCAGCACCTATCATCCATTTTGCAATCTTGCTTGGATTCAGTTTCAGCGTTCTCATCGGTATCTACATCCAAACACAGGTCAAATTCCTTCAAGGTATCTCCTGACTTGGATGTTATGAAGAAATAAATTGGTTGTTATAAATGTAAGGGCTATAGATGGCAAGCTGGGAAACAAGAAGCCTTGGACCAAGCAGGTCCATTTTGTAAATATAAGCTAATGCAAGCAACCAGCCAACAATGAGAAACACAGTTCATTGTAACAAAAATAGGAAAAATAAATAAAAATTTTAAACCTTTGACTGTTCGTACATGTAGAACCAAATTATTAATTTTGATGGAAGCTGATCTTCATTGTAATTAAGATGGCTTGCTGGTGTATTAAAGTAATATTAATCTTCAGTAATATTAATTACTCAAGTCATGTTCTTGATGAGTGCATCAAGTATTCCAAGAGACATTTACCGTATTTTTCGGAGTATAAAATGCACCGGAGTATAAAATGCAGCTTAGTTTTTGGGGAGGAAAATAGGAAAAAAAAAATCTTCTTACCAGGTATTCATTTGGCTAGTGTCCTTAATCTGATCAGCTTCAGCACATTAGTTTGCTGGGTTTTTATGCCCTGCTTGGGGATAAAAAACAGCTTCTAAGCCACAGCTGAGAGGAAGCAGCAGTGAAAAAAGCAGGCAAAATACAGGGAGAGATCGCTTCACTCGGCTAGCGCCTAGTTAGGGCTGAAAAAAAGCTAAAGAACAGCTGAGAGTCGGAGCAAAGCATGGAGATCGCTTCACTCGCTAGCGCCTTGTTAAAGTACAGCGGAGAGTCGCGGGGAGATCGATTCACTCACTAGCGCCTCATTAGCACCTTGTTAGGGCTGGAAAAAAGCTACATTCGGAGTATAAGACCCAAATTTTCAGCCTCTTTTAGGGGGAGAAAAGGTGTGTCTTATACTCCGAAAAATACGGTATGTAATGGCCTGGGGGCAATACTTGATTATCACAATGGTGATAATATTTCACTCCAAATCAGTAATTTCATATGCATGTTGGAACAATATTGGGGATAATGTGGAATCTTATGGAGATCCACAGTTTCATTGCTGTAAGGCTGACATATGATCATTTAAAGCTAGTTTCTGAAGACAGCCTTAGTTGGAAGTGAACACTGTACCCCCAGGTCTCAGTCTGTAGAATTGTCCAGAAGCATACTGTTATGTCCTTATAAGGACATCCGCCCGGATTGGCTGCCAGCCACCGGGCGGGAAAGTTTGAATCCCTGTCAGGGGACGGTGCGTCTGCCGGAGCGAATATAAGGAGAGCTCCGGCAGCGCACGCTAGTCTTGCTACTGTTGCTGTTCTAATAAAGTTACTTATGTAACGAGCTGGTCACGTCTTCATTCCTGCGCCGATCTAACACTGGCGACGAAGGACTAGAGAGAAGAACGAACCTCGCGGCACCAAGCCAACAACACCAAGACTCCGGCACTGGGAACTACAGTAGGCAATTCCGTAGGCATGGCATCCACTGAAGTCACTTTGCCAGCCCTTGCTCCTTTCCGGCCAGGGAAGGACAAGTGGAAATCCTACGTAGTGAAATTCCGGCAATACCTGAGAGGCAACAACATCAGGGATGCCGATGATGACCGGAAAAAGGGCATTTTCCTGGCCAACTGCGGCTCCGAGGTCCTCGACATGGCAATCGATCTCGTAGCACCACGAGACATCGAAGAAGTGCCATGGACAGACCTGCTGCAGATCCTGGAAGACCACTATGCCCCAACAGGAACACCGGTGGCGAACCGGTTCACCTTCCACCAAAGGGACCAGAAGGAAGGTGAGACGATCAAGGAATTCGTGGCCGCCCTACGCCAGATCACAGCCAGCTGTGAGTTCGACCACGTGGACAATGCCATCGCTGACCGCGTGGTTTTTGGCATGAGGGACAGAGGCCTGCAAAAGAAATTCCTGAGCAGGAAGAAACTCGTGCTCAAGGATGTGGTGGAGGAAGCCACCGCATCCGAAATCTCGGAGAAAGCAGCCGCCGCAGTAAGCAGAGCAAAGGGAATCCACAAGATTCGCTCCACAGCGCAATCGTCAACAGAGGATTCCACAGCCGGATCCGAGTCAGAGGGGGAAGCCACCGTCCACAAGGTTTCCAGACCCCCAAGGCGGGAAGCCGCCCAACGGAACTACAAGGGGGAGCGCTGCGCCAGCTGTAGAGGGGACCATGCCAGAGCAACCTGCAAGTGGAGAGATGCGACCTGCCGACGCTGCAACAGAAGGGGTCACATCGCCGAAGCTTGCAGAGCTGAGGAACCAGCCCCAGAGCCCTCCAGCCACCGTCCCCGCGAGAATCGGAAGGATTACCAGAGATCATCCAAACGGTCCTCTGGCCCTTCCAGACGCAGAGACGACGAATTTCCCCGGAGCGGAGCGGTCCACCAGACGACCATCGTACACACGACCTCAGACAATGCCACCAAGTTCCACGTGACCATCCACGTGGAGGGGGCACCCTGCAAAATGGAGGTAGACTCGGGCTCGGTCTACTCCATCATGGACTGGCAGCAGTTGAAGCGCCTGCAACCCAGCATCACCAAGCGAGAGCTGAAGCCACTGCACTCCAAGCTCGTCGACTTTGGGGGAAACCCCATCGGAGTGTTAGGGAGAGCCGACATCCGGGTCACCTACAAGGAGTTCGAAGGCAAGCTCCCCATCACCGTCGTGAAGGACAGCCGACCGAACCTGCTAGGAGTGGAGTGGTTCAAGCCGCTGGGGCTTTCAATCGAAGGCATCAACCAAATTCGCAGGGACGGACTCGACAACCTCATCGAAGAGTTCAAGGAAGTCTTCGATGGTAAGCTGGGGAAATTTGTGGGGAGGCCAATCTCTTTCAATCTGGACAAGGGAATCACCCCAATTAGGCTCAAGCCCCGCCGAGTTCCGTTTGCCCTGCGGCCCAAAGTAGACGAGCAGCTGGATAAGCTGATCGCCCAGGGCGTCCTGGAACCGATCGATCATGCTTCATGGGAGACCCCCATTGTGACCCCACTGAAGCATGATGGGTCTGTGCGCATCTGCGCCGACTACCGTTGTACCATCAACAAGGCGTTGGCACAGAGCGCATACCCAGTCCCAGTGGTGCAACACCTGCTGCATTCCCTGGGATCTGGATCAATCTTCGCGAAACTGGACCTGGCCCAGGCTTACCAGCAACTGCCAGTAGACGAAAAAACGGCGGAGGCTCAAACAATTGTCAAGCACAGGGGGGCATTCAAATGTAACCGCCTCCAATTTGGAGTCAGCGCTGCCCCCGGCATCTTCCAATCCATGATGGAACGCCTCCTCCAAGGCGTTCCAGGGGTGGTGCCTTACTTCGACGATGTGCTCATCTCCGGTGACTCAAGAGCTCAACTCCTTGAAAGGCTCAGGCTTGTCCTGCAGCGATTCAAGGCCAAGGGCTTTAGGGTCAGGCGGGACAAGTGCATCATAGGAGTACAGGAAGTCGAGTTCCTGGGCTACCTCATTGATAGCACAGGCATCCACCCCACCAAATCAAAAGTGGAAGCAATCCATGAAGCTCCAAGCCCAAAAAACAAAACGGAGCTTCAGGCATTCCTTGGGTTGCTCAACTTTTATGCAATCTTTCTAAAACAGAAAGCCACAGTTGCTGAGCCACTTCACCGCCTGCTGGGGAAATCGGCATCCTGGAAGTGGGGCCAGGAAGAGGAAGCGGCATTCCGAGCCATAAAAGGACTATTGACGTCCAAAAGCGTCCTCATCCAATACAGCGAAACGCTCCCCATCAAGCTGACCTGTGATGCGTCGCCCTACGGGATGGGGGCAGTCCTCAGTCATGAACTGCCCAACGGCACCGAAGCCCCAATCGCATATTTCTCGAAGACCATGTCCGGAGCAGAACGGAACTACAGTCAGCTGGACAAAGAAGCCCTGGCCATCGTGGCAGGAGTGAAGCGCTTCCACGAATATCTCTATGGAAGACGCTTCACCATAGTCACCGATCACAAGCCACTCCTGGGACTCCTCGCAGGCGACCAACCCACCCCGACCTTCATGTCCCCGCGGATGACGAGATGGGCCATCTTCCTGGCCGGCTACTCCTATAGGCTTGTGCACCAGCCAGGCACAGCCATAGGAAACGCCGACGCACTCAGCAGATGCCCATCGAAGAACCCGGTGGAAGACCCAGCCCCCACGCTCCATCTATTCCACATAGATGACGACGCCAGCTGTCCAGTCTCCTCCGCAGATGTGGCCGCGCACACCCAGAGAGACCCCACCCTCCGCCAAGTAAGGTCCTGGATCCTCAGGGGGTGGCCATCGAAACAGACGGAAGAGAGGTTCAGCCCGTTCACCAGGAAACAGACGGAGCTGTCCACCATAAAGGGCTGTCTGCTATGGGGAGACAGGGTGCTGATCCCAAGCACTCTACAACGGCGGACGCTGGAGACACTGCACAACGGGCACCCGGGCATCGTCCGCATGAAGGCCCTGGCACGGAGTTACGTCTGGTGGCCCTCACTGGACAGAGACATCGAACAATGGGTCTCCAGATGTGACCCGTGCCAAGAAGTCCGCCCCGCGCCACCGCAATCTGAAGTCACGAACTGGGAGACCCCCAGAAACCCCTGGTCGAGGGTCCACATCGACTTCACGGGCCCGATGCAGGGGCGACACCTCCTCATCGTGGTAGATGCCTTCTCCAAGTGGCTCGAGGTGATACCCATGGCATCTACCACAACAGAAGCGACGATCCGAGCCCTGCGCCGTCTGTTTGCCACACACGGACTACCGGACGTGCTGGTCTCGGACAACGGCCCCCAGCTCACATCCCTGGCCATGGAGTCCTTCCTGGCAGGACTGGGCATCCGCCATGCCCTCTCCGCTCCGTACAGGCCGGCCGGAAACGGACAAGCGGAACGGATGGTCCGGCTCACAAAAGAAGCCCTCACCAAGATGGGCCCGGGAGACTGGCAAGAACGCATCGACAACTTCCTCCTCACCCAGCACATCACGCCGCATGCCACCACCCACAAGAGCCCGGCCGAACTCCTCATGGGCAGAAGGTTGAGGTCACCCTTGGACCGGCTGCACCCCCAATACAGCCCGGAAGTGACCGCAACCGCCAGCCGGCCGCTTCGCTCCTTCAGCAAAGGAAATTCAGTTTTCGCGCTGAATTTCAACGGCTCTCCTAAGTGGCTGAAAGGGAAGATTGCCAGCACAACCGGCCCCAAATCCTACACCGTCGAGTTGGAAGATGGACAGGTCGTGAGACGTCACATCGACCAACTCCGGAAAAGGTGGGGGGGAGCACACGAAAACCAGCCTGACGAGGGAGGCCTACAACACCCAGACGAGGTAGGCTTACAACACCCCAGCGAGGTAGACCTACCATACCCAGACGAGGTAGGCCCACCACACCCCTACGAGGCAGAGCAACGCCATCCCGACGAGGTCGGCCCAGCACACTACCAGGCACTGTCACGTCGGCAGTGCAGCGAGGTAGACCGGGGCCAACCGCACGGGGGATGGCAACACCAACCCGGCCAGGTGGGCACCCGGCACAACAGGCCCAGGGACCCCCGACCCAGCCCGCAGGTAGACCAGGACCTGCCCAGAAGGGAAGCACCGCACCCCACCAGCGAAGGCAACCCACGGCAGCCCTACCAGGGAGACCTCAACGCAAGGCGAGTAGACCGGGGACCATCGCAGATGGGCACACCACAGCACATGGGCGAGGGTGGCACACGACTCCCCGGCGAGAGGGACCCCCGCCCAACGCAAGAAACAACCCGGCAACAACAACCCAACCCAGACGACCCCAACCACCAACCGGCGGTAGACCAGGGACTAGGGGGAAGGGAAAGCCGACAACAACCTGGCCAGGGAGGCCTGCGCCAACCCGGCAGGGGAGACCTCCACCGACCCGAGGAGGCATCCCCACAACGACACCCCGACCAGGTCGACCACCACCAACCCGACGGGGAAGACCAACGCCTGCCCAGCCAAGGAGACCTGCGCCAACCCTGCAAGGTCGGACACCGCTACCCGAGCCAACACAACCCACAGCGGGCAGACCGGACCCAAGGGCACCGGACCGAACCACCCTCCAGACCACAGCGGGCCGGGCCACAGCAGAACCGCAGCCACCGGGAGACCGAGGAAGAGCAAGTGACAGCCGGGGTCTTACCGAGAATCAGACGCTCTTCCCGGGTCGGAACCGAACAGCACCGCCGAGGCGAAAGATCCACAGGCCAGGAGGAAGACCACCAGAACCAGCCATTCCAGGTCTGCGGTCCGGCCAGAGGCGCTGAGGGTGACCCCGCACACTCGCCAGCCGAACCGAGCCCGGTTCCGGGGAAGGATCCAGGAGCCACAGAAACCCCGTCCGTCCAGGGCGGGGACACGGGAGAAATGAGACTGCGCAGGTCAAGTAGGGTGCCTAGGCGTCCTACGTACCTGCAGGACTACGTCACGTTTATTGACGAACACTGAACGTTTTTTTCTTTGGACTAGGGGGGAGGAGTGTTATGTCCTTATAAGGACATCCGCCCAGATTGGCTGCCAGCCACCGGGCGGGAAAGTTTGAATCCCTGTCAGGGGGCGGTGCGTCTGCCGGAGCGAATATAAGGAGAGCTCCGGCAGCGCACGCTAGTCTTGCTACTGTTGCTGTTCTAATAAAGTTACTTATGTAACGAGCTGGTCACGTCTTCATTCCTGCACCGATCTAACACATACCATGGTCAGTCACCATTACATCATCCCATCTCACTCCAGAATAAGTCATTCGTAGGTGGCCAAGGCTGAGCCAGTCCACAATAGGTCTGAATTCTAGTGGATTGGCTCCACAATCAATTTCTCAGGGGAGCATCTGGACCTGTACAACATCTACCCTTAAAAATGGATGTTAACAACTGAATTGTAGTTGTGAAGATTTAAGAGACCAGAGTAGGTTTTGTGAGTGGTGCAGTAATGAATTCTTCAAGGTTCTAGCATTTAACAGTTTTGTAAAAATGTTTTATCATGCTGTTGATTTATCAAATCCTCTCATATCTAGATTAAGTTATACTGAGAGCCAGTTTGGTCTAGTGGTAAAGGCACCAGGCTAGAAACCAGAAAATTTATCAGTTTGAGTCCCGCCTTAGGCACAAAACCAGCTAAGTGACCTTGGACCAATCACTTTCAGTCCAGCTACCTCACAGGGTTGTTGTTGTAGGGAAAATAGGAGGAAGAAGAACTATTAGGTATCTTCACTGTCTTGAATTATTAATAAAAATAATAAAAGCGGGATTTTTAAACTATCTAAATCTAGGCAATAATTATCAGCTATAAAGAGCAGAGGTTAAAAAGAAACTGGTCTGATGTACGAGTTACAAATGTCTGATCTTCCTCTTTTCGTCTCAAGAGTTGCAAATAATAATCCCAGAAAAATCTAATCAGGTGGAAGCTGCACTGTCACTGACTCATTTCTGTTTGCAAGTAGACAAGGCTGTTGTGCATTCTTGCTGTTTTTCTGTCAGCTCTTATAAAAGGGGAATATGGCAGTACCACTCCATACAAGCCATTAGACCCAGTATGGCAAGTTATCATAGAAGAACATCCAAGCAATTCCTATGCTAAATGAGAGCTCTTGGATTAAATGGCTTCAGAAGACAATAGCATAGTTAATTTTAAAGTAGGCAGGTTGCTCACATTGGATAATTTATATCAGGAATGTTTGGTGCACTGGCTCTGTGGGTAGGTCTTATTTCCATTGCTTCAGATAGATACAGGTATAAGTAAGATGCCAATTAGGGTTGGCAACACAGCAGCAGATGGACCAGAATTGGGCTGGGATACGAAAGAAATAAAGTAATAAATTCCTTTCCATATTTTCAGAATTGGAAGGAAAGCTGATCCAGGAAAGAGAGACAGAGATGCTGAAAGAAGAGGAGAAAAAGAAAGCAAGACCCAGAATTGAAAGATTGATGGTGGCTGTAGTATAATACTGTTATATTTTTACCATCATCACACGAAAATGCTCATCTAGAATTCTTCAATTCCCAATCCACAATTAAATAAATTGTAGCCAAAACGAGGATATTTTGGGTTGAATTGTCTTCCTGTATTTTCCTTGATACTAAGGCTAAATATGATGGGTCTGACTAGAGAGGCAAAGAATTGCGTCTGCCTGGTATTCCAGAATAATGAACCCCCCACACCCAATGGTCCTTTCTTCACAATAAAGCCACAGGTAAAATATTCCTTATTTCTCTGTGATGAATAGTTTTCCTGGGGAGACAGTTTTAATGATGGTTGTGGTCTTGGGTTACTGCAAATCTTGGAGGAAATTGCAGGGTGGGATGGTAAATATTACATGAACTGCAGTACAGAAATGTTTTCCTGTAGGTTTTCTGCTGCTGACAATAATCCTTCAAGCAGCCTTCCAAATAGGCTGAAGCGGCAATTCCCAGGATTTTTAACCAACAGGGCCAGATGGAATTTTGGAAGTTGCCGCCCCAAAGCTGTCAGATGAGAGACAGCTGCTTTAAAATCTGATGAGGGCTACTTCTTTGTGCCCAATGAGATGAAACTAATGGAGTTCTGGAGGGAGAGGGGGAGAATTTTTTTTTATGAGTTTCTATCCATCAATGGTTTCTGCAGAGAGAGAAAGATGATAAGAACAAATCCTATTCGGTTTGTATTGTTTAAAAACGACATGCAGCCTTTTCATTTTTCTATTTTAAATTTAGGTTTAGTGAATTCAAATAATGGAAGCATCATGTTATAATGTTCTAATCAAAAAGATCTAAGCAAACTTCTTCAGAAAGAAGGAAAGAAACACAGCTCCCTCCCCCCACCTCCCACATGGCTGCAGTTGCTAAGGGAGCTGTAAATCCGCACAGTGTCATTTATTGGCAAATATACTAGGCTGATAATTGCTCTGAAGCAGGTTGAGGCTGAGCATTACTCTCAAGGACCTCCACTTGCCTAGTTCAAAATAAGAGAAGGCAATATGAATGATTGTAACATGGCTAAACACATCAGCAGCTCCACAGGGGTTGGAGTGGGGTTAGTGGGCTGCCAACACATTATATTTAAATGGCTTATATACAAGGCAGGAAAGCAAGGAAAACACGGTGCAGCTATTACACTAAAGTTACAGCATGTCTCCTGGCATGTGGTTTGTTGTGAGCCTTCTCTTTCCCAACTTTTGGTGCTTACATTTTATCCTGGTTGATTTTCTTTCTTTCTTTCTTTCTTTCTTTCTTTCTTTCTTTCTTTCTTTCTTTCCTTCCTTCCTTCCTTCCTTCCTTCCTTCCTTCCTTCTTTCTTTCTTTCTTTCTTTCTTTCTTTCTTTCTTTCTTTCTTTCTTTCTTTCTTTCTCGCCTGCCCGCCTGCCTGCCCGCCCGCCTGCCTGCCCGCCTGCTATTTACAATATTTAAAATATTGTATTGTCTACTAATTATAGGTAGAATCATGGGGCAAAGCGTGGTACTGCTAATAAAGGCGGTTTCAGAGGGGGGGGGCGTTTACACTTAAAAAAAATAAAAAAGGAAAACAAGGACAAGAAAACTTTTTAAAAAACAAGCTTGTGATATAGCTCTTAATGAAATAGTTAAATAAGAGAAAAAAAGGAAAGACACCTCAGTGAGAGACTAGCAGAGGTGGTATTCAGCAGGTTCTGACCAGTTCTGGAGAGCTGGTAGCGGAAATTTTGAGTAATTCGGAGAACCGGTAAATATCACCTCTGACTGGCCCCGCTCCCATCTGTTCTCTGCCTCCAGAGTCCCAGCTGATTAGGAGGAAATGGGGATTTTGCAGTATCCTTTGCCACACCCACCAAGCCATGCCATGCCCACAGAACCGGTAGTAAAAAAAATTGAATCCCACCACTGGAGACAAGGAAATCCTGTTAAGAGTAGTAACAATGCCTTTTATTTATATTGGGTTTATTTAAGTATTAATATAATATATATTTTGGTAACTAGTTTACGAGCAGCATGATGACAAACTTGAGAAGGCAAATTTGTTATCTATTTAACAGATCTCTCCCTCTCTCTCCCCCCAATGGTAGAGTCCTTTTCTATTTTTCTGCCTTGTTGCATTTATGGGTTCCAATAACGTAGCTGGAGCTGGTTCTTTTCTTGTCTTTGAGTGGCATTTTGGGGGTGTTGAATTCAGCCAGAAGGGTCAAGGCCTGAAGACCTTTCAGAAGCTGTTAGTGTGTGGTCATCTTGGCTCCTCCCACGGTAGCGTTCCTTGATCTTTGGGGTCCCAAAACTCTCCTGAATCCCTCCCTTACATCTTCTGTTTCTCTCCTAGGGTGTCCCCTATGGGTGATGGCACAGCAGATTACGGAGAGAACCCATTTCTCAGCCATATTCCATTTTTCCATTGGACAAAACATATTTGGACTTAATGGGTGAAAAATCCCATCTAAGCCATGAAAGCGAGATGGGTAACTTTGGCCCAGCCATTCTCTCTCCGCCCAACCCATTTCACAGGATGGCTGTTATGGGTAAAATAGGAGGAGAGGGTTGTGTTGGATATGTTTGCCATTTTGAAATATTCATGAACAATAATTAAAATTGAATATAAATTAAATAGATAAATACAATCACATTCAATAGTCCTAAAGGTGCTTTTTTCCAAGAGGCAACTGGACTTTCTGGTTTTTCTTTGAAGGTGTTTCGCTTCAAGATGAAGAAGCTTCATCCAAGAAGCTTCTTCAGCTGTTCTTAAGCTTCTTGGATGAGCAGTGAAACATCTTCAAAAAAACAGTTGCCAGAAAGTCCAGTTGCCTCTTGAAAAAAGCACCTTTGGGACAACCATGACCTGGATGACTGAGAATCTCCATAGACAATCACGTTCAGTACTTATCAAACATTGCATAGTAAATATAAAAGATACTCTTGAATTAACAAGAGGAACTTTCAAGATACTTGTTGGACATATCTCCTTTGTTGTTGTTTAATTATTCTTGCAATGTAAGTGGAAGAATGGTGGAACTCAGCTGTTGTTTCCATGGCCAGTAGTTATTATTGCGAATCAGTCTTGACTAGAAAATGGTAGTCAGTTTATCTGCAGAGCCAAATAAAATTAGCTGCAAATGATCATGACATTACATTATTTATGTTCCACCTTTTTTAATTCACCAACAAGCAGAGCTAACAATAATTAGAATCAGCTGTTGAGTGGTCCTGGAAAAATATATAATAACAGCAGAAACAGGTCCAAAAATAAAACAAATAATCAGACTTCAGAGGCACCCAACCAAACCCATCAAAAGTTTGCATAAAGAAATATTTTATGGCATGACCCTGTGAGTGAGGCTGAGGGGCAAAATTGGTCGTCACAAAGAATACCCTTTCTCATTTCCGAAGCTGAACTTTCTGCATATAGAGAAAATCCTCATTAAACTTATTATTATAAGTTTAAAATTATGAGCAGGAGATAAGATAATGAGAGGCAGATTCTTAATATATCCTGGTTTAAAGTCTTTTAGTGCTATAGAGGTCATAAATCCTCCGAAGCTGCACTTTGCAGAAATCTTACAAGCATCTCTTGTATGAAAAGATACATAAATGTAACTGCCTAAAAGGATATCAGTGTTCCTAAGTGTCCAACAGATTTTTTAGACCTAAAATTATATTTTAAACTTGATTCTTGGAAGCACATGAAAATGATGTATTTGTACCATGCTTTCTAAAACCTCAAGGGGCGACGTCTGTTTTCTCATAATGCTCAACGTGCTGATATTATTCCAAGCTAAATTCATTCATTCATTTATTTATTTATTTATTAGTTCGATTTATATGCCGCCCTTTTCCGGAGACTGAGGGCGGTTTACAATGCGTTAAGCAATAGCCTTCATACTTTTGTATATACCTGCTTAGTAGGGCTTTCACCCCCCGCCCAAACGGTGTTCTTTTTTTATACAAAGTCATCTTATTGCCCCCACAAACCGGGTCCTCATTTTACCTACCTTGAAAGGATGGAAAGCTGAGTCAACCTTGAGCCTGGTGAGATTTGAACTTGCAGTAATTGCAGGCAGCTGGTGTTACTTAACAGTGCTTTAGTCTGCTGCGCCACCAAGACTCAATGAATGGAGGATGACAAAAGGGGAATATTAAACTGTGGCAATTCATCCTTCATCTGTATGAAAATAGATCCTGTTGGGAGAGGAATAGCATGGCCACTATGTATGGCAAAAATAAAAGAATGAAGAACATAAACCTGCAGAAAATCTGCATGATAAATTTTTATCTATATTAAACCAGTGGTCCTTCCTTTCCTTTTCTTATTTTCAGTGCCTCTCTTCTGTTGCTGATGTCCATGGCTTCTTCCCCTTCCCCATTCCCCATCACATCTGCCCTGATCAAAACATTTCCATTCCTTTCACAAAACCCAACAAACCTATTTTATTCCCTGCATGGACCAGACAACTTTTATGCATGTTATGGTTTGTACACAGATCATCCAAAAGCAGCTGTTCTTGGAACAGTTTGTTCACAGAATATTTTGCACATCTCTAGCACAGAAACTTCAAGTATTGCAGCCCTTAGCACCAGAATGTAGTAGATGACATCTATGCTTTCTTGAAAAGTAATTTGAAGCCCGAGTTTTTAATTTGGAATTGGGAGAATATATTCAATGAAGAAAAAATATTTTGTAATCTGTCAACACTCTTCTGGTATTCATTTCACACCAGATTAGTCTGTTGACAAACCGTTTCTCTCCTTCAGAATGCTTTCAGAAGAAATAGAGAATTCATTAGAAGTGCAAGCTATATGCGTAAAAGAGTACTAGAGTGAAATGTTTTAGTGTGTTGGAGTGTTATTTCTTTTCTAAGAGGCACTTCAGAGGAAAACAAAATAATTAAAATAGGGTTGCAGACGTACGGTTTTTTATTTCATTTAGTTGACAAAGGCAGGTTTATTATGATATATAGAGCTGCAGGAGCTTGAATAAATCCCAGCATCCAGGATGGTCTGTTTCTCATCGTGCAGTCTTTATTTAAATTTTCATTCTTCAATAACCACCTCTGAATGTGCTTTAAGCCATTACTCTAAGTGAAAAATTGGATCCAATTTCTATTGAACACAGTAAGGTAAGTCTTGGATCAAGACTAAGTTGTAATTGTAAGTCTATAGGAAGTGGAATTCTCTATTACTTCTTCTGGTGACATCCTCTCATAAATTCTCTATATTGGGAAATCATGTGGAACGGGCCTGCTAGGGAAAGGAGGTAAATCCCAAAAAGAAGGGAAAGGCATTTCTCACAAGCAGAGTTCTAATAAATTTTTAATGTGGATTTCAATTTCCCCTTGTGGAGGCTAAACTGAATAGCAGGATTCTAATATAGAGGATTTCTCCTGAGATTTGAAAAAATGGAATAAATTTTCAAATATGATCATTTTGAGAAGGCAAATTGTTTTAAGAAATTTGTCATATGACCTGAGTCTTGATGTCAAAGAATAATAACCAAATAATAACCAAACATGGTTATTCCCAACAAGTATAGTCTCCATTTTCTCCACTAGAGTAGTTAAGAGCATTGATTCATTGGCCTTTTATGTGGACTCTATATGGAAAACAGAGGCATAGCTGTATAGTGATTCCTCGGCATCAGTTATGTTCACATTGATGAAATGTTTTTAATATTTTTAATAAGCAGGCATCAAGTTTGTACAATTATATATAGAGATCACATAGGGTTGCTAGGTCTGCTTCCAAAAAATAGCGGACAAGCGGGGGGGGCGCGTGTGTTAAGTAGTAAAAAAAAAATAAAAAAATTTACAATTAAATTATATATTTTCTTACAAACATTTTAACACGTATTAAAATAATCACTTCAAAACTTTACTTAAAATTCACAACATCAAATATATTATAATTATATGTAAAATATTAAATTACATTTTACTTTGCTGTCGTGTGTATTTTTTATTTGACTGTGCAGCTTTGATCAATTCTTTGTGTTTAAGGAATAATTCTTTAATTTCAGTACAACGTTGAGAAATATTAAAAAATATACAAAGTTCACTTCAAACTGATACAAGTAGTCGGTTACGTTCGTCAGTCCACAAATTTCCCATGACGCTGAAAATTCATTCAACGTTTGCATTTGATACCAGAATTGATGCACAATACTGGAACAGTTTCAGTAAACTCGGAGCTGGCTCTTTCTTGAAAAAGTGTGTCCACTTATCAAGGGATGAATCGCCCTGCAGATGAACATAAATTTCTTCTAAGGCAGAAATTTCATCGAAGAGAATGTTGGATGGAAGTTCTTCTCGCCATGGTGTTAATAACCAGATGTCGTCATTTCTTCTAAAGTTGGAGGATTATTGCGATCAATTAGATTGAAACAATTTAGCATCTCATCTACTGAATCGGTGAAATTATACCACTTTTCTAGGTACGCAATAGCTCTTTGATACACATTGATGGCTTCTTTCTTGAACTTTTGCACGGCATTCTCAGGCAAATGTTTTTTACGTAAGGCAAATAAAACTTTCATTCCAAAAAACTGCTCAACGTATTTTTTTTTTGCAAAGAGTCACGCAGCTTACACATGACAATGTGAAGATCACATGCAAGAATTTTCTTGCTTTCCAGCTTCAGTAGGGTGTCTTGCATTATTGACATGAAGAAGTGCGTGAAATATAAATACAATTCTGAAATTGTTGGTTCATCGTCCTTTGCGAGTTCATTTTCCTAATCCGAAATAAGGTTACAGATAACCTTATGGCATTCATCAGATCCAAGAGAAATAAAATAGGATTTTAGAGGTATCCAGTTTAAAAGAAGCCTTTTGACCACTTTAAACAAACTTAACCAACGTGTTGGAACATGGCGCAAAACTTCATGGAATTCTGACTCGCAAAACTCAAAAAATGATTTCAACTCTTCTCATTTCTTCGCAGAATTCAAAAATTCGGCAAAAACCTTCAGCACTACATTTTCGATATCAAAAGATAACTGCTTTAATGCATGTTTTTGCGCTGTTGTGTAAAATGTGATTATTGCAATGAGTATTCGATCTTTGTCTCATTCTAACTTACGAAAAAAAAGACAAAACGTGATTCTCCTATCCTTATTCTCTTAGACTGTACAGTTTTAGATTATGTACCATTTCATCATAAAGCTTTTGAATAAAAAAAAGTCCACTATTTTGTGAAAAAAAATAGTGAAGATAATGTGAAAAAAGTGGACTGTCCGCTCAAATAGTGGACACCTGGCAACCCTAAGATCACATGATCTTGAAATAAATTGTTCCTGGTTCATGTTAATATATTGCCTGTATTGTACTGTAAATATATTCCTCGGGCCAAATCATCCACTAGATTAGCCTCCTGTAGATATCTGTGGAAACAAGCAAGGTGGATGCTTGCTGTATTAAAAAAAGAAGTCTCCCAAAAGCTCTGTCTCCTTTAGAAGAGTCAGTGAGGAGCATGGAGGATAATGTGTTTCCAAAACAAATTTACAAATAAATTATCCATGTATTGTTTCCTTTTAGTTTTTTTCAGAATATTTTTGTGTTACTTCTGAAGAGTTATTGTGATGTATTTATTTATTTATCAAAATGTCACAATCAAATTTATATTAATATGGATATTATGGAAGTATTTGTATTGCTAAACAAACAAACAAACAAAGAAAGAAATCATTTGTATTCTGACCAAAAAGCATCAACATGTTACTAAAATATAGTCCTTCTAGAAATTAGGAAAATGAATGCTTACAATTATCAAACTGGGAAGATTGATAAGATTGAGGCAGGATAAGACTGCACATGTCAGCTGTAGTAGAATAGACAAGGTTAGGTTCCTTCAGGGTGAAGGCAAAGATTTCTCCTGTCCCAAAGGTGCTTTTTCAAGAGGCAACTGGACTTTCTGGTTTTCCTTTGAAGATGTTTCATTTCTCATCCAGGAAGCTTCTTCAGCTCTTGCGACAACCATGACCTGGATGCCTGAGAATCTCCATAGACATTTCCCCTGTCCAGTCATTTCCAACTCTTGGGAGCAGTGTTCATCTCTGTTTTTTAGCTGATGGAGCCAGTGTTGTTCTAAGACATTTCTGGGTGGTGAGATGGTCAGCGTGGCTGTATGCCAAGGCACATGGAATGCTGTTACCTTCCCACTGAAGTGGTACTTATTTATATACATGCATTTGCATGTTTTTGAAATGCTGGTGGGCAGGAGCTGGGGCAGGAACCCATCCCATCGGGCAGCGCATGGATCTCAAACCATGGTCAGGTTTCCAGCTGACAAGCTCAGCATCTTTAATCATTGAGCCATTACACCCCCTTCTTGAAGGTACTCCGAGTAAACGATAGAAACAGCATTACAAATGCTTCTCATTGTGATTTTACAGCCTGCTTTAAGTGTCTTTTCTTATGTGCAATTGGAATAGGAAGCTATTCTCTTTCCTGGGGTTTTATGTGCTCCACAATGTTGCATTGGTGAAATCACTGAAACAACTAAGTGGTGGTATATATTGCATGTTCTGGTGGACTTAGTCAATAGTATTTATTCCCTCAGTCCATCACACAGAAATCTTTGATATATTTTCAGAAAGTACATTTCTTCACTGATTAAAGAACTTTTCAAAATAATTTCAAAATTCATGTATGTTCCCTACATCTCATCATTTTTGACAATCACCACTATGATTACCATGCTATAATGTTTTAGATATATGATACAATATTGACCAAATTTGGATTACTACCAAATTCTTTTCTGTTATTGTGTAAAGTGCTCATTGATCTCTATGTCTAGGAGATAATATCTTATGCTTCGGGCAATACAGTATGAGAAATACGTACTACAATCAAAATGTTACTTTTGCAGAATCTTTTTGCAATACTGAAATAATTGCAATGGTCGCTTGGACCCACGTTTATAGAACAACTATGTGGAATATTATCTTTTCCAAGATTTAGGTGCAATTTTGATGCTATAGAGCATTGGTGTCAAACGTTGCCATCTGTGACGTTTCTCGCCGTTTCTCCCCTTCGTGCAGCTGGGGTGGGCAAGCGTGAGGCATCTGGCCCACAGACTGCCAGTTTGACACCTCTGTTATAGAGCCACATGTTTAGATTCTAATTAAAAGATCTTAGTTCACTTTTGTGTAATTCATATATTTCACTGTATCCCTGATATATGTATATTTATTGTGTTATGCACTGAGGTTTCACATATATCTGAGAACTTCACTGATCTCTCACTGACCTGTATGTTCTAAACTGGCATCAATCAAATTTGAATGCATTGAACACAACAAAAAATATTTCAGATATTTGAAAGAAGTCATGTAAACACTGTAAGACCAAGGTTCACCCAGCCTGCTAAGCCATTATTTCCTTAATCATTGGCTAGATTGACACAAAATGCCAAGCCATAAAATATGATTTACAGACTACAATAATTTTTTTTTACATTGCACGCTGACCCACAATCCCATCATGGCTTAAATATGTGATATGTAAACCCAGACATTATCACACTCTGTTGTTTTGCTGAAAGTTCATTGGCAACCAGTCTTCTAGAGAAAATCATTAGGAATTTTCCTGATGTATAATTGCGACTACATTAACCTAGCTAGACAGTGTTGCTGCCATTATCCGCTATACATAGTTCAACCCTGATTTGACAAAATTACTTGGATGTGTCTCCAGCATCTGAAAATAGGACGCGCCAGAAGTTATAAAATGTATCTTCAAAGCACAGTTTACAGCTCAGCTTTGCTTTCAACCTATGTGGAGGTGAGCTTTCTAAGAAAACCATTTTTGTTCCTAAGAAGATATCCTATTGGATGCACTGTTTAAAATTCTGGTTTACCACAGACTGAGATGGTAGAGTCTGAGTAAATGACCATGTGATAGTAGCATTTCTGGGAGCTGTTTGTGGATTCAGGGAACAATCTCTGCCATATATAAAAGTATTTCAGATGACCCTGGTGCACTCAATTGGATTGCCAGATAAAGTCATACAAATACACATTCCATCTCAGCATACATTGGTGTGGGAACTTTTTATTGGCAAGTTTGTAAAAGGTTACCTCCAATTTCTCCCCTTACACCTTTTGAAAGAAGTAGAAAGAACATTTTCTTTGTCTCTAAAACATTGTTTAGAGATCAGTTTGACTTTCAATATACCCTAACATGAGCATTTTATGAGAACTGAATTTCCCAAATAGTTTTAGGGGCCATTATAATAGAATTTTTTTTATCTAGCTGAGCAGAATATTTTTATGCAGAAAATGTGCTTGACATCTCTTTCACTCTTGTCTCTCTCCACACACACACACACAAATATAAACAAATTGTTATTCTGTCTTTGCTTTAACTCTCCCCTATCTAAGAATTAACATAACTAACAAAAGCCTTTGTTCGGGGTTGGTGTTACATATGTTGTTTTACATCAGTTGACTTTAAAATTAGTGGTTTTCCATATTTGCTACTTCCTTTATTTTAAAATAACTGCCTTCTCATTATCTTTGTTTTCTTGTAAATCTATATCCCTGGTAAACAAGGATAAAAGTGCAGTTAACTTGTCAGGTGGTATTACTTTTCTGTGTCATAGTCAGGTATATCTTTATCCACTATAAATAGATGAGGGTGAAGATGAAAAAAAATCAAGCCATTTAGACAATCATCAAAGTATGGCTGGGAGGTAGAAAATGTATGCAGATGAGGATGCATATTCAATTTGGAAGGATGGCCCTATCTTTTAAAAATATATTAAAGAATTAAATCTGATAGATAAAGTAGAAGACAGAATAAATGGTGGAATAGCTGTTTGGAAGGCAGGCCTTTGGAGAAAGTAAATGACTAAGGGAAGTAAGGGCAGAAAAAACACTTGAGTTGCATAAATGCTAATCATTGCGAAAAGATAAAGGGATAGTTTCTGTTGACAAGGTGAAAATAACTATGGCAAGAAAACATATTGAGAGTTAGAAAGCGATGGGGACATAATGTATTGAAAAGCCCAAATTAGTGAAACTAGATGATAAAGGCATAAAAAAAAATAGCAACAGACTCAGATAACATGGACCTCGATTAAAATTAAGGAGAATTCAGCAGCAGGATGAACAAGAGAGCTATGGATCGTAGAAAAGTGTGAAGCAGGTTGATAAGGTAGTAAAATGGCTAAATCATACATTAAGTTGACTTTTGCAATTCCAACGGTTCACAAGAGACAGAGGTGAACAAATCCTCGAACTGAACTCTTGCAAACAGATGCCTGTTAAGTGTAACAGAGCAGGTGGAAATTCACCTATCTTTCTGGGTAAATTGTTCTGCCCACAGGGTGAAAGAAACACAATGGCTGTCATCAAAGATGGATGGAGACGCACAAGGTGATGGGAGATACCAGCAGGACATATCTCGCCTTCCACCCAGCATTCTCAAATGCAGCCAAGTGTTAATATTTGGGAGCCCAAGCTAAAACCAGCAAACAGGATTAAATTATTGGTACAAAAATGGAATATGGGAGCAGAAGTGTGGACAGAGGATACAAGAATAACAAAACCAAGACGTTCATCTGCCTCACAAAATAAAGGCAGAAAGTTTTGTCCTGGTTTGAAACTGGACCACAACTAGAATTTTCCTTAAATGTAATTTGAAGTTAAATCAGTTATACTCTCAAAGGATTTTTCTCCAGTAAATGTGTTGCAGCCCATATCGTCACGCATGTAAAGAAGATATAAAGAGACAAATGTATTGGCCTAGTGTGGGATGAAGTTGCTGTAAAATGTCTTGCTGTCAACCTCTCAGTGTTTTGTTCTGAATCTCCACTAAATTGATTAGCCTGGGGACATTTAAACTGTTCGGAAAATGACGATTTTAGAATCTAACATCTGCTTTTCTTAAAAATGTGTTCTCTTACTCAGCAAAGAACTTGTCCATAAATGAAATAGTATGCTGTCATTTTACTTTATCACTAATACAGTCCTCAAAGCTTTGTGTTTTCAACTATCTCTTTTGTGACCCGCCAGCTGCCAGTGGAGCTGGCGACAGACTCAGATGATGGGGAGGTTGGGGAAGAACTTGGGCCAGTTCTGGAGCCCAGGGAAGGCTCTGATGGATGCTCAGCTTCGGACACAGAAATAGAGCCAGGGCCATCCGGCATTTCCCAGCCACCGGAGAGGCAGCTGCCTTTGGAGTCAGAGATTAGTGAGGAGGAAGAACAGCTGGGGCCTGTTCCAGATGCACGTATGTGCAGAGCAGATAGGAGAGGTAAACAACGGAGAACAAGGAGTCAACTTGGGAAGGAAAACAAACATGGATGCTGAATGGCCCCTCCCTGGCTGGGGAATAAATAGGAGGAAAGGGGAATGAGTGGTGGTCGTAGCAGACAACTGTTCGCATTTCTGGAAATTTTGCTTATTGTGCTTCATGCTACAAAGACTGCCTTGACGGAACTGAGGTTTGTTTATTTGAACTGATTTAATTTGCAGCCTTTTGGCTGGGAGCTCAGGGCCTTGCAATTATCATAACAAGCTGATAAGGCCTATTGCTTCAGTTAACTCTTTGCAGGACTCTTGCCTGGACTTTGTGGATGAATGCAGTTAATTCACAAGGTGTAAATAAAGAGCGTTTTTTCTTTGCGAGGAATCTGTTTCTTGCTTCTGCGAAGGCTGGGTCAGAACAATCTCAGGATAAAAATTCCTGGGAAGTTTGATTTTTGAAGTTGCCATTTTTAAACTAGTAACTTGGGTCGTTATTTTTTCCGACAGATAAAAGAAGCCCTGGATTTGAATTTTTATTGAATTTTCAAAACACCACAAAACTTGTCTCTTGCATAACAGGGAGTGATTCTTCCCTTAATGACATACCCTCTTTTTTCACTGTTTGACATCAAGAAAGACATGTGGGAAACTAATGATCTTTAATTGCTAGCATGTATCTGCTTTTTTCTAAGTACAGAGTATTTATTACCATTAATGTCACTGAAAATAAGTATGCTTAGTGCATACTAATTAAGAATGGGTGAACTCTTCCTATGTTCTCATTCAGTTTGCCCAAACTGAGGGGTGGGTGGGTGTGTCAAATTTTGCTGAGAAGCTTTGAAAGGATGAAGCCTTGGGCAGTAGCTTCTTTCACTGTTATTTTGCTCCTCTTTCCAAACTGCTTCCATTCAGAAAATGCAACAGGACGTAGTGCTGGGAGGTCCAATATGGCAAATGTTTCCTGTTCGCATGAATCATGTTAGTTTCCTGCAAAGGAGAGAAGCATTGGAGTTATGGATAGTCCTCGCTTACTGACCATTCATTTAGCGACCATTCAAAGTTACAATGGTGCTAAACAAGGAGAATTACTGGTCCTGGGAATTGTGGCTATTGCAGTGTTCTTGTGATCATGTGATTGCAATTTGGATGCTTGGCAACTGGTGCACATTTATGATGGCTATAGCATTCCATAGTCATGGGATTGTGACCTTCACAGCCAGCTTCCAACAAACAAAATCAGGCAGGAAGTTGTGCGTTGCTGTCACTTGACATCACATTTAATGACTGCACCCAGAACTGGCAAAGTGCCCTAGTAAATCAGGTGCAGTGTCATGTTTTTTCACTTTATGACGATGTCACTTAGTGACAGAGTTGCCGGTCCCAATTGCAGCTGGTAAGCAAGAAATACCTGCATTGGACTAAAGGCATGAAAAATCAAAGGCTAAACAGATTAGCGGTTCAAGAAGCCTCCATATTTTATTTTATTTTACTAATTTGCAATTGTTAACCTATAGCGGCATACATTAACCAAATCAGCCAAAAGTATATGGTGCAATAAAAGATCCTAATCCACAATATCAATATAAATTATTCCCATGGGATAAGCATAAATCAATTTAGTGCTTCAGAGTATAAAAAGACAATAGTAAGAACAATGGCTTAGATCACTAACTTTGAGATGCATGGACTTCAGTGCCTAGAATTACCCAACTCAGAAGTTGCTGGCTGCGGAATTCTGGAAGTTAAAGTCCATACATGTTAACAATGCTGAAGTTAAGAAACCCTGACTTAGATGCATACAACATTTAAGTGTATTAACACATTTGAGTGAACTGGAGAGTATTTGCCTGTTCCTTAAGAGATGTCAAAGAAAGCACCAGGAGGGTTTTGCCCAGGAAAGAATTCTGCAACTGGGACCTTCTCCATAAGAAATATTTTCTCTCTTAGCTACATTCCTTAGCTTCAGTAGAGAACATATTTCTAGAAAAAAAATAATATTTTAACACAAAATTGTATTTGGGGTTCTTTTAGATATTGTACACATGTCATAATGTATACAGTATAATCAATTTTAATTGGTATGTGGGAGGTGCCTAGGTTGTGTGGTTATGTCCCTGATATGAAACACATCCTCATGGACTTAGTATTCTTACAGTCCACAAGCCCAAGTTAGTCATTGCTAGGTGCATATAATCAGTTATCAGTGTCATCCTGCTGAATGACAAAGAACTTTTACTTCAGAATTTTATTTTGAAAGTCTAGAGAAGGTAGCGCTAAAATATTCTACATGCATTAAGATCACACATCTTGTTAGTTTAAGGAGGCACTAAATTACTAGAACTTTTAAGGTTTAATGTTGCAGCCCGATTAAGATTTATGAAATTTGTTTCACTGCTTTAGTAGGGAATTTCTTTGCTTGATTATAATATGAAGATAGCTTCTAAAATGTGTTGATCTCACAGAAATGGGCAAATGGATATGCTATACTAGAAGATAAATTCAAGAAGAGAGCTGGATGTTGCAGATAAGTGGATGTGTTCTGTTATAATTTAAAATCAATATTGGACAATATAGTATTAGAATGGAATTTATTTCGCAGAATGATAAATGCAACCAGTGAAATCTAGTCAGTGAAAAATGACTGCACAATGATTAATAGACTTCCCATTTCACAAGAATTTAAGACAGTTTACAATAATATTAATAAAAAAAAACCCCAACAATCTCAGCTGTCCAAATTAATTAGGCAGCCCAAGTTTCATCAAATGCTTGATAGAAGAAGGCTTTTAAAGACAAAGCGGTTGAGGGTATTCCTTACAGTATTTTGGAGACCAGGTTTGTTGTCCCCCCACTCCTTTTACCTTTCATGGGTAGGGTCACTCAGCACTCGTCTTAAAGATTACACAAGGTTGACTGAGTTGAGGTTGTGGAGATGATCTTGTGGGTATAATATGATCTTGTTTTCAAAATAAAGGATTACATTTCTTGCCCACAAGATGCTTACCATCTAAAATTTGACCGAAAGAATTGGAAAAGAAATGGAGATAAAATTAGATATTGTGGGAAGAAATATCCATCTTGTTCAGTTCCAGCTGGGAGAAAGACACTGGAAACATGGAGGCTGATTGGAAAGACGGTTTAATGATGAACAAAACCACCAAGCACATAGTTCTGGTGCAGCTGACCACATGGAGTTGTTTTGTAGATAGGCTGGCCCAGTCTTTCTTAATGGGCACAAAATATCTGATGGGGCTATTAAGGAAAGTGGGGGTTGTTTTCTGTCTCCAAGAGCATGTTCCTCCATTTTTCCTTTTGGAAAATATAATAGTCTGCCTTTTTAAAATAGTCCTCAAAATATATCATTTTTTTGGGGGGGGGTGGCTTCCCACGATATAATACTTCCTCCAGGACAGTTTGTATTTGGTCTTAGACTACTTGATGCATGTAAAGAGTCAAATTGTTTATATTTTTCTTTAGTTGCTTATAACATTATTATCTTTACTGTGATATTTTCCATTGTTAGGTAATGCATATTGTTTCCTGTATTAAAACAATATTGTTTCTTTAAAGAAACAATCTGCTTTTGGTAGCTACAGTTAGATGGAGCCTTGATGCAGTGTGTGTTAATTATAATATATGCAACTGCGTGAGTGAACCTCATAACCAAACTACCTATTGCTGAACTACAACTGTTGGGAGTCCCAATGAGCATGGCTGGTGGCAAATGGCCATGGCAATTCAGCAATTTCTGGTGGGTCAACAGTTCCCAATCCTTGTTTTTACCTATAAAAATAACCTCTTGTTCAGTGCTGTTTGTTTCCTTACTGCTAGATTCATATCCTACCTTTCCTTCAAGAGCTCAAAGTGATATACTTCAACTTTAGTTTTCCCATGTGAGGGAAAGAAACAATCACTTGTGTGCAGTGGTGGGATTCAAATTTTTTTACTACTGGTTCTGTGGGCGTGGCCTGGTGGGCACTGCCAGGGGGTGTGACAGACAGCACTCGGCCTCCTGCACCTCCCTGGGAGCAAAAATGGGCCACAGCAGCGCAGATGCGCACAGATCCATCATGCTTTATTGGGGTCACAATGGGGGTTTCCCAGGAAGCATGATCGATCGGTTCTAGAACGCCCTGGGCGATCAGCTTATCTAGCTGAGCGTCTACTTTTGGCCGCAAGGCAAACGGAACTCGGCGGGGCTTCAGCCTGATTGGGGTGATTCCCTTGTCCAGATTAAAGGAGATTGGCTTTCCCACAAATTTCCCCAGTTTACCATCGAAGACTTCCTTGAACTCTGCAATGAGGTTGTCGAGTTCGTCCCTCTGAATTTGATGGATGCCTCCGATTGATAACCCTAGCGGCTTGAACCACTCCACTCCTAGCAGGTTCGGTCGGCTGTGTTCCACGACTGTGATGGGAAGTTTGCCTTGGAAGTCCTTGAAGGTGATGTGGAGGGTGGTTCTGCCCAAGACACCGATGGGGTTTCCGCTGAAATCCACGAGCCTCAACCTCAGGGGTTTTAGCTGTTTTTTTTCACAGGTTGGCTTCAGGCGCTTCAGATGTTGCCAGTCCATAATGGAGTAGATGGAGCCTGAATCTACTTCCATTGTGCATGGCGACCGCTCTGCCAGCAGTGTCACGTTGAATTTGGTGGCACCGTCATCGCTTGTGTGGGCAATTGTGGTCTGATGTACTGCTCTGTTGTGGGGATATTCGTCGTCCCTGCGCCTGGGCTGGTTCGAGGACCGTTTGGATGTCCTCTGGGTGTCTCTGCGATTTTCGCGAAATCTTGGCCTGGGTGGTTCCGGGGCTGGATCTGCTGCTCTGCACGCTTCGGCTATGTGTCCCCTCTTCAGGCAGCGACGGCAGGTCGCGTCCCTCCATCTGCAGTTTGCCCTGGGGTGGTCGCCTTTGCAACTGCCACACCGTTCCCCCCGGTCGCCATGTTGGGGATTTTCCCGCCTGGGTGGGCGGAAAACCTTGTGTACGGCCATTTCTTCATCGGATTCTGATGGCGTGGCGGAGTCATCTGAGGAGTTTGGGCCCGACTTGTGGATCTTGTGGATCCCTTTGGCCTTCACCATCGCGGCGGCTGCTTTCTCGGAAGTCTCAGCGGCTGTGGCTTCTTCGAGGACTTCCTTGAGCGGGATTCTCTTGCGGCTCAAGAACTTCTTCTGGAGACCCACATCTCGCATCCCGAAGACGATGCGGTCCCGGATGGCGTTATCCACGTTGTCAAATTCGCAATTGGCAGCAATTTGATGAAGTGCTGCCATGAACTCTTTAATGGATTCACCTTCCCGTTGGTTCCTCTGCTGGAAGGTGAATCTGTTTGCAATCGAGGTGCCTGTGGGTGCATAGTGTTCCTGCAGGACTTCCTGCAGGTCACTCCAGGACATCTCCTCAATATCTCTGGGCGCCACGAGTCGATGGCCATCTCCAGGATGTCAGAGCCGCAGTGGGCCAGGAACAGGGCTCTCTTGCGTTCATCGTCGAGGTTCTGGTAGCCGTTTCCTTGGAGGAATTGCCGGAATCTGACCATGTACGACCTCCATTTCTCTTTTGCTGGGTCGAATGGATTCAGCGAAGCGATCGGTGCTCGCGGGGGTTGCCATTCTGTAAGATGCCGCGGTTGAGTGACTTCAGCTCGGTTAGGCGATCGTGCCATGAGTCTTGCTCAGGTTCTCTTCTCTAGTCCTTCGTCGCCAGTGTTAGATCAGGCGCAGGGAATGAAGACGTGACCAGCTCGATACATTTAATAACTTTATTTAACAGTAACAAGACTGGTTGTGCGCTGCCAGAGCTCTCCTTATATTCTCTCCGGCAGACGCACCGCCCCTAGACAGCTATTCAAACTTCCCGCCCGAGGCTGGCAGCCAATCCGGGCGGGTGTCCTTATAAGGACATAACAGTTTTTATGGCCAGCCAACACTTAAAGTTTTTGAGTTCTCTATAAAGTAGATACTCATTCACTTCTCTTGCTAGGATAACACCCCTTTACAGCTGTTAATCTTTATATAATTCACAGAAACCTGATCGCATTTCTTCTCCTTTCTTACCTCTGTCTAAAAATCAATATGGTATTCCCATAATATATTAGTTCATCATATGTCCTTTTTCTTTTGTTTTCTTTTCCCATTATTTCATCAGAAACCTTTTAAGTATAAGGAAAGCTTAGTCTTTGTGTTGCTAGGCCAAATTTTGGGAAACAGAAATTTAGAGTGAGTTTGGAAAAGGGCACTTGAGGTAAAACAGTGAGTGAAATTGCCTGGTTTCTTTCTTTCTTTCTTTCTTTCTGCTGTTGGAGTGAAAGACTGATGCTAACCATCATCCCTGGAATGAACATTTATTTTTGATGAAGCATTGTTCCAGACCACTGGATGATTTCAGCTGCAGTCTCTGGACAGGTTGTACCTGGACATAGGGCCTTAATTTATTATTTATTTTCTGATGAATATGAACCACTTCCCTTGTCATGACATTGCCTTATGAAATTATACTTGCCCATCTCTTAGCAACTCTATGATACAATCTCTGTGAATCTTAATTGTATTTAGCTTCCTTTTCTGACTTAATGCCCTGCAATTTCTGCCAGGTGTTTCTCTTTGCACTCTCTTCCTTTTTTCCATTGGATGATCAGTTCCTCATTCCTACCTTTGGCTTTCTTCTTCTTTGTAGTTTTATTTATTTATTTATTCATCTTGGGATATTTTCATTTAATATAGGGCTCAATAGGAGTTTTGTTTTCCTTTGCGGCTTGTGGTTGCCATTCAGGAGACAACCTGAAGATTATTCTGTGTTCTGTGCCACTTTTAACTCATCATTTCTTTTCACTGCTTTACAGCCTCCATTTGTCTGCTTAGCCTAATTTGATTCAGGTCTTGTAGAACATATGCAGGATGGGCTATATTTTATCAATTTAAATGCCCACCTTTGAGTCTGTATCTTTTTTCTTTATTAATTAATTCTATTAATCTGCATTTTTTAGAAGATATGAGTGCTTCTGAATTTTCTCTTTCTTGTAAAATGCTGGCAGTTATCTAGATTAAATGAGATTTCTATTATGCTCTTTAATCAATAGGTGGTGCTAATCAGAAAAAAATATTTTGTATGCCTCTGTATGTGTGTGTGTGTGTTCAATATTAATTATAATACAGTGATCTTACATATTGCCACAACATGATAAGAAGTTATTGAACAAAGAGGGCTGTAGTGTAACTCAGAAGTGCCCTTATCATTACATGTTCTATGGATATATGCATTTAGAGGTTTGTGTTTGGATGACCTATTGTTAGGTAAAGCCCCAGGAGCATGGTGGCTCACATGGTTAGGATGTGGGGTGGATGATCAGCAAGCCCTGGTTTGAGATCCGTGTGCTGTTGTATGACAAGGTGGGCTCCAGTCATTTGCTCCAGCTGCTTCCAACATAGCAGTTCGAAAGTGTGCATTCACAAGTAGATAAGTTCCATTTTGTCGGGCACATTAATGGGGACAGTGATGTCACTGGCTAATCCTTTCAACCAAGAAACTCCTTGGTGCTTCTGATATGAATGCGAGCAAGATAAACCATTCCATTGAGTGTCAATGTCGCAATCTGTTTCCCAGTGGTTTGGGATCCCAGTTAAGGAACTCTCCAAGGCAAATCATTGGTAAATCTTTTATATGTGATAATCTATAACAAGGGAACATAAACACTATCCAATGTAGAGCAGAAATCTTGCCATATTGTTAATGAGTATACTTTATTTTAATAAACGTGATCTGTATTGTTTATTTGTGTGTATTTGATTAGCTACATCAGCATTCATCAAGTATACATATATAGCACTCAGTTTCATTCCGAATAGGGGTTAGCAGGGAAAAAAAACCCTACTTAAATTAATTTGCAAATAAAAATCCTTGAAGGTGATAGTTTAGGAAGGGATCCAAATAGAGTTGTTGTTTTAATCCTTTCCTAGCCTTTGCCTGGAATAGGGATCCCCAACCTTTTGACTCCAGTGAGATACTTGGAATGTTAAGAGCATGTTGAAAGCTCTATTCCAAAATGGAGGTCATGCCACAATGCAACCAGTTATTGAAACCCAAAATAGTTAGCTTTCTCCCCTTAGTCCTTAAATATTCGATCATTTCAACTTACAGGTGTCCTTTTTTGTGGGCAGGGAATCATATTTCCATGTCTATAACAAAGTTCTGGCTGCAGACCTTGATCATTTTTGTTTTCTAAGAATTTCCTGAGGTATGTAAAGAGCTCATGCTTAAAAATAAAGATGCCATGCTTTTATCTTCTACAAGTTTTTTTTATTTTTATCTTTTAAAAAATTATAATAACTTTTTCCAAAGGAAAATCAAGGTGGGAGGCAATGAGTTTAGGGGTTGTCATGGAGATGTACATTCCAGTCCATGGCAAGTACCATGTTGGGAATCAAGAATCTAGAAAATCAGATAGAAAAGCTCTACTATTTGTTCTTATTCAACTTAAAATTGTATGTTTTGATGCAGTGTACGGTTGTGTTGCCTGGCACTTCTAGTTTGGTGTGACTTTATGTTCTGCACAGTACACCAGAGGTGGGTTTCAGCAGGTTCTGACCAGTTCTGGAGAACCAGTAGCGGAAAGTTTGGAGAACCAATAAATACCACCTCTGACTGGCCCCGCCCCCATCTATTCTCTGCCTCCTGAGTCCCAGATGATCGGGAGGAAATGGGGATTTTGCAGTATCCTTCCCCTGGAGTGGGGAGGAAATGGAGATTTTACAGTATCCTTCTGCTGCCACACCCACCAAGCCATGCCATGCCCACCAAATCACGCCCACAGAACCGGTAGTAAAAAATTTGAAAAAATTTTTCAATTTGAAACCCACCACTACAGTACACCTTCTGATCTTTTGAAGCAGTTAGGCTGTTACGATTTCCTAGTGTATTATTAAAGCAACATATAGATTTAAAGCCAGAAATATTTTTTCTAGGTGTACTACCAGAAAAATATGATAAAGAGAATATATATTTAATATTACATGTCTTGACAGCAGCAAGAATTGTATTTGCACAACATTGGAAAAATAAGGAAATACCTACAGAAGAAAATATAATTTAAAAAATACTAGATTGTGCAGAAGTGGATAGGTTGACAAGAAAAAGGATAAAGAAGATACAGAATACTTTTAAACATGGGATTGGTTTTATCAATGGTTAGACAATAGAGGTAGAGATTAGAAATTGGAAATCATGATTATGTATAAGTAAATTGACCCAAATAATACACTGTTTACCAAGCACTTAACGTATATTAAAGAAAATGTATAAATAAAATATATAAAAAAGAAAGAAAATAAGGCATAGCTGGTTCCAAGAATAACTACTTAGATTCTAGGGAGTTTCTGACATTGTATTAGTGTATTTGTATTACTTTATTTTAGAAGACATGCATTTTTATTTTACAGACTGTAGTCTTGCATAGATTATTAATATACATTATTATAGTAGCTTATGTTATAGCTTTAATAGAGACTCTGCTATGTTGGTATTTTACTCCATCTATTTGGTTTACTCTTGTGTTGCAAGTTGTTGCTGGTTGTTGACTGGGAAAAAAAATAATCTAGAAAATCCTATAGAAAAGCTTTACTACTTGTTCTTATTCAACTTAAAAGTGCATGTTTTGATGCAGTATAGAATTGTGTTGCCTAGCACTTCTAGTTTGGTGTGTCTTTATGTTCTGCACAGTATACCTTCTGATCTTTTGAAGCAGTTAGGCTGCTATGATTCCCAAGTGTATTAGTCATTCAACATAAACTTCTTTTTTAAATGCATCAGTGAAATTTGGAAAAAAAAATGATTTCAGAGAGGGTTTCACAGAACCTGGGGCCCATTGATGTGTTGAACTCCTTTAGCCAGTAGAGGTCCCTTCATCCCATAAGCATCAACAAGCGGGATATATATTGCTAGCCAAATCCTCACCCCTTTTGGGGATATGTTTGTATCTCTGGGTGGTGAATCAGTCATAGAAATTATGTAGGAGTGAGGAGAAGCTGAAATTTCCTGCTTTTGAGGGAAAATGTATCTCTTTTCCACTTTGCGAGAAGGTTGCTTCCTTAGGTGCCTAGAAACCATTTTTAACCTGGGAAATAGCATTTTGCAAGTCTGTACTGTAAGAACATGAGGATTTCTAGTAAACTGGTAACATATATACAAATAAGGTCTCTGTACAATTTGAGTTCAGAAGAAACAAATAGTTTCATTTTGTTCCCAGTTAAGGAAAGTGATGTTTGAATTAAATTGTTGAAATGTTCTAACATTAAGCGTATGGGATGGAAAATAGCTCATATTTTCAATACAAAATAGGTAAGTACAGTGCATCAGAGAGGAAGATGTGTCCTGGTATAAAGACACACCTATCCTCTTGAAATAATTGCTCAGTAAATTAAAATTTTAAATGAGAATACATGCTATTTTAATTTGCATATTCTGCACGGGTTAAAAAAACAATAACTCAAAATATCTGATAGACTGTAGACTATTTTTGTGTGATGTCGTCATCTGACCTACAAAATACCTCCGCCACGCATTCTGTATTATCCTATAGAAGATTAAATAATGTCCCAGCTCGTTATGAAGGTGTTCTAGTCTCAACCTTGTCTTGTCTTGCCTTCCTTCCTTAAATCTCTTTCTCCATATACTTTGATCTTAGCAACATCAGGTATAGCTGTGTCTCCTCTCTTCCTATTTTTTAATTTTCCATAATGACACAATAAAATATTTATCTGGTCAAGTCAGACCTTGGGAAGATAACTTTCATTGAAATGCTCACTTCCACATAAGAAGTGGTTGGAAAAGAGATATAAATGACTGATACCATAATTATGTATAAATGATTATTACTATATTGATTTAGTAATGATATGTTAGAATGGTTTGGATGAAGATGAAGATAGAAGAAACGTATGGAAGATGGAGAAGAAGCATAGAAGATAACACCGAGATGTCACAGGGAAGGGAGGATTGATGTATTAAATGTTTGTTTGTCTTAAAAAATAATAATAATAATAAAAAAGAAGTGGAATAGGACCACTTTAAGAGATAATTGCTGCCTGCCTCATGTATAGATAGAAAGACTAATCCACAGGTTCATATTCAGGTAGGTAGATTAATCCAATATCTGATAAAAAAGCTTTCCTTGCTCATAGGAAAACCTTAATGACAAATTAAAGTGCTAACAATTTGTTGGATTCTCATGATATCCAGAATCAGGCAACAATCTTACTTTACCTTATAATAAGGTTGTCCCCTTGACTTGGAACTTCTGCAGTAGAAAATGGCAGCCTGAAGGATCCTGCTGCAAGGATACCCTGCCTAGGCTGGCAAATGGCAAATATAGTTTTAAAAACATAAAATTGGTGGAGTTTTAATGTTTTAATTAATTTTAATTAATTAATTATAACTTGTAAGTTGCCCAGTCACCTTATAGGGGAGGTGGGCGGCATAAAAATCTAACAAAACAAGTAAGTAAAGAAAGCTAAGCTGCCATGAACCTTGTTTCTCTTTCATTCCTGATTCTCAACGGCATATTTATCTAAGAGTAGAATGAGCGATCTGGAGGAAGAAAAATGACCAGTTCTATATATAAAGCCCCTACTCTCCTTAGATTATCTGCATGTTAACCATTTCAAGTTTTTTCTACTACCTGACAAGTATTGTGGAAAATCAAATTGACATTGGACCCAGCTGGCTGTCCTGATTTATTTATATATATTTAGATATGTTCCATTAAAAAATGGCTCATGAAAAAAATTAAATTGTCCAAATCACAAAACACCAGCAAGCTTAAAAAATAGTTACATAGAGAAGAACAAAACAAAGGAATAATTTACAAATAATTTAATGCTCCTTTATTTAGAACTGCAGAGATGAAATACATTGTTATTACAGAAAGTGGCCCTAAATAAACAATTTTTCAAAATTTTAATGGTTGTATATCAATTACACTTTCCCACTTCCAGATGGGGAATTTTGTGATTGCTGACAGAACATTTCACCATTGCTGCATTAGTAGAAGTCAAGCAATATAAAATATTCAAACCAGATATAGAGTAAAGGTTAAAAACGAGGGATATTTGTCATGGCCAAAGTGATCATGGCCCCACTGGTTACAGAATTTTGTTTTAATTGTTGAGATCTCATGAGATCATCATATTTGATGAGATCCCAACCATCTGAAAAATAATTTCATGAGATTTGGAGACATGTAGAAAATCATGTGCAATTTTAGGAATGAGATTTTATTTATTTTTAATCTACATTTATTAGTCCCTGTATCTGAAAAGTTTGCTGACTCGTGACATGTTTCTAGTGCCTAAACACTTAACCACAGTAGGATATCCATCTGAGGCAGCACTGTTACCTAGTCTATTAGGTGTTAAATCAATTTTTGCTACTTTTTCCAGGTTGTTCAGCTATTTCTTTGACGAGTTTACATGGGTGAAACATGATTAAACTACACCTCAGATAATGATACCTTGTACTCTTAATTGTGCTTTCTCTGATAATAAATTACATGGCAGCACCTGTCTGGTGGAATTTTGTACAATTTACATACCATTTCGTAAACAGAAAAATCAAGCAAAATTAGGCATTAAATTTCTGTTATAAATCAGGCTTCTGAAAAGGCAAAAGTAGTAGAGAACATAAATCCAAACTATATGTGCATTAGATGAAGTAGACTCTTGCATGTGTGAATCTCAATTTTAAGTTTATTCTTATTTAACTGCTGGAATTTAACCAAAGAGTAGCTAGTTCCGTTTCGCTTTCTCACCTTGATTGAATACTTAGTGTCTTATCTCTGATGTTCACAGGCATGCAAAAACAATAGAAAGTGCTGGATTTCTTTCAATTAGCTGTTTCTTAGCTGATAAACTACAGTGTAGTTGCTTAGTTGTGCTTTAGCAAGTTGTGTAAAACAAGTCCAGTGGTGGGTTGCCCCCGGTTCGGACTGGTTCTATAGAACTGGTAGTAAAACTGGCGGGAGGCTCCGCCCACTGACCTGACGTCATCAGAAGCGATCTGCGCGATCCCATTGCGAACCGTTAGTAAAGGTAAGTAGAACCTACCCCTGAGCAAGTCATAGTTAACCATTATGTTTTGCAGATTACAAGCTATAGCTGGATGTATTGTGTCAATACTGCCATGATAAAAAAACCAACTGTAGCTTAGGGCACAGTGCAGACAGTCCTCTATTTACGAACAGGTTATGGTCTAAGGCAGGGCTGTCAAACTCAAGGCCCGTGGGCCAGATCTGTCTCGCGAGGTGCTTAGATCTGGCCCAGATTGCAGGAGGCTGTTGCATCCCGAAATGGAGCTTGCGAGAGCTGCGCGCGGCCCTCCCGGGCTCCGTTTTCACTGGCAGAGAGTTGCAGGAGGCTGTCACAGCCAGAAATAGAACTCGGGAGCCCATTTTCACTGGCACAGCGCTCGGGCCACCACAGGTGCCCCCAACACAAGTGACATTGAGCTGGCCATACCCACCCTGTCCATGCCCTCCCTGCCCCCCCTAGATCAAATACAACCCTGATGTGGCCCTCAATGAAATTGAGTTTGACACCCCTGTTCTAAGGGGCAGTTTATAGGAATGTTTTCAGAGGTGGTATTCAGCCGGTTTGGACCGGTTTGCCTGAACCGGTAGCGGAAATCACAGGTGGCCCCGCCCACCACCCTGGCTCTATACCCTCCTATTTAGGCACGTGTTTGAGGCTGGGCGCATGTGTGGAAGGTGTGCATGCCAGCGAAGTGCATGCGCAGAAGGCTGGGCATATGCATGGATGTGGCACGTTTGAGCAAAGCGAGCACGCATGTGCGCACACTCACATTTGCGAACTAGTAGGGAAAGTAAGTGAATACCACCCCTGAATGTTTTGTTTCTAACTCCAATTAAGTATTAAAAAATGCACAGTACAGTTCTTATCTTACATGTTAAGTTATGTTTCTTCTCCATCCAATCAATTGCATACTTACGCCCTCCAAGCTGCAGTGAGCACCTCAGTTTCCTGTTGCTCCTCACAGCAGGCAGCTGAGGCGATGTTCTCCCAGCAGTGGGGTTCTGAAGACTTCTCCTGTATTGATCTCCAGGTTTTAGTCACTGGGGCCAGGGCAGGTCAGTCAATCCATGGGCTCTTGGGAACCACATTGGGAAGAGCTGCTGGCAAGGCAACTGAGCACTTCCACTGTGCACGACTTGCAAGCAAAGTGATGAGGCGCATGCTATTTGTGCAGCCCTGTGCCATTCCATTCTTCACAGGGATAAGAGACGTTCATTTGGTGGAGGTTTCCCAGCAGTGGTGGCCTTCAGCTCAAGGTTCTGATGATCATTCTCATACCCCCTATTTCCCCACTACAAGCCTTTCTGGGTGTGCCAGTAGCTCACCTTTATTTTTTCTTCCCCAATCAAGCCTCCTCTTGGAGGCTGGAGCAGACTCCTCCCTGCCTCAGTGATCTTTTCCCCTGTCAGGATGCTTGAATCCACTTTTGGGTGGGTCTGTGCCCACTTCACTTGGCCAAGATGTTATTTCAGCCCCTCAGGTGTGTGGCATGGTGGTCCTTCCCAACAGGAGGCTTGCAGCATGCCAGAAACTAATTCTATTCCGCCTGCCTTCTAGGTCAGAGTTCTGCACGGGTTTGTTGTATCAGCAAAAGTTCGTAACTCGAAAATTCATAAATAGGGGACCGTCCACATAAGAGTACAGAAGTCTGATTTAACTCATCAGCCTAATGTGGCCATGTGTTATTCCTATTCTTTGGCATTTTTTTTTCCATATGGGTTCATACAAAGAACCCAGGATTTTTCAAATTATTTTTTATATGCACCCTGGAAATTGTGACTTGAATTCTGACTAAGAAATGAAGAATTCTGATCTACAATCAATGTGCAATTTTATCGTTTCCTTGACTTGGATCTTGGCCAACCCTGGAAATGCTGTTAGAACCTACAGCAGAAGAGAAAGTGAAATACACGAACTCAATTCCCTCATTCTTGATTTGATAAAACCTAAAATGCATTCAATATATTGGGTATTTTTCTCATTGCTATTAAGTCTCTTCCTAGAATTTATTTGGCAAAGTGAGCAGAGAAATGGAACACATTATCCAGCTGTTGTGAATTTTTCAACTCTAATGAAAGAGACTTTGTGTATGCGTGTGCACATAGTAGTGGTTAGATACTAGTAATGATGTAGATGGGATTGACAACCTGACACAGCAATTCTTTTTCCCTGAATTCAGATTTGCAATTAATTTACAGTGTTGGACAGCGAATATTATCTCACCGACCATTATCTGCACTAAGCAGAATTACACTCCTTCAGACTTAGAGCAGTGCTTCCATCCATGACACCTACACGTATTCATGGCATCTTTGCTTATAACTTAACCTGGAAAGCGCAGAAAAAAGGCAAATGTATTTTTTCCCTTTAAAATCTGAAATGACTTATTATTACATTAGTTGGCAGTGTAATCCTTTTCTGATGCTGGGGAACTAAGGTTGTTTGATAAGGGCCCAGGGCCCAGTGGCAGACCTTTCAATCTTGGGCTAATGCAAAAGCATCTTATAACAGCCGTGGTGGCACAGTGGTTAGAACGCAGTACTGCAGGGCTAACTCACTGCTCACTCTAGGAGTTCGATTCTCACCAGCTCCAGGTTGACTCAGCCTTCCAACCTTCCAAGGTCACTAAAATGAGGACCCAGATTGTTGTGGGCAATATGCTGACTCTGTAAACCTCTTAGAGAGGGCTGTAGAGCATTATGAAGCAGTATAAGACTGCTATTGTACTATCTGGAGAGCAGGTTTAAAAAAGTCAAGATTGCAGGTCAAAAACCCTGTGATCAAAGCTCTGAACACAGAATTAAGCTATGCCTATCAGAAATACTGCCTTGAAAGACCATCTGAGCATTGGCATTCTCTCTTTGTGAAACTATACCTGTCTCTTTGCCCCAGTGTTCTCAGAAACATACATTTTAAAGGGAGCTCAGCTGACTGGTAAATGAAAAGAAAAAAGCCAGTCCTTTCCTGACAGATTCAGAAGTCTCATATTCTTATTTCTGTTCATCTTGGAAACACCTGTAGTGATTGAGTGCCATTAATGAATTTTTTTTTCTAGAGTCTTTGTCTGTCTGTCTGTCTGTCTGTCTGTCTATCTATCTATCTATCTATCTATCTATCTATCTATCATTTACCTACCTACCTACCTATGTCTGTCTATCTACTCTATCTATCTATCTATCTATCTATCTATCTATCTATCTATCTATCATTTACCTACCTATCTACCTATGTCTGTCTATCTACTCTATCTATCTATCTATCTATCTATCTATCTATCTATCTATCTATCTATCATTTACCTACCTACCTACCTATGTCTGTCTATCTACTCTATCTATCTATCTATCTATCTATCTATCTATCTATCTATCTATCTATCATTTACCTACTTACCTACCAGTGGTGGGTTTCAAATTTTTTTACTACCGGTCCTGTGGGCATGGCTTGGTGGGCGTGGCAGGGGAAGGATACTGTAAAATCTCCATTCCCTCCATTCCCTCCCCAATCCAGGGGAAGGTTACTGCAAAATCTCCATTTCCTCCCAATCAGCTGGGACTCAGGAGGCAGAGAATAGATGGGGGGCGGGGCCAGTCAGAATTTTTACTACCGGTTCTCTGAACTACTCAAAATTTCTGCTACCGGTTCTCCAGAACTGGTCAGAACCTGCTGAAACCCACCTCTACTACCTACCTACCTCTTTCTGTCTGTCTATCTACTGTATCTATCTACCTACCTATCCATCCATCCATCCACCCACCCACCAATCCATCCATCCATCCAACCAACCAACCATCCATCCTGTCTACCACTGTATGATCAATCTTTTTGTAAATAATTGATGCAGATGTCTTCTGTGACACACTACTTTCTTGACATTTCAGCAGAAACCATTTATTAATAATTCCATGCTAGAATCTCTTCATCAAACAGCAAAGGAGATAAAGTATTGACCAAAGCTATGTTATTGTGCCATCAGTTGGTCTTGATATGAATTCATTACACAGTGTCCAATGTGGCAGCAGGGATCAGTCATAAGTAGCCACAAGAAGGGCCCAGAATGTTGTGCTCTTAGATGGTGACCATTGATAAATTGATTCCTATAATCACAAGTTAGTGAAAGTATCTAAAGATATTCTGCCACAAGTATCTCCAGTATATTTCTGGAATATATTTCTCCAATAGGACACAATAACTTTGCTTAACTTTGTTGGCTTAAAGTGCTCTGGATTGATTTTGATTTCCAGTAACTGTGGCAAATCCCATTAAGTCTTTCCAGTTCTAAAAAAAAGAAAAGTAATTTCACATTTTGCTTCTTTTGAAATTATACCAATCAATCTTCTTAGCATTATTGGACATTTTTTAAAAAAATGTAAAACTAGGATACCCAGGATCATTCATTTTTATATCTCTTGTATTTTTCAAGTATGGTAATTCTTCACAGTTTCAACAATTAGATTTAATATGCCTTTCTCTAGTTGCTTTTCATTTATACATGAATGAATGAAAGGGCCTACATAAAAATGGGACACTGTAGAAGCAGAGATTTAATATGAGGGGTAATACATTCATTTCCGAATAATTGTATGCCTTCATCGGATCCTGTTTTGAGAAACTTAATCGACTTTCATCCTAAAACTCCGAGTCATAAAGTGTAACATATTCTGAAGTAGAGAAGAATTAGTTCGGATATTAATATACATATCAATTTTTATATTTTAAACATTTATAAGGTGAATTATTTAAATGCACTAATCCAGGGGTGTCAAACTCAATTTTATTGAGGGCCGCATCAAGGTTGTGTTTGACCTTGGGGAGCCGGTGTGGGCATGACCAGGGTGAGTATGGCCACCTTGATGTCACTTGTGTCAGGGACATGTGGTGGCCAAGTGCTAAGGCAGGACTTCCCTCAGACCCTGGCTCACTCTCATTATAATTTCCTTCCTTCCTTCCTTCCTTCCTTCCTTCCTTCCTTCCTTCCTTCCTTCCTTCCTTCCTTCCTTCCCTCCCTCTTCCTTTCCCTTTTTCCTTTTTTTCCTTCCTTGTTTTCTTCCCATCTTCCCATCTTTTTCTTTCCTCTTTCCCTTTCCCCTTTCCTGTCCCTTCTTGCATGCTCAAATGCAAAAGGGGTAACATTTCTCCTTTTCTTTTGTTTTTAGTTTGTTTTGCTAGCCCTCTGCCAGCGAAAATGGAGTTTAGGGGGAGGGGGGCTGTGCGAGTCCCTCCGGGCCCCATTTTCAGCCGTGACAGCCTCCTGCAGCCTCTGTCAGCAAAAACGGAGCCTGGGAGCCCCCCCCCCCCCCAAAAAAACCTCCTTTTTCACTGGCAGAGGGCTGCAGGAGGCCATTGTGGCTGAAAATGGAATCCCGTTTTCGCTGGAGAGGCACCACAGGCCGGTCCTTTGCTGCTTCCAGGGCGGCCCCATGGGCCAGATCTAAGAACCCCACGGGCCTTGAGTTTGACACCCCTGCACTAATCTAAGTTTTCCTTTTTAATAGTATACAATGTGAATTTCAAAATTCTTCCTTTCCCAAAAATTGTAATGCAATTCAACAATTAAAATGGATGTTAGTGGAAAATAAGCGCAAGACTGGGTATTCAAGAAAGTAATATTAAAAATGCTTTATATTGGGGAACTGATTTGCAGAAATACACATTAGACACAATTACAAGCAAAATTATTCTTTAAAGAGAATTATGTAAAATATACACCAGGTTTATTTATTTATTTATTTGGCTACATCAAGGGTCCCCAAACCCCAGGCCGTGGCCTACTACCAGGCTGTGCCCTATTTGGAACTGGGCTGTGTGAGCAGCTGACTAGCACACGCACACACACGCAGCTCAACTTGTGCAGGCAGCGAGCCAAAGTGCGTGCAAATGTGCACATGTGGCAGTCCGTCACTTGTGCTGGATGATTCCCATCTTCCCCCCTGCCAGGCCACCAAGCTGTAAGGGTTGGGCTACAGGTCTTGCACACATGACTTTGGGCAGAGAATAAGCATTAAGAACACACACACGCACATACACACATACAATGTATAACCCCAAAGTTCTGAACCATAACCCCACTCACAAAAGAAAAAAGCACATGAGTAATAACAGAGTTCACTAACTATCTCATTATCTCATACAGGCACTCATAACCCACCTCCTGTAAGTAGAACTCATGATCATCACCAAATTTTCTCAAAGAATTGTTGTAACTCTTCCCCTTGGTCATAAATGATGCAGGAATTGCAATTGGAGAGGGTATATATCCCTTAGGGAAATTTCTCTCCTAAACCCATCAAATTCTCATTGATCGTGAGTCCAGCGGTCAGGAATGGGTTAACTCACGTTTGATATCCATGGACTGAGTTTGCTAGCTGTTAAGCTCCTCCTCTTCCTCCTGCTTCCCAGCTTTCAGACTCTGTCTGATTTGGACAAGACACGGAGTTCTGAGCTGCCCATTTCTGACCGTTGGTTCTCAGGATCAATGAGACCTTTTTCTTTCAGATTGCTCCCATTTGTGTAGTTGAGTTTACCAGCATGAAGGGTCTTGTGCCCGGATCTGCCCAGTGCCTACCATTATATATTTCTCTATTTATGACCAAAAGAATTCATTCATTCAGTCATTCTTCTCTTGAGTCATCCCTTAGTTTCCTGCCTCCTTTCCCCTTTAGCTTAATGTAATTGCTTGCTCTGTACCCTGCATACCATTAATGTCCTTATTCCTCCACTTTTTAACATGTTCCTGTCAATCTCACCCCCACTGTCACCACAACCAAAGAAAGTAGATAACTCTATCTCCATCCTGTTCTCCGCCTCTGAAAAGACCTGTTTTCTCAGTCTACAGTATCTCTTACACAAAACTACTTAGCTCTGGGTGCTCCCCTGCAAATACATGGTATATTATTCCTGCCCAGCAAATTGTTCCTTTTATGGTGCAGAATAGAGAAAGGATAACTTGGTATCGTATTTTCCACCTCTGTCCTGCTTCTATAACGTACATTTAAAAAAAATTGGAATAACCAAAAGCTATTCACTTTGAGATTGTCCATGCTAATTTTCCATGGTATTGTTTCAGAAACGTTTTGTGATTTTTGATACAGATAAATAGATAATGTAAATTAGCAGACAGTCCAAGCAAGGCCCAGAGCAAATTCTGATAGGGCTCTGGGTTTTGGTGTATAGGCCTTTTGACACGTGCATCCAACCTGAATCTTCATTAAGAACACATTCCTACTTCACCTGGGTAAGCCTTCAGCCAGCTTGTCCAAGTCAAGTCCAGAGCAATTTCTAATACAGCTTCTGATTTGTATGTGCAAAGCCATAACTTGTGCAACCAAACCTTGATGGTAACATTAGCACAGTCTTTAAGTAAATCATCCTTCCTCAACTTGATACTGCCAACAGGCCTCAGACTTGCAACTCTCAGCCTTTGCAGGGGATTCTGAGAATTGCAGGCTCATTGCACTTAGAAACCACCATTTTTGGAAGCCTGCTTTGAAATACAGATTTGCTGCAAGATGTTCATTTTTACAGAATTGTGGATTTTAACATTTCAGCATTCCATAATTATTCTAGCAAAAGCAATGCTGGGTAACCTAAACTGAGCAACAAAGATGATTAGGGGCCTGGAGGCTAAAACATACAAAGAACGGTTGCAGGAACTGGGTATGTCTAATTTAATGAAAAGAAGGACTAGGGGTGACATGATAGCAGTGTTCCGATATCTCAGGGGCTGCCACAAAAAAGAGGGAGTCAAGCAATTCTCCAAAGCACTTGAGGGCAGGATAAGAAGCAATGGATGGAAACTAATCAAGGAGAGAAGCAACCTAGAACTAAGGAGAAATTTTCCGACAGTTAGAACAATTAATCAGTGGAACAACTTGCCTCCAGAAATTGTGAAATGTTCCAATCCTGGAAGTTTTTAAGATATTGGATAACCACTTGTCTGAAGTGGTGTAGGGTTTCCTGCCTAAGCAGGGGGTTGGACTAGAAGACCTCCAAGGTCCCTTCCAACTCTGTTATTCTGTTAAAGTACCCTTGTGAGATGCCTCTAATGACTGTCAGAATTCTTACTGTAGATGAATGGCTTTGCTAGGCTGTTCCATGGACAAACGGCTCTTACATTTTGTAATTGAAAATTAGGCTAGTGTGTTTCAGAACAGCCAGTGGTTTTGTGGTAACCCCAACCCTAAATTAATCTGGAAGGGACCCTGAATGACTTCTGAATGTTGTGTCTACATTAGAGGAAGGTGTTTTCCATTTCCATTCTCAGGATTGGCATGCAGGCCCAGATAGATATCTTCTTTCACTAGAGGACTCCATCATTAGTTGGCAGCTATTTTCAGGGAAGTCCCTCCCCAGGCATGCCACTTTAAGCCAAAAGTCTCCTCTTCGGGGTAGCTGCCCTTTGGAATTTGATAAATCACTTGAGTTCCTCATGCGCTTGGTCTATGAAAAGAGAAGGGAGAGTTTGTGAAGCATTCAACAGCCGCACACACAGCTAGTGGGATATTTCTGGCCCAATGGGCAAAACTGTATGCAGTTCTTGCCCTAAATCATGTTTCTTAGGTCTGCTTGTCTTAGAGCTAACTTCATCTGACACACTATTTTTCACAACATGATTTTTGTCACAGCATGATGTTATTTTTTTTTTATTTTTACTAACGAAGAGCTTGTTACTGGCCATCAGCTTCCATGGCAAGAATACTCTCGAGTTATGGAACTGTTTGTTTACTTTGCAGCCTTCACCGCAGAAGCTACAGGAAGAGAACTGTGAAGCAGAACTGTCCACATCTGCTCCCCCCCACCCCATCTTTTGAAGGAGAAAAGTGGAGCTGCTCTCATGGTCCCTAGACAACATATTGCTGTCATTGTTTCCCTCCCTGGAAAAAATGGTGGCTGCTACTGCTCTGAAGCAAAGAATCTCCTTTGCGCTTGTGTTGAAATACTCACACAAAGCCCCTCGTTCGGCTGCCACTTGTGCAGGAACACAGAGTCAAAGCATTTCACCGTGTAAATTTAGGGTCAGTTGAATTTCAGAGACACTATTTTTTCTTCTGTGATTTTTTTTTTTGGTATCATTTCATTATTTATTACTGTTTTGTATAATAAATACACGTATGCATAATTAACCTAATTAATCTTTATAGACCACTGCTGTATGTTTATAATGCTAAGTATTGGGTTTGTTTCAGGTCTTTGGCTTAAAATGTAATTTTTTTTTTTGTAGTATCAGAGGAACAAATGTATTGTGAAAAATAGATTACGATCTGCCCTCTTCCCTCAAATTCCGTTTAGAAAAAGACATTTTTTCCAAAGATAAACGTTACAATCTTTGGATTTGGATTAATACACCCTTTTTCCAAACCGAGAAAAATTTACGGTATTGAGCATATCTGTTCTGAACAAATTTGATATAAAGATAGGGGTGTGAAAAGGGATAATTTTTTATCTCGGTAATAGAAAAATATGTCAAAAAGCGAATCAGTTCTATCAAGGACCAGGATGGCGGTTAAGAAATGGAAAAGATCTCTGCTAGCAGAGTTCCTTCTCATTTCTGACATCTAGTTGATAGAGTGTTTTGTGTTTGATTTATCAGACTAGGAGCCCAGAGTTGATTTTTGCCATTCACCAGATTTATCTTCTGAATTTCTGAAGGTATAAGCTCAGATTCAGAGTAGTAAATAGCACCACATTTCTATCAAATTTCTATAATATCTAGAGCTGGCCAGGTTGTATTGGTGGTTAACACAGACTCTCAAAAGTTTTTGTGCCTAGCCCTAACTCTAACCCTAGCAGAAATACATTCATAATAATAACAACGTGAAGAACACTGAGTGGCGGCTCATTGGCTAAGACGCTGAGTTTATCGATCGAAAGGTCGCCAGCTCAGCGGTTTGAATCCCTAGTGCTGCGTAATGGGGTGAGCTTCTGTTACTTCTCCCAGTTTCTGCCAACCTAGCAGTTCGAAAGCACATAAAAATTGCAAGTAGAAAAATAGGGTCCACCTTTGGTGGGAAGGTAAGAGCATTCCGTGCTCCTTTAGTGTTTAGTCATGCCGGCCACATGACCACGGAGACGTCTTCGGACAGTGCTGGCTCTTCAGCTTTGAAACGGAGATGAGCACTGCCCCCTAGATTGGGAACGACTAGCACATATGTGCAAGGGGAACCTTTACCTTTACCTAAAGAAAAGAACACAGCTGCCCTTTCATGACTCAAAATCAGATTCCAGAAACTGTAACCTCGTCAGTGATAGGGAAAGGCATAATCACAGGGACCCTGATACAGAGCTGCCAGTTACATAATATTACACATTATTCATTAAATTTCCAGAATTGTTGGATTAGGTGAATATTTTTTAAGTACTTTTTTCTCCCCCATAGTAGCTATTCAGTTTAGCTTTTGTTTAAGCAACTCTGACAAACCGTAAGTGAGAAGAAGCTGCATAGTTGTGAATCACAGAGTGACAAAAAGGAATCAGCATGTTCTGTTCCTCCTTGCTACTAAAATAAGAATATTCTAAATTGCATCCAAAAGGTTGGACTTGTTCCCTCCTTTCGCTAGTGACCTGCAAGGTAATGAAAAAAATTGCACTTGAGTCATGATGACGGACTTATTTATTAATGCAGTCATGCCTCTACATTTTTGGTTGCAGGTGTCGTCCCCCCCTCATAAAATTAGTGGCATGCCTGGGGCCAGCACTTACAGATCAACATGTGTGAAATGGTTTAGGTCAGACCCTAATTTTTCTTTGTCCTTCCATAAAATGTACCTCCAAGCATTGTGACTAATTTCACAATTATTGTGATGCTGGGAAATCATCATTTAACGACCCCATAATCCCTTGCAGGGTGGTGTCTGGGCAACTGAATGGAGCTAGCAGAGTGTTTTAATGGTCGGATGGCCTTCCTGTCGCCAATGCAGGGCTTTGTTCAGCAGATAAATTCTCAGTGTGCCCAGAGAGAGAAATATCTGCCTCTACCTAAGATCGAACTCACAGCCTCCTGATTGTGAGGCGAGAACTCCATCTCTAGGCCACCGCACCACTCCATGCTGGGAAATCTCCTTTCTTAAAAAATGAAGACTACCACATTTGGGTTGGAAAACTTTGAATTATGAGAAAAATTATGAGATTTACAGCACAGATTCTTGTGATTGTTGCATCCCTTGTTAAAACACCCCCTTCTTATTTCATAACTTTACTTCTCAAATAGAGCCCCAGTTGTTTCACTTGTAACTTCCTTCTCATCTGTCTTATACTGCACATAACTAGCAAGGCTGGAGCTTCTTAATGCCAAACAGCCCTCACTGTAATTACTGTTGTTGTTGTTGTTTTACATCCCTTCCAGTACCATCTGGCTTGGCCACCATAGCCCTCAAAGCTATCTGCTTGACGGGTCCATAATTGCTATGCATGGCTCCGTTCAATAGGTTAGCTAACCATCTTTGAGACTGCATGATATTTTGATAAATCAGCAATCCTTACCCCAATGATTAAGAAGGAGCTTCTATTTTAGCAGCTTGTAGAGTTGATTTTGGAATTAGCATATTGAAGCTTTAAAGGAAAGGGAACATCTGTTAATATCATTACCTTTATTTACTTTGCTTATAAAAGAACGCTCCAAGCCTTTTAATGTTGTTGATACACTTATCCAATCTGCAGAATGATTTCTTCTTCACGCAAGATTTTGTTAGGCTACTGTGTGGTATTATTTAATGACAGCTGCATCACAAATTAAATTACAACTTGTGCTCACCTACAAATTACTACTTGACTCAAAATTAAACATTTACATTAAGTAGGAGAAGAAATATTTCTTGATGCAGGGTTGGGTGAAACAGCAAGTTGGCCAGTGAAAAGAACGAAAATACTGACTCATTCTTTTGTGTTTTTGCATAATATGTTTTTTTTTTCCCCAGTTCTAAGTAGAAACAGCTATGTCAGGATTTCATATCAGGCATTTTCCCAATCTCATTAGTAGCAGCCAATAACTTTGAATATGGCAGAGAGATGAGAAAATCAGTGTATCAATATTATGATATACCATTGTTTGCTGTAAATCTTTTCAAATAGTAAGTGCCATTAAATTATTTTGATGATGGCCTAAGAGAAAAATGTTTTTTTTAGGTCAAAATTTCACAAGATTAAGGGACTTTATGAGATTTTTTTAAAATGAAAAGTTATGTAGATCTCTAACTGCCATTTAGAGATGACATCCACCAATGGTGCATTAGATTTATTGTGATGAAAATGATCCCTCAAATTCCCTCCACACTTTTTTATCATTTTTATTTTTTATTATATAAAATACACACAAAAAAAGAAAGAAAGAAAGAAAAGAAAATAGGAAATTAAGGGAGGGAAAGGGGACCGGGAAAAGAGGGTGTGAAATACAAGGGGAAGAGAAAAAGAAAGAAAAGGGGGCATTGACTTCCAACTCTTCTTAGCACAGTACAAGATAAACACACTCCAACCTCAACTTTTTGCTTTTACACATTAATATATAATTAGCCATTTCTATAACACCAAATCTTTCTAAGCAACAAAACCAAGATCATTTTTGTCTTCCCAAGCACAAATTCCAGAAGTGATATCCAAATAAGAATATATTTTCCTCTTTAAATAAAGTTATCAATTTAAACATTCCTGCTTTATCTTGCTTGCTACGGAAATAATATGTATTTCTATTTGCATCTCGTAATCTTTGTGAATTGTCACCATTTTTATTTACAAAATCTATTGCATTCTTTCAAATTCTTTGGCCTTACTGGAAAAAAAGGGGGCTCCCTCAAATTTCTTTTTGAATGTGATAAATAGAAAGTTTACATTTACATTTTTAATTAACTATGGCTTCTCACGTTACCAGAATTCAATAAAAAAGTTTAACTGTAATTTATTTGTAACAAGCTGTTTACTATAATTTCTCCCCTTCTTGGACTACAGATGCATGTGTTATCTTACATAATACAGTTAACTTTTGTTGTTGTTAGTGCAGCATCTGAAACAACCTATTAAAAAATAACAACAGAGGAAACATCAATTAAAAGCAAGGCTGAACTGGGGAATAATGTGCACAACGTTTTGTCATTCGTGTAGATTAAAATGTAAAAGGGTTGTTATTTTGTTAGATGTCCCATACTGTATTGAGAATTTGGAATAGGTATAAAGCAAAATTGTCTCCTTTATGATTGCACAATTGACCGCCTTAATGAAAAAAAGACTTTAACAAGTTTTATTTCCACGGTACTTGGAAACCATTATTGGACTTTTTGCAAGAAACTGAAAGATCTGAAAGGTTTATTTGGAGGCTTTATAATTGGTGTTATATGGGGTTATCAAAATAATGTAAACCAATATTAACCTTAGAGCAAAAAAATTGATGTATCTTTATATCCATATCTGTATCAGAGAAAGTTGGAAGGCATTCTTTTCCTACTTTATTTACTTTTTTTTCTTTTCTGCATTTTTACTTTTATTCTTTCCTGAGCCTTTGTTTTAATTTTCTATTTTCTGTTTATCTTTTAACTTTGAATCTTTTTTGAAAATCAATAGTTACATAAAAGAAGATTAACGTAAGATGGTATTGACCTGATTTATCCAAGTAAATCATTTGACAATTTTTGTTGTTGTTGTTTTAAAAAATGGGGAAAAAAGAGGTCACTAAGAGGGTAGTACTTCTAAATAGGCTTGTCAGATCAAAGCAAGAGTAATAAATATTTACAGGTGGCCTACATTCAAGATTAAAGGGTATATTTTTATAGACCCAAATTTGTCAAAATGCATAAAACATGCATAATGTGAAACTGGACAGTTCTGTACATTTGAATAAAATGTGGAAAGAAGCTAGGTGTGCTAAAATCTTGACTGAGGATAGTGTTGTCATTGTTGTTTTAGAATCTATGGAAATCTTTCCTAATTCTTTTCTGGACAATTCTTACCATTTTGATATGGTATGTGACATTGTGAGATTATTTATATGAGGATTTGAGAGTATTTAAAAAAAACCAAATCAAGGGGAGGCCACCTGAGGCCCTGGATCTGATTTGCCCTAGTACTTTTTTTTTGGCAAACTTTCCCTAAAATGGAAGGTGAGGAGGGGAACCAGCCTTCTCAATGTTCATGTCGTGATGGTACCTGCTCTGCATCATCTCTCTGCCCTCAGATGTCTATGAAGATTCTCAGTCATCCAGGCCATGGTTGTCCCAAAGGTGCTTTTTTCAAGAGGCAACTGCACTTTCTTTTTTTTCTTTGAAGACATTTCGCTTCTCATCCAAGAAGCTATGCCCACAGTGACCCTTACTACCCTGTGTGAAATAAGTATTTTTAAGGACTTTAATTTCCATAGCTTGTCACTTATATTAGAGTGGTGTGGTGGCCTAGAGATGGAGCTCTCACCTCATAATCAGGAGGCTGTGAGTTCGATCCTAGGTAAAGGCAGATATTTCTCTGTCTGGGCACAATGAGAATATATCTGCTGCACAAAACTCCGCATTGGCAACAAGAAAGGCATCCGGCCATTAAAGTAATCTGCTAGCTCCATTCAGTTGCCCAGACTCCAGCCTGCAAGGGATTATGGGGTCGTTAAATGATGATGATGATAGCTTGTCACTTACATTGGTACCTAGTGGACATATTAGTTGCAGATGACATAGGTAACCGTCGTCCAATTTTTTTGGAGTACAGAAAGTACTGCTATACCTGTTCATAGGCCATTCAGGGTGCCACTGTGAGCAAAAGAGATCAATCTGCTCAAAACAGTTCATTCAGAGAAACTCAATGAAAACTCAGCTGATCCTAAATAAGTCTTGTACATTTAATTTCATACTTCCTGTATGAATTATGTAAAGATTTCCCGGAGCAAAAAAATTAGGACAGATAACCCATGAATCTTGGTCCCAGATACAGTAGATGATCATACTTTACTATAGAATTATTTGTGACAGGTGTTATCATATAGAAAATGTTTCCACAGTAAATCCTGGAACTTAAAACTTGTATTTCCTCTCAGATAATGCTTTTTTGGCATCATTTTAGTTTCTTCTACTTGTGCTCTTAATTCATTGTGGATTTAACTTATTTTGAAAGATCAGGAAATACAATGTAATTAAGTAAAGACAAATGAGTTCCTATGCCTAGCCTACTAAAGAATAATAGCATAAACCTAAAAATATCCTAAATAGCCTGCAATTCAGTTTAATAAAGTCCAGCCAACTTATTAAAATAAACACTTCTTGGACTTCAGCATTTTGTTCCAAGATTGTCTACATTTCATCGAAGCTAGCCTTGTGGTAGAATTCAGTCTATTGCTTTATTGAGCAGAACCTACATTTGAGTCTCTTTTCTTTTGCTGTTATTGCTGCTGCATTAGTGTTTTTTTTCCCAACACAATTCCTGTACTGGCAGGTATGGGAATAGGGATGCCAAATGAATAGAGTACAGCCCAATTAGTGCCACATGTTAACATTGAATGTTTTAATTGAGAATAAGGTACACCTAGTTGGAGAGCTCATGTGTCTCTGTAAGTGCATATTTACGATTTGTGATTACCAGATAAATACATGCCATAAACCATTTATAACAGTGCAACTGCAAATAAAAGCAAAATAACATGCTACTGTTTTTATTTTATTTTGAGTAAATAACCTGCTCTGCTGTTTAATTAAACAGTAAAGAATCCGGTGAGTACATTTCTCTGCTGAAATCTGCATTGACGTCATATTTTTATTTCCTCCTCTTATTACAGCACAGGTGGTCCTTGACTTACAACCATAATTGAGTCCCTCAATTACAGTCATAAGTCATGATGGTCATTAAGCAGGTCATCACATACCGTATTTTCCGGCGTATAAGACAACTGGGCGTATAAGACGACCCCCAAATTTTCCTGTTAAAATATAGGGTTTGGGCTATACTCGCCGTATAAGACTACCCCTCTTCCAACGCACACCAAATAAAAATTTAAAAAACATCAACTGGCTCACCCACAATGTAAAAGCAGCTGTGCTAGACCCAAAATAGCCCCTGCAACAAGCAGGAACCTCACACAGCCACAAAAAGCCCAAAAACCCAACTTTCACACTTTACACACACAAAATTCCACATACAGCTTTGTGAGATTTTGTGTGTTTGTGTAGTTAGAGTGAAACACTACAGAAACACACTAAATCTCAGAAAGCTGCACAAATATTATTTTATTTTATTTTATTTTTATATGAAAGCTAAATTTAAAACTTCCTAAACTTTAAATGGCTAGGTCTAAAAAAGAACAACTAAAAAAAACCCCAATTAACTATTTTTTTTTTAAAGCTCCCAAAGGGGAAAAAAACTTACCCAATAGAACAGGGGTCTCCAACCTTGGCAACTTTAAGACTTGCAGACTTCAACTCCCAGAATTCCTCAGCCAGCTTTGTTTTGCTGGCTGAGGAATTCTGGGAGTTGAAGTCCACAACTCCCTGCCTGCTTGATTGCAGGCAGGGAGTTGCTTGCTGATGGAATGGATTCAGGCAAGCGAAGCAAGGCAAGCAGCTAAGGCAGTGGTTCTCAACCTTCCTAATGCCGCGACCCTTTAATACAGTTCCTCATGTTGTGGTGACCCCCAACGATAAAGTTATTCCTAAAACCATCAAAAATATGTGTTTTCCGATGGTCTTAGGTCAGGGGTCCCCAACCTTTTGGACCTCAGGGACCACCAACTTCATAATTTTAAATTTCGCTGACCACTAATACGAATCCAGTGCACCGCTTGCTGAAACACCTGGACTCCCAGTACGGGATGGGGTCCTTCAGGCACTCTCCCTCCTGTCTGTCTCTCTCTCTCTGTCTCCCACTCTTTCTCTCTCATTCTCTTTCTCTCTCCCCCTTTCTCTCTCTCTCCCCACTCTCTCCCTCTCATTCTGATTCTCTCATTCTGATTCTCTTTCATTTTCTTTCTCTCATTCTCTCTCTGATTCTTTGATTCTCTTTCATTCTCTGTCTCTCATTCTCTCTCTCTCTTTCTGATTCTCTCTGTCTCTGTCTCTCATTCTCTTTCATTCTGTCTTTCTCTCTCTTTCTCTCTCTGTCTCACTCTGATTCTCTCTCTCTCATTCTCTCCCTGATTCTTTGATTCTCTTTCATTCTGTCTCTCTGTCTCTCATTCTCTCTCTCTCTCTCTGATTCTCTGTCTCTTTCTCTCATTCTCTTTCATTCAGCGCTCTTACAGCGGAGAGAAAAAGCTGGATGCCACTCTCCATTGCAGACACCAGATTGCCCCGCTGCAAGCTCTCCTCTCTCAAGCAGTCCAACCAAAGTTTCCAGCCCCGCTTCAGGGAGCGCTCCTCGAGAGATGAGATCTTGCAGGGGGCTAATCTGGCGTCCGCAATGAGAGCAAAATCCAGCTGCTCCCCGGACCAGTCACCATTTACCGCCCCGCGTCCCAAGCATTAGGAGATGAGGGCTGCCACTCTTACAGCGCTCTTACAGCGGAGAGAAAAAGCCGGATGACGCTCTCCATTGCAGACACCAGATCGCCCCCCTGCAAGCTCTCCCTCTTAAGCAGTCCAACCAAAGTTTCCAGCCCCGCTTCAGGGAGCGCTCCTCGAGAGACGAGAGTTTGCAGGGGGCCGATCTGGCATCCGGATTAGAGAGCAAAATCCAGCTGCTCTCCGGATCAGACGCCATTTACCACTCTGAGTCCCAGGCAACAGGAGAGGAGGGCTGCCTTGTGCCACTCCTGACACAAATATACCAAGGCGGAATGCTGTTGCCGTACAAATGAAAGTAGTGCTTCACTCCCAGAGCTTCCAGCCGTCGCAAACGCCGCTTCTTCCCACTTCTGCCGCCCCCTCCCCCACTGCCACAACAGCACCATTCATTCCGGATGGCGAGGGCTGCACTCGTTTTTCTGTATTGCACCACCTGCAAAACCGTTGTGAAAGGGTTGTTTGACCCCCCAACCACTGAGCTAAGGTAAGCAAGCCGGAGGGGGGAAGGTTTTTCTCTTCTCCATGGCTCTGGCGATCCCAGCTGAATTGCCTGATTAGCAGGCAAAGCTGGGATCGTCAGAGCTTGGATCGCCAGAGCCATTTAAGGCTCGTCAGAGCCTTTCGGGCTGGTCTGCCTGGTTACAGGAGAACGACACCCGGCGTATAAGACGACCCCCGTCTTCTCTTTTGAGAAGATTTTCATGTGTTAAAAAGTCGTCTTATACGCCGGAATATATGGTAACTGCCCCCAATTTTATGCCCTTTCTTTGCAGCAGTTGTTAAGAAGTTGTTAAGTGAATCCTTTTGTTGCTATGGGTGCTTTTGCCAGAATCTGGAAGTAAATGTTGGTTTTCAGCAAAAATGTAATAAATCGTAATCAAGTGATTGTAGGGCAGGCAAACAGCCATAAATGAGAACTGTTTTATTAGCACACAAAATGCTGTCACGTGACCCCAGGAAGGCAACCATCATAACTTTGAATCCAGGTTGTAAGTACGTTTTGGGGGGATCCATCATAACTTTGAACGGTCATTAAGCTGAAGGCTACTTCAAGGATTACCTGCATAGAGAAATACATAAAGAGTTCCACTGCTATGGGAATGTATGTTTAAAAATAAAATTGCAATTCCCACCGGAATAATTATATAAATACCCAATGAAAAATAGGTGGGCAGATCACAATTGATAAGTTTTTCAGCTTCAGATAACTCTGTAGCATGTACAATAGCTTCAATAAAAGCAGTTTCTGGGGGAAAAAAATCAATTAAGAGATTGTATCATATGACATACAATATGAGAATAAAGGCAATCTTCATGATCAATATTGGGCTTTGATCATTTGTAGAGCGTAGGTCAAATCCATTCTCAAATTGCAAAAAGAAACAAACTAATAAATATACATTTGCTTCTTGGAAGGGGAGTTTTGAAAAAGCTTTGTTATCGAGTATTTATTTTTTATTTACTAATACCAAACTTTTCTGAATATTGAATTTCATAGTTATAGTGCCTTCAAAGACTACTTAACTTTCATAATGGTTGCAATAATTGTTTATCCACTTTATATATTTATTTATATATTTATAAATAAATATATAAATTTATATTTATTTATATATTTTATATATATATTTATTTATTTAACAATAAAGCATACCCCTGCTTTTTCCCAACAATGCGTTGTTTGGAAGAAAGACAAGGGTGTCATATGTCTTAGTCTTGCACAGCTATTGGATGTTAATTTGAAACATTAAAGGGATGAAATTGAAATAATTTACCTGCTGCAGCACTGGTGACATTTTCAAAAGAGCAAAACTTGAATAAATAAGGTATACGTTGTATAAATCTGTTTGGAATTTGGTGCTGGAGAAATAAAGTTTGTCTCTGTTACTGGCTGAATGCGTGAAAAACATTTACATTGAGATGAAAAATGCCCATTTACACATGTCTGTATATCTGTGGTGAACACTGAAAACTGATGAACTTTTTATTATTTCATTTGGATGGGTTGGGCCGCTAGGATGATGGACAGGAAATTCTGTTCTCTTTGCAATCTTCTTGCTGGATCCTTTCCATGTTCTAAAAATCTTGGGAATCTCTTCTCTCCTCCATCTTCTACCATTGCCTTCCCATTCTAGAATCTTCAGCTAAATATTCTACAACAGATTGATTTCCTGAATGATTCACTTTGTTTGGATTCTGAAAGTGAGCCAACTGTTTTCTTCTAAAAAGGTCACCCAGTTAGTCACCAACTGAGACTAGTTTCCAATAGAAATCTGAATACCATATTTTTCGGTGTATAAGATGCACCGGAGTATAAGACGCATCTTAATTTTGGGGGAGGAAATCAAGAAACAAGAATTCAACCTCTGCCTACCAGCATTTTGGAACGGTCTGGGGGAATCTGCCTGGCAGCTTCGGGGAACAAGGCAGGTGCCACAATTTGCGGCTGGTCACCCCTCTGGCTGCCCAGCAGACAGCTTAGGGCAGGCAATGGCCACAATGACTTCACTCCCCTGCAATGTAGGAGCTGCCACCTAAGCCCTCTGCGCCCAGGAGCCGAGTTGGGAATGTGCAACAGGAAGAAAAGCACTTTCAGGCGGAAGCGCTGCAATCCCCTCCCCGAATCCAAAATGGTTCCCAGTTCCCTGCTGCACATTGCAGGGGAACTGGCCGCCCGCCGCCTGAAACGCGGCTCTGATTATTGTGTTGGGGAATCCGGGCAGTGGTGGCTGGAAAGGAGGGGTGTTTTTCTTTAGGAGCTCTCATTCGGCTCTCTCGGCTCCTGGGTGCAGAGGGCTTAGGCGGCAGTTCCTACATTGCAGGGGAGTGAAGTCATTGTGGCCATTGCTGCCCTAAGCTGCCTGCTGGGTGGCCAGAGGAGTGACGAACCGCAAATCGTGGCACCCGCCTTGTTCCCCAAAGCTGCCGGGCCGATTTCCCCCCCCCACCATCCCGAAGAGGGTTATTCCTCAGGCTGTGCCCCGACCCAGCTCCCTGCCGCCTGGAACTGCCTGAAAATGGCAGAAGGGTGGGGGCTGGCGGGTGGGCGGGGCTACATTCGGCATATAAGAGGCACCCAGATTTTCACCCTCTTTTTGGGGGTAAAAAGGTGCATCTTATACACTGAAAAATATGGTAATCTGACTAAATTCAAATGCACATTTTATTTATTACCTTTTTATTCTGCCTCTATTGGTATTTATGTTATGTTACATTATTACATTATGTTATGTTATACTATAGTATACTGTACTCTACTGTACTACACTACACTACACTACACTACACTACACTATACTATACTATGCTATATATTATTACATAATCTATTATAAATTACTCAATGTGGCAAACATAACTAACATTCCTTCCTCCTCCTAATTTCCCCACAACAACCCTGTGAGGTGGGCTGGGCTGAGAGAGAGGGAGTGGCCCAAAGTCACCCAACCAGCTTTCATACCTTAGGCGGGCATATTTCAATGTAAGGATTGAAAACAAGCTCAGCTCACAGTTTTTAACCAGCATTTTCTACACTGCAAAAAAGCAATGTATATTTTGTTTCGTACTTCATAGATTAAAAAGAAATCTAAAGATTGCAGCTCAGCAACAGCATAATGTTTTGTCAGCTTTCATAGATTTGAAAAAAAACATATCAGGCTTGGGAGAGTCTTCCAATAAAACTCTACATTTGATTTGCCTCATTGAAGGTCGTGTTAGCTGTTTTTGGAAGAGTTGTGGCTCAGTGACAGAACATATCTGATGGGGAGAAAGTTCTTGGTTCAGTTCCTGGCATCTCTGGCAAAGGGAACTTATGAAACACCTGAGATCTTGCGGGCTTGGTATCTGTCAGGGTGCCTCTTTCCTGTTCTTTGCTATTAGAACTCAGGCACATTTGTAGGGAAATGCTGTAAATCAGAGAAGTCCAACCTTGGCAACTTGAAGATCTGTGGACTTCATCTCCCGGAATTCTGGCTGGGGAATTCTGGGAGTTGAAGTCCACACTGGCTGGGGAATTCTGGGAGTTGAGGTCCACGCTGGCTGGGGAATTCTGGGAGTTGAAGTCCACAAGTCTTCAAGTTGCCAAGGTTGGATGCCCCTGCTGTAAATGCAGGCAAGGCCCTGTGCCTGCTGATGGAATATGAAATAGGATCATAAATTTCTTACGTGACAATCAGTGAAGCTCAGTGCCTGATCCACGTGTGGCTGCACAAAACAAAAACAGTAACTAATGAATGTGTTTTTCTTTGAGCAGGAGTTAAATACCCTTGTGGGTAAGAGCAGCAGATGGTGTCAAGGCTGCCAGAAATTTTGGAACTTGTCCCAAACATTTCTTATTTGAAAGAGGGGTGGGGGTAATCCTCAGGGAATGCAAAATTGGCATGAGAATAATGCAGCGTTAGGAATCTTCCTTCCTTCTGACATTCAGATTTAGCTTTTAAGGCTCACAGGCCAAATTACCCAAAACATTTTTCATATTATTGTAAAATCAAGTGCGTGTGCCTGAATTGTCTAAGACTTGGAATTATTATCAATCTGTGACTATTCTGCACATAGATTCACAGTGGAATATGGGGAAGCTGCTCTGCGCATGTATCGTTCACTATTTCAAGTGCTGAAAAATGGGAGACAACTGGCTTTATTTTTGCAATCCAAACACCCCCCCCCCTTGAACCGGCCTTTTCAGTTTGAGTTATTTCCATAATTCACACTTCACAGAATGAATTAGGAAGCCAAAAGATTTTGTGTAAAGAACTCACTCCACTCCAGGCTAGAGATAAAAACACTTCTTGGCCAGTGAAAACTCCACAGATACTGTAAGTGGCTCCACTCATTCAGATGGACTTTGGGATCGGATTTGAAGTGGGTGATGACAGTTTTTCTTGGTTCTGCTTCTTGTAACTATTTCTGTGATTCCTGGCATGACATTTCTAGCTTTGCATCTTGAATTGATTTCTTGCTTCTTGTGTAATGACTATCTATTGATTATCTTCGACAGGGATGAAGATTGGTCTTTCAACTCCTAAAGTCCATATCAGCATGATCCAAATCTAGATAATATTTAGTTTCAGATTGGCATAAATGTTTAGGCTTGAAGCTTAAGTTTCAGAAAGTGCTGGAATGAGAATTGTATGCTACTTTCTTCCCATTGAACACAAATTCTGCCATTGTTGAATATGTTAATTTCCCTGCATTATATTCTAGCATTTCAGGAATTGATGTGTTTGGAGATGTAGAAAGTCAGTGCCTACCCCTCCTGGAAGGATGAAATATTTTGGGAAATATTAAAAAAGGCAGAATATTGTATTTCCCCAAAGGGAGAAATGGAGAAACATGTTTTTTTAGAGGGAGAAAGCAGCCCTCACTTTCCTTAATAGCCCACAGTAGATGCCAGTACATAAGAGATAAACAGCTTATTGAAAGAGGAAGACAAGTATCTAGATAGCTCTATTCATAGGCAAAGCAAATATTGCAGGTAGAAATCCATTCAAGACGGGATATATTGAAACTCCCTGCAGCAAAGTCTGAACAAAGGCAGAATGGTAGGATTAGAAGCAGCCCCCTCACTCAAGATCCCAAACAGGACGAAAGCCATAATAATACACAATAAGAATTGCCCAACACCCTTTCAGAACACAAGCCCCTTCATTATACCATCCCAGAGTAGTCCAAATTTCACCTGGGAGCTCAGATAAACAATAAGCCAGAGGTTGACCAGATTACCTCAGACAAATAGCTAGGATTTGCATTTCCTTTTTTTGCCTATAGAGCCAGTTATGACCCCTATATAACCCCTACATCTGTTATCAGATTCCCCATAGGAATCTGACAACAGCCAGTAGAATACATGTTCTTGCACAGGAACAGGAAGTTCAAGTGCAAAGCCCAAAGAAGGTATACCCCCACCCCCGCACTCTCAACTCCGTTTTGTCAGCTGCACCAGAACCACAAACCCATGTGGTTCTACTTCATCAATAAACCACCTTTCCGATCAGCCTCCATGTTTCCAGTGTCTTTCTCCCAGCTTGGAACTGAATCAGATGGACATTTCTTCCCACAGAGGTGATCCAGAAAGAAAGCTTCCGATCATAGAGGTGGGACCTCTGAGATGATTTCATGATGTGTCAGGATGTCTTTTTAAAAAAAACTTTGATTAGTGAAATACAAAAATACTACGACACCTCAAATAATACAAAAGAGAAAGCATATTAATACAGTCAAGCAAGAAAATCTAAATTTATGATTAAAATAAAATAAATGTGATAATACCTAATTTACTGAAAAAAAATCTATGTACCAACTGCAGTTAACAATAGAAAAATAATTCAGTCCTAAAAGCTTATCATTAAATCTAGATCTTAGAGAAACATATTGCTCATCTTCTGTTTTAGAACAGAAATCTTCTGTTTTAGAACAGAAAAACAAAAATAAGCAACTCATATCTTGGATCCGTTCTTTGAAACCAGGAGCGTGAGTTTTTCCCCAATTATGAGCAGTTATCCTTTTTGCCATACCCACTCCTTCATAGACCCAAAGCTTTTCACAAAATGACCAATTTTAGATATGTAGTTCAATATCACATTTAATTCCTTAACTATAATATTTCTTCCCTACATTGTATTGACACATGTAAACAAGTCTATAGCTGGGCAAAAACAGATTATATGAGTTAAAGAACCTTCAGATTTCTTTAAATGCCAGCATAAAATTTTTTAAGGTCCATCTCTTTTTAAACATTATTTGAGGGGGTCCAATAATCATCATGATCCTTAAAAGATGCAGATGAAAAGAAATCAAAACTTTAATTTTATAAGGAATTTAAAAAGTGTTGCTCCATTGTGTAGGTCAAGCATCCCAATAAAACATCTTCTCTAACTGTTGGCAGATTTGAATTATTCTACTGCATCAGTTTCTCATGTGATTTAGAAAAAAAATAAATCTGCTTATTCATTGTTAACGAATAAGCTTCACAGCTTTCAGTGTTGGAAATGGGGATTCTTATGTAGCATATTTGGGCTCTATAACTTGCCAAAATTTTCATTTTTTTACAATTTATTAAAAATTTAAAAATAAAGATAAAAACTAACAAAAAGAAAAAAAGGAGAAAAAGGCAAAGCCAAAAAAAAAAAAAAACCCAAAAAGAAAAGAAAGAAAATATTTAAAAAGTAAATTCCAATTTTCTTTACAGCAGTTCTAAATTTACCTCTTACTGTATGGTTGCAACATACAGTACATCTCTCATTTTTTCTCTTACTCATTTTTTTTCAAATAATAATAACCATAAATCATAAGTTCATTCTTTTCTGTGTCACTTATAAAGTCTATAAGCAATAAATATAGATACTGTAATGTTTTTTCTTTGATCAAAGAAGTCAATTTGGCCACCCCAAACTCTTATCATCTTCACCATCCATTCTTATGTTGTAACATCAAAACTTTTCACTTTTATGCATATATTAATCTCACTGCAATTATCATGTGTAAAAACAAAGTTCCATGACTTTTTTTCTAACTGTTTATTAATCAGTCAAAAAAGAAAAACCTCTGTTTCAACTTTGTATTAATTTTTAAAATATTCTGAATTAGTGTGCATTTATTTGAATCCAAAAACTTTGTTTTTACACATCCAGCAAGCATGATAAAAAAAAAAGTCCTTTCTAGTTGTTTGCATTTCTAACATACATTTGAATTACCTTTATAAATTCTAGACGATTTCTCCAGTGACATATACCAATAATACATAATTTTATAGAAGTTCTCTTTAAGATTATAACATAGTATAAATTTCAATCCGTTCAACCACATATTCTCCCACTGCCCCTTTTTTATATTGTAATCAAAATTTTGCTTCATTTTATTTTATGATTTATTTAGTTGTTAAATTTACATGCCACTCATTTCCCCAATAAGGCAACTCTGGGCATCTTAAAAACCATAAAAAAATAAATAGAAAAACGTTTAAAAACGATGCAAAAACCTAGCACCATAGATCTGGACGGCATAGGAATGAGATCTTCTTACCTAGTCAAACTGCCTTCAGATTCCCAAGCGAACTGGCAAAACCAAATTCATTATATTTTAAATTATTAATAAATAAATTACATTGTTTCACATTTTAGTATAGTTTATATATTTTAGTGATAATATATTCATCAATTGTGTCCTATTCTATTTTGAATTCAGTCTTGGACTGTTCAGAACCAAAAATTATTTTATCTCTCTTAAATCTTTCTAATTATTAAGAACTATTGATAAGTATGTCCTTTTGCCACTTTTTTCTTGGTTTTCTTTTATGTTCACTTTGACAAAATTCTAATATCTCATAAGAAGTTAGACATTTGTGCTTACTTTTCATTTTTTGTCTGTAAATGCAGTTTTGCAGGCTAATTCTGCCCACAGTTGGGAGTTCGATCCTGATGGGATTTAATGTTGACTCAGCCTTCCATCCTTCTGAAGTCGGTAAAATGAATATCCAGATTGTTGGGAGCAATATGCTGACATTGAAAACCACCCAGAGAGTGCTGTAAAACACTATGGAGTGATCTATAAATCTAAGTGTTATTGCTATTGCTACATCAGTTTCTGTCTGTTCACTTACCAAGATTTTCAGAGTGTTACATGCTTGCTATCCATATGAAGCTAAAGAAGGAAATAATCCTAAAAAAGTCTTGTTTAAAGGCAAAATATTAAATAAAATAAAAGCACAATGAAATACCCCAAAATTTGGGAGGTTGAAGTCACTGTAATCATAAGATAACTTCAATTTGTCTGAGGATATTTGAGGGACTTCAGCCTGGCTTAAATTTTTTCTCATTAACTTATATATCTGTGTAATAGGCAATAAAATTGGAATTCCTCTTAGAATATAAATTAATCTTGATAATAAATTTCGTTTTGAAAAGTTTATTTTTAACAGCATAATAGCACTAAGCAGAGATCTGCTAGCTCAGGGGTGTCAAACTGGATTTCTTCGAGGGCTGGATCAGCATTGTAGTTCTCCGCGAGCCGGTCAGTGGGGGGGAGCCTGGACGGACGCCTCCTGCAGCACCCTGCTGGCCAAAACAGGCCGCAGGGAGAGTTTGGCTGACAGAGTGCTGCAGGAGGCTGTCCCGGCCGAAACGGGGCACAGGGAGGACATGCCCCCCCTGCCCCCCCATGCCCTATTTTGGCTGCCAGAGGCACTGCAGGCCGGTCCTTTGCCACTTCCAGACCAGCCCTGCAGGCCAGATTTAAGCACCCTGCTGGCCAGATCCAGCTCGCGGGCCTTGAGTTTGACACCCCTGTGCTAGCTCTTCATGTCATGTGATTTTTTAAAAAAATTTGATTTATATGCCGCTCTTCTCTGGAGACTCAGGGCGGCTTACAATGCGTTAAGCAATAGCCTTCATACTTTTGTATATATATTTATACAAAGTCAGCTTATTGCCCCCACAATCTGGGTCCTCATTTTACCTACCTTTGAAAGGATGGAAGGCTGAGTCAACCTTGAGCCTGGTGAGATTTGAACTTGCAGTAATTGCAGGCAGCTGATCTTATTAACAGTGCTTTAGTCTGCTGTGCCACCAGGGCTCTTATGTTGGGGTTCCAAGTCCCTTCATAATCTCTATCAGCCAGTTATGGTGCACAAATCCATCTGAAAGCAGACCTATCAGTTTTGCCACTGATAAGGCAAACTTGGTGGCACAAAGACTAAGTTATCCTAACAGCCCAGGGTCAGCCTCTCACCTTCCTAAGCATTATTGTGTCTGATTATATGTTCTAGAATGTGGTAAATCTCTGGATCATTTTCTAACCTGAATGGACCTCTGTATGCCCTACCTGGGAAGCAATCCAATTGAACTCTTTGGGATTTTCTTCTGAATAAAAGCACTCTAGGCCACAGCCAACATCTGGCTTTTTCAGTGAAGGAGGGCTCCACTGGGTGAATAAGAGTGATATAACTAGCCTCTGCATCTCTGATATCAACAAGAGACCTTGAAATACTTCACAGCTTTCCAGAGACTATTTTAGCTGCAAATGACAAAAACACTGATGATTGCATTACTGTAATTCTCTGTTAATGAGAACTCCTGAGATTTCTAGCATGAACTGTGAATATACAAATAATTTCTTCTTTCAGGATGCTTGCCATGAAATGTCAATTAATTAGGTCAATTAATTAGAAAAACTAGCTTATCCCTGAGACAAAGTCTTACTTGTTCCTATTTAATGCTACTTTAAAAAAAAATGCTAGCAGTTGAAATCTTAAATACTTTCAGTTCACTTTATCTGTAAACAAATGTGGTACAAAAGAATAACTAAATCCATGATTTGGCCCATGCGAGTTAAAGTTTTTTCCAGTGCATTTCTGCATTGTCTCTTTAGTTTATTATAGAATTTTGTAAGTCCCCTTCTCTTTCTTCTTCTCCTCCTTCTCCTCTTTCTCGGGCTGCATGCAGCCCTCCTGGGCTCCATTTTTGCTGGCAGAATGTTGCAGGAGGCTGTCGCAGCCGGAAATGGAGCTCGGGAGCCTGTTTTCGCTGGCAGAGCGCTTGGGCCACCAAAGGTGCCCCTGACACCCTGGCCATACACACCCCAGCCCCTCCCCAAGGTCAAACACAACCCTGATGCAATCCTCAATGAAATCAAGTTTGACATCCCTGTTATACATGGATATATGAAAAGTGCACCTAAAATTTAGTTACATTCTGTGAAGTTATGAAACAACAGATTGTGATATTTACACGTAGGTTGAAACTACAGCCACAATTGATTGAACCAAGAAGGAGTTATATGTTGGGAATGTGCTGCTTGCTGTCCTTGCCGTATAGGCTAACATAATTGCACCATCGTTCTTTATCCAGAGGGATGAGGCTTTAATTGGGCTGGCTTAAGATGAAATTTTTAACTGTTTTAAATGTTTTAAACGTTTTAATTGGTAATGAGTTTTAATTGGGCCAAATTTATATATCTTTTAATTGTTTTTTTAATATTTGTCCTGCATGTTTTTTTTAATTTTGGCTGTACACCGCCCTGAGTCCTCAGGGAGAAGGGCGGTATAGAAATTCAATAATAATAATTGGACTAAGGGACACAACAACCTTTCAATGATATTTTATTTTATTTATTTATTATTTAAATTTTTATACCGCCCTTCTCCCGGGACTCAGAAGGGACTCAGGGCGGTGCACAGCCAGCAATAAAACACACATATTACATAAAATTTAAAAACAATTTAAAATATATTAGATAATTTGGCTCCAATATTATTAAAAAAAAAACTAAGACAACCATTAAAATTCATGTTTAGGCCAGCCCAGCTTGTTGGAACAATAACGTCTTAAGGGCACGGCGAAAGGCGCGTAGGTCAGGGATCATCTGTATCTCCGAGGGCAATTCATTCCAGAGGGCAGGTGCCCCTGGGGGTCGCCAGTCAACATAGTTTGACCGACGGCACTCACACGGCAGTGGGTGTTAATGGACACACTGCAAAAGAAGGGAAACATTTGTTTCAAATATAAATGGGGGGGGAGGTCAGCTGAGTGTAGTTTTCAGGTTAAGTATCTTTGCCTTCAGCCCTCATCAGCTTGACCCTTATAAGTCTCAGCATTATCACATGGAGCAGTGATAGCGATCCTTTTTGGGACATAGTGCCCAAACTGGAATGGGTATGTATGTGCATGTGCCAGAGCACTGGAAACCCAAAAACCAGCTGGCCGGCATGCACATGCCTGTTTTTTGGCCGTTTTATGGCTGTTTTCAGGCCATTTTCTGGGCCGTTTTCAGGCCATTTCCTGGGCTGGTTTTGGGCCATTTTCCGGCTGTTTTTGGCCCATTTCCAGCAGTTTTTCAGGCCTTTTCCAGCTGTTTTTCAGACCATTTTCAGGCCACTTTTGGGCCGTTTTCTGGTGCTCTGGCACCCGCAAAGACCACTGGCCAGAAACCAGAAGAGCACTTAGTGATGGCACATGTGCCCACAGAGAGGACTCTGTGTGCCACTTCTGGCACACATGCCATAGGATCGCCATCACGGACATAGAGTGATCAGTTCATATGGGCATGTCATTTTTGTGGCATCTCAATAGCAGACATAATATGCAAGGGCTAGTAGAAAGCAGCCTTCTAGGAAGATGATAGCAATTTTTTATTATTATTCTATCTTAAAAGAACTAGAGATTTTAGCTGGAGTAATTGGCAAGGTTTCCTGGTATTTATTATCTATATGCAGGATTTACCATCTTTCTGATGTCAGCAGTTTAATGTTCGTTTATTTGCTTATGCTAGCATAAAAATGAACTAAAATACAAATGTATATATAACTCAGATGAATAAGAACAATGAAATTGCACTTTTTAATACAGCCTTTGTGTATTTTCTTATGATTTATGTAAATCACTATTGATAATTTAAAACACTTGTAGGTCATAAAGTTAAGAACTTAGCAGAAACTGATTTCATATTTAAAATCTGATTTAATGGCCCTTAGCAATAAACAGACCTTTGGTAAATGCTTGGCATTTTCTCTGAAACTGATAAGATTTTAACTTCTCTACCATTTTTTTTTATTTAATACAAAATGCATTTAGTACCGAATGGATGCATGGATGATTTATGAAGATATAAATATAAAAGTCATATCCTGAATAGATAGTTCAACAGTGTAATATTTAGCAATCAAGCATTTTAGAAAAACTACTGTATCCACTACAGAGATGTGAGTCTATTAGGAAGAAAAGAAACCACAGTTAGAACCAAAAAAAAACAAAAAACAAAACCAATTGCTTTTACTGCTTTACTTTTATTTTCTAAAAGATTCTATTATCATCTAATATTTATAAATAATTACCGATGAAGTTCATACTTAATTGCAAAAATTATTCCGGATGCCTTTAATTGCTGAAATCCTTGAATGATAATCCAAATTTGTGGGGGTATTTTCATGATAGTGCCATTTAATTGCATTCTGGGCAGGTTTTTTTTTTTTCCTCTCTTGGTATGGATAATAAATAAGTATCACTTTTAAATTGACTGGCAATCAACACAGTAATTGCTAGGAACTTATTTCACCAAATATCTAACATTAATGTTATCTTGTTAGTGTGATCAATAAAAAACCCCAGTGAAACTGGCACTAGTGGGTATTTTTTCTTAAGTATTAGCCATGTTCTGGGAGTCAGATAATTTCAGTTGTGCTAGGAAGATAAAACTTCAGCCTTTCTTAACATGCTGCATTCTACTTGAAAGACTGCCCTCTCCATCACAGGTTTGGGGATGATATAAGACATACAGATAAGTTCCAATTGGAAAAGTGTTTTTATTATAAATATAAATTATTGTTGTTACAGAAAAGTTCCTATCATTAGGATTTTTACAGAAAAAAATCTTTTTTTTTGCAATTAATATTCAATCAGAATTGATTTTGTCCCTAGTTCAAGCAGTTAGTTTATTATTATACATAAGAATGTTGCCTGCAAATATATGTGAACATATAGATAGATTATTTATTAACTTTAGGATGCATTACAACACATTCTAGATTTCAGGTGCCTGCAGCTGGGTTATCAAAATTTAGACTGTGCATGTCTTGCAAATTGGAGAACTAGATATATATTTGCAGGGGCCTTAAAATATGAAGATTTAAGCTGTCAAAGGAAGCTGTAGCAAGGCAGTTCTAATACAATCTATGGACATTAGCATTCCATGAGTGATTTCACTGTCAATATTTCATGTCATTAAATCTGTTGAAATAGAAAGTGATTTCCAACCCAGTGTTGAAATTTATCAGTAATTCTATCATGTCTGTGGGTTAGTCATAAATATTTTTTTTCTTGAATGATGTTATCTGGTCTCTTGCCTTTCTTATAAAATTGAATATTGATGCACAGTGCAAGTGGCCTGTTCGTTATAACGCTGGTGTAAAGAAAAGAAAAAAATAATCTGGAACTTGGCCCATACTTGGCCATTTCAGCATATAAACAATATTGGGTTTCAGTTTTGTAATAATATTTATAATAATTTGGAACAACATTTAAAGTTACAATGCAATATGCTGGTTATGAATTGGTGTTTTAAAACATTACAATCTTTAAGTGATAAGACAATAAAGTGCAGGAATAAAAAGACAGGGAATGCATAAAATAGGTAGTTTCCGTTAAATGGCTTCATAAACCAGAGCCAGAATAAATAAATACATTTTGACCTGGAGCTGAAAGAATATACTGCCAGCAGTGGTCAAAGCCTCCAAGGGAAAGATTTTTGGAGTACCACAACAGAAAAGCACTCGGTTTCTTGTTTCAGATGATGTATAAATGGCATTTGGAGCAAAGCTTCCTTTTATAGCTTTTAAAGGCTGTCTGGTATCAGGAAGGGAAATGCTCTTGCAGGCATTCTGGACCCCAGATTGTTTAGGATTTTCAGTGGCATCACGGCAACCTGAGCTCAACAGCCAATAAAACATTATTAGAATGAGTATTATGATATTTCACTTATTTGACTTGGTTATAGTATTGAATGCTGCAATAATCTCATCCAGAAGTTTCCTTTTTCTACTTGGCCCCTTTTTGGCATGGATATTTTTGAGTACTAGAGAAACTCTGAACATCTATTAGTATAGTGTCAGGGGGGAGAAAAACAAATTCAAAATCTGCCAAGATTGGGAGGGGCAAGCAAGATGTTGTTGCACATTTATGCATAACCCAGTTCCTATCTTAGAGATCAATATTAAGCCAGTCTGCGGAAAGAATTGCTGCATTTTGTAGATCATTGGAAACTCTGAAAAAGAGCATTCTTCAGAATATTCTCTTTTATAAAGAGAATATTTATTGTTAACAACTAACAACATTCTATTGTACATTAATAATATACACTGAAATGTTGTGGCCTGTCGGCTGTCAGCAGAGATAGCTGCAGAGTCAGGCGAGGAGGAGGTGGAGGGAGAGCCTGGGCTGGCTTTGGAGGCTTTGGAAGCTTCTGATAAGGAAACAGCATCAGAGACAGAGGCAGAGCCAAGGCCTTCCGTCCTCCCCCAGGTGGAGAAGCAGCTGTCTTCGGGGCCTGAGCTGAGTGGGGGGGAAGAACAGATGGGGCCCATCCCAGATGTGCATATGGATAGAGAGGAAAGGAGAGGAGAGCAAAGGAAAGCAATAAGCCAGCTCTCAGGGGAAAGAAAAACGTAGACTAGCCAGCCACTTCCTGACTGGGAAATAAATAGTAGGAGTTCGTTTTCTAGTATACAGCAAGCAATTCGGATTCCTTGGCCAGAATCAGGTTTGTTGGGATGAATTATGTTTGGTTTTTGTTTATCTACGTGAATAAAATAAATTCCTGCCCTGTTTTGAAAAGGGGTTTGTTTTACTCATGAGTAAGCAGCTTGTCATTACTTGGGAAGGCTGGGTAAGAACATGAAATATTGATTATAGAAGGCATTATTATTGTTGCAAATATCTATGGAGAGACTATAAACAGAAGAATCAGCTTGAGAAATAAGTAGAGACTATGCTTAAGGAAGACACTCCACTCACAGTCCAAAAGATCTGGCAGTTATTGACCCCATCTCCAAGATTTTTATAGCAGTACTATCCTGGATAAAAATGATGACATAGTGTCAGGAATGTGTACAGGTAATCCTCAATTATGACCACAATGGAATGCAAAATTTATGTTGCTAAGCAAGACAGTTGTTAAGTGAGCTGCGCCCATTTTCTGACTTTTTTGCCACAGTTGTTAAGTGAATCACTGCAATTGTTAAACAAATTGTGTGGTTGTTAAGTGACTTTGCTTGTCAGAAGCTGGCTGAGAAGGTTATAAATGGTGATCACATGACCCCAGGACGGTGCAACTGTCATAAATACATGCCAGTTGCCAAGTGCCCAAAATTTGATCACATGACCATGGAGATGCTGCAACAGTCATAAGTGAGAAAACAGGTCATAAATCACTTTTTTAGTGTCGTTGTAACTTTGAAAGGTCATTAAATGAATGATTGTAAGTGAAGGGTTCCCTGTATATCATATGGAATGTGTATAAATGAGTGCAGGACCATGTATGAGAACAATAGAGAGAATAGTAGTAAGTAGACTACTCTAGATCTCGCACTGTCTGTCAGAATATGTAACTGGTATGAGTTTTGAGCAAGTACAACTTGAAGGATGATGGTCATTTGTGGGGGAGATGTTTTGTTACTTCTCATGTAAAGTCCCACTAAAATGATATAAACTAAAGAACTGGCTACCTTGTATAACATGAAGAAAAATGAGATACTGAGTAAGAGGGAGAAGATTAATTTTGATAGATTTCCAGATTGACAGCAGAGACTTTTCTGAAACCTTTTTCATTTTGCTCCTCTGGAGGGAAAATTGAAATAGTTAACATTTTACTCATTTACCCATTATCTCCTTTCTTCCTAGTGCAGTCCAAATAAACTAATAAGTGATAAACTAATATATCTGCAGCAACAAAGCTTGTTTCTGGCCAGGACAACTCCCAATTCCCTTCTTTTTTCTGACTTTGATATTTTGGGAAAACATTTTTTTCCTTTTGAAATTTTGCTTTCATTTTTGTGAACTGGTGTGTTTTGTCACACCAGTCTGTCTGTATATCAGGGCATTAATGTGCATTGATGTGCATTCCACCAGCAATTTCAGCAGGCAAGAGTCATTTAGGACATCTGGGCATTCCCTCGGGAAATAATAATGTCACCAGCTAATGCTTTCAACCTGGAAGTACCTTGGTTCTTCTGACATGATGCAATGCAATTTGGGATTCTTGATACCATCATGTGATATAGCTATTGTTCCTAGTCTCTTTCTATGGAAGTAAAACTTGTTTTAGAGGAAAAATGCAGTAAAAATACAAGTTATTCCACTGAAAAATCAGTGAAACCAAAAGGTAGAGTTTCTGACAAAAGGTCTGTACGATGACCATTTTAGCTAGCAATAAATGAATGTACTCTGTGAAATATTGAAGGATGTGATGGCAGCTCACTAGACAATTAAATTGTTTGAACCTTGGGGTCTCATTCAAATGTAGAATAGAAAGAGGATTTGCCAATATAAAAACCACCAAGTTAAATATTTACTCCAAGAAAGATTAAATGTAGTATTTAGGTCCTCCGAATGAATTAATTTCAAGGCTGTTGTATCACTCATTGGTATCACAAGGAAACCATTCAGACTCAAAGTAATTTTTTTTTTCAATTATCAAGGATCCACACAGGATTTTTAGAATTAAAATGTGTTCCTAAATAACCTATCTTCCCCATTTCAAATTCTGTACCTCCTTTGGATTTTAAGGACTCCCACCAAGAAATGGGGATCTTCTGCACGAAAATATAGATAACATTTGTATTTAGATTATTTGTTATGTAATATAATAGACTATATAATACAGCAATAAAAGACGACTGGAGAGAGGCAAGGAGGTTTGAAAGCAACACACTTAAAAGGATGGGACCCAAGAAAGCTTCACCGGATGTGATATCATCAAGATTATTTCATGCTAGTTGGTAGTTCGTTCAAAACAAGTTTTATTGAATAAAGAGATATTAGAGAAGATATTGTGACTGTGGTGTCTGACAATTTAGAACGAAGAGGTAAACTGCTTGTTGTGTACAAATGAGGGAATGATTTAGGAAATCTGTACAAAATCACTAAAATGCTGTTGTTACTCTACTTGCTATATTATTTGATTCAAACTGCTTGAATGCACCAATAGGTTGAATGAGTGCCAGTAAGTGGAGGTTTAATCATGACAAGACAGAGACACCTGGCTCAGGAAATTCCTTTTCTGTGAACTAGAGAAAGTTCAGGCTTTGGATAGAATTGTCATCATTCTGAAAGAACTAGAAACTAATCATGGGTGCTTCTTGTTTCATCACCATCATATAGCAATAGCACTAGCACTTAGACTAATATACCCCTTCATAGTGCTTTTACAGCCCTCTCTAAGCGGTTTACAGTCAGCATATTGCCCCCAACAATCTGGGTCCTCATTTTACTGACCTCGGAAGGATAGAAGGCTGAGTCAACCTTGAGCTGGTGAGATTTGAACTGCCGAACTGCAGCTAGCAGTCAGCTGAAGTAGCCTGCAGTGCTGCACTCTAACCACTGTGCCACTTCGGCTAAGAATATTTTTTTCCAGCTCCAATTAATTCATCAGAGATAACTCTTCTGGCTTTAATAGTTGTCATACCAACAATCTCAAGATTAGATTATTACAGCATATAAACTGCCTTTGAGGATAGACCAGCCAGGTTCTGAAAAAGAGTATTATGGTGGTTTCACTGGAGACTAGTGTACTAAATATTAAGTTCAAGATCCTTATCTTGATTTTCAGTGCCTAATATATTCTCCATGTTAATTAAGTTTTAGTAGAGTGTTTTCTTGAATGTGTTGTATTCTCTATGTGCCAACTCAAGAATGAGTGGATTTATATATATGCTGAGGTAGAATTCTCTCTCTGACATTGAACTTTTAACCAGTTGAAAACACTTCATACAGATTTTTGCTCCTCAAATTTGAATATTTGTATGTTTTGGAAATAAAAGCATGTACAGATTTTATCAAATAAAAATTATTAATAATCTATCAGTTATAACTCTGAGCTGAGACAAAGGGCTCTAGGTTAGCATTCTTTCTGACTTGCTAGCTGCAAATCACTGCCTCAAATAATCCAACAAAACAGAATCAGGCATAGAACAGAAACACAAAATTTAGAAGAGTCATGTGGTGCAAGTATTACTAAATGTGCCATTCCAGTTTACATATAATCTCAGAGAACCTAAATCTCCTTTCATGTATACATCTATCAAAACAAAGAAGAGGTTGCTTTAGAATTCTCAAACATTTTATTTGATATGTTCACAGTGTTATGACTGATAATATTTTAATTTATATTGATTGATTGATAAAATCTATTACATGCTTTCTTTTATATTTTTTCAAAGTGTAAGTGCCATAAGGTAAAAAAACAATAAAAGACACACAAAGATAAACACATTTTTCAACAGAAATATTATGTTCTGTAACTGGTTTAAATACAACTCCTGTTTGCCATTCAGAAGACAAATATCTCTATTATCATCATCATTTAACAACCTCATAATCCCTTGCTGGGTGGAGCCTGGGCAACTGAATGGAGCTAGCAGAGTGTTTACTGCCTGGATGCCCTTCCTGTCGCCAATGCGGAGCTTTGTTCAGCAGATATATTCTCATCGTGCACAGAGAGAGAAATATCTGCCTCTACCTAGGATCTAACTCACAGCCTCCTGATTGTGATGTGAGAGCTCCACCTCTAGGCCACCCCACCACTCTAAGACAAAGATCTCTATAAACAGCGTAAAAGAAATTCAGGACAGCGTTGTCCACAACACCATATGAAAAGGTCTGCATAAATTGGGGAATATGTTGGGAACTAGAATTTCCCAGGACAGGAATGTATTTATGTCAATACTCAATGAGTTGGGCAGCCACAAAAGAAGAAAAAGGAAATAAACATAGGGAATTACATAGGAAGTTGTCCAGTAATCTGACAGAAAGGGAGAAAAAGACAGAGGAATAAGAATGAGGGGGACCTCGCTCTCATTTTTACAAAGGGCAATCAACTGCTTTTAAGTGGCTTCATTCTAGTAAAAAATAAAGTTTCTTATGTCACCATGCTATGTTGGGGATTTTTCTGAGTTCTAGCTAGGCAGAGGAGGGAACCTGAAAGCTGGACCAGCCTATAAGGCCATCTAGTTCATCATTCTATGGCATTTAGTTGTTAAGGGGAGGCATCCGGGAATTTCACCAGCATGAACTGGAGTGACAACCTCTCCCACTACTGCTTGTGGTACATAAGGTCTGCTGCCTATAACTCAGGGGGCAATCAACAGCCTCCAATATCAGTAGCCACTGATAGCTATTTAGCTTTCTATAGTTCCAGTTTTGCAGGCAGATTGACCTTTCCATTATACCATACCTCCAAAATTTATTTCCTGATCAGTCACTGCTACCTTAGGTCCCATTAATGTATTGATGTAGTCTGGATTTTTAACTTTTTATGGGGATAGGAAGGACCAAGATGCAGCACTTCACACCTGTTTGTCATGAGCTGTGTTTTGTCATATTGAAACCCATTCACCCAGCTTGGAAAGATCCTTTGGAGCTCTACACTATCCATTTTTTATTTTACCACCCTGAAGAGTTTGATATCATGCTACCTTCCTCTTAGCCCTAACTTCAGGTTTTTAAAATATACTTTTATACAGTGCAAGTTGAAAATATAAGTCCCTGTACTGATCTCTGGTGGAACCGCCTTTCCACATCTTGCCAGTGTGAAACCTGTCCATTTATTTAGAGGACTTGTGGGAATCCTTTGGTGGTAATGGGAAGAAGTGATTAATGTTGTGGTCTGCCAGCAGCCTGCAGACTTGGCACAGAGTTGGACAATGAGGAAGCTGGGGAGGACAATGGGCCAGTCCTGGAGTCAGGGGAAGGCCCGGACGAGGGCTCTGCATCGGAGGCAGAGATGGGGCCAGAGCCATTTAGGAGTGATGTGCAGACTCCGAAGCCTCCAGAGGCAGAAAGCAGAGAGGCAGAGGAACAGGAGGAGCCTGTTCCTAATGCACGCGTGCAAAGAGCTGCCAGAAGGCAAGAGCAGCTGAAGCAAAAAAGGACAACTCAGGAATAAGGCCAGAAGATGATTGGCCACTCCCATAAGGCTTAAAAGAGCAACAACAAGCCATTGGGTTCTTTGTAGAAAAGCAACACTGCTTCCAGTGCTTCTTGTCAAGGTCTCTTGAACTTTGTGGGGGGTTTGCCAAGAAAAGCCTTTGGCAGGTTGCCAAAGACATCAAAGCTAAGAATGAATTATCAGCTGTTTTAATAAAATAAGTTTGTTCAGGACTGAATTGTGTTTGGTAATCACTACGTGGGCCTCGGTCACAATAATTAAATTTAGCACTGCCACCATGAAGGTAATGCAGAGAAAAACAGTGAAGAAGATCTGCTGGTAACTGCTTGGTTACATCTGCAGGGGCAAAGGAACTAAGGCAGCCCCTGGGAAGGCTGCAGTTTTATCCTGCAAAAGAGAGGTCAGCGGTGAGAACATTAGAGAAAGAGACCAAGAAAGGGCAGGGGTGTTCATAGTTTGTTACTTGCAACATTAATCGCTCTCATCACTCTTAGCTTACTTGGTTCCAGACAGGAACGAGAAAATGGAAGAAAGAAGGTAACCTTATTTTTTCAGTCCACTAAAAACAGACTTTTCTCTCCTTCTTCCCTTCCTTCCATCTATAACCGAAGAGCCCCTTTGTAACAAATTGGCAATCCACCCCTGTATTTATCCTGACTTTCTCCTTCCTGTTTTTTTTAATCACTTGCCAATTGATGAAAACACATCGCCTCTTATTCCTTAGCAGCAAAATAGCAATAGGATTTAGATTTAGATACTGCTTCATAAGGTTTTACAGCCCACTCTAAGCCATTTACAGAGTCAACACTTTGCCCACAACAGTCTGGGCCCTCATTTTATCGACCTCAGAAGGATGGAAGGCTGAGTCAACCTTGAGCCGGTCAGAATCAAACTTCTGGTGTGCAGGCAGAGTTAACCTGCAATACTGCATCTGACCTCTGTATTAGCGCTGAGACGCTGACAACAGCTCAGCTTAGAAGTTTTGATGGATGACTTTGTCAAAATCCAATATCTGCTGGGTCATGGATGATTAAGTGTGTAATAGCACACTGAATTGTCACACATTTCCATAGTTGAGATGGAATCCTTGTGAAACGTGCTACCTATTTGGAAAACTAATTCACAAATTCCTGTTGCCGCAGGAATCAGAAATTATGTTTACGGTTTCTTCAAATATTCTTTATTTTTATGTTTTGCCCTTTCTTCTTCACTTAGAAATATTCCAATTCCTAATTCTAGGTGGGAACCTTAAAGTGGTGACATGCCAGCTGTTCTGACCCAGCTCCCCAAACACGACAAACCTTCTGAAGTGAAATCAAAGATTCCTTTAATTAGGAGTGCTGGCAGTCCAGCAAAAAAATTCTCCCTCACTGCAGGCTAACAAGTCAGTCCGGTTGGAAGATGAGTAGTTGTCTGCCACATCTATTCATCTTCGCTCCCTGCTTTTTATCTCCAGAGCTAGAGTGGGGCTTCGCTAGCACCGGTGGCTCTTCCTTCCCACAGATTTCCAATCTTCTGCACATCTGCGTGTCCGGCACTGGACCCAGCTGTTCCTCCTCTTCCTATCAGCCACCTCCAGACCTGGGGGCTGTTGACTGTCCTCTGAGGGTTACACCCCAGGCTCTGTTTCTGTCTCTGTCTGCCAGCTCCATTCTCTCTTCCCCCTCGAAGCTCTCAGGTTGCCTTGCTGCTGACCCTGACTCCTATGCCTCCTCCTCCCATGCTTCCTCCCCCTCTGATTCGGATGCTGGAGGGGCCAGTGGGTGACAGGCCACAACACCAGCAAAGCCAGCTATGTGTATCTATAGTGTGTACAGTAACTGCCAAAAAATAGACCCAGAAACTTTGCTCTGAAGTGGAAGGAACTGAATATCCCAACAACTCATGCTTTTTAATATATCTCCATTTGCATTGTGAGTCATTTCAGTATTTTAGTAGCACTGAACCCGGTTATAGTCCTATGGCAAAGGTAGTGACTTGAATTCCTCTGCCAAGTTTAATGACCAAAGTAATCTAAGTGTGCCCATGCTATTTGAAACCAAAGAACTAATTACGTGAGGTTTGTTTTGTGATGACAGCTGAGGTCTCTCAAGAGCCAAAGTGTATCACTCACTAATTATGAAGCATCATGGGCAGGAACATTACACCTCTGGAAGAGAACTCTTGCCATAGCAATTTAGTATGTTATGTTATTGTATATTTTATAAATGTCCTAATTTTCTTGAGAGGCTATTTAAACTTGTTGGATTTCCCTATTGCCCATTCACTGGACTTTAATTTCTTTTATACAGAGACTGCAAATGGCAGGGCTGGAATTGCTACTTGCAGATAATTAACAAGAACTGGGAAGTAATCTGCAGTAAATAATTTGATACCTCTAATCACTTTGCTTGCTGTTAATCCACAAATATCTTATAATTGTCCAAAATTTATTTGTTATTCATGGGAATCATTTAGCAGTTAATGGGGAATAGCAGAAGCAGAAATACTTGTACTAGTGGCCTCCACACTGCCAGATAAAGTTCTGGGGGCTTTTGAAAACATATGTCAGACATCCAATAATGTCAGAGTCATATTTTTCTAAGCTCTCAAAGCACTGTTTTATAGGTACTGAAAAATATTTGAAAGGCTTTCTACAGCTGTATGAATATGTTGGGACTGTAAAATTGGCCATGGAAGCCCTACTTACGAGCCTGTAGTTCAGTCTTGCCTTGGCAAGAACAAGTAATTTTTATTTTTATTTTTTCCGGTGTGGGCCTGATCATTACTTATTTTTTGCAAGGAGGAACATCTAGAGGTTTTTTTTTTCTTTTTTTAAAAAAAATGGACCCCAAAGCTTAAATGTTTCAGTACTTCTCAAATTGAATCTTCATATGAGGCTATAGATTATAAAAAGCAGTTGTCACTGTGGCTGATGCTGAGAATTACTATGGTTGTAGTGGTTAAAATATTGGATTTAAGTCTGTTGTCAGTCACCAAGGCTCACTGAGTGACTTGTAGCTAGTCCTAGGCTCAGTCCCCCCCACCTCACATTGATATTGTAGGGTGAAGTGGGAAGGAGCAAAGAGGCATGCCTTTCAAACTCCTGAACAAAAACATTTCACTCCTGAGTGAAATGGTAAAATGGTACTGTTTTTCATTCATCTTTATTTCAATTTTTTGAATGGTTTACTTAATTTAGTTACTTCGTTACTTGCCTTGGGAAGACAATATAATCCTATTTTAAGGCAAATACAGAAGATTTTCCTAATAATTTTGTGAGGATGAGATGGCATGTTACACCTGGCTGATATTGTTCATATTTTTCAGAAATGGATGGAGGGCTAATGCTAAACCATTATAGTTTCCTTAAGTCTGCCAAGTGAACTCATGGCTGAAATATGGATATTATTGGGGAAATCCTGGCTCATGCTCCATTTGTTTATTTAGAATATATGCAAGGTAACAGACAAGCTGTTCATAAAGTAACTTGCAATAGCAGAGAAATAAGGCTTTCATGTGTACAAATTTCATCATCAAGTAATCTAATACCAGGTTTCTGCAGTCATGGATGTTATCCACTGGATTGCAATGTTCTGTAAGTTTAAGTTAAAGTTAAGTTTAAATTAAATTCCTGAAAAAGGACCAGAGACTATCCATCTTCTCCAGTATCCTGTTTACATAGGTTTACCTTTGATATTTTTGACAAGTGCAAAACCTCAAATTAATTTTCAAGTTTACTTGAACTATATTTGTAAAGCAGCTTAAGATATTTGTAGCCATCTGCCTATCACTGACATTGCAATTGTAAGAATGGCGCTCAGAAATAATCTGATTGATTTCAATGAAATTGACTCTAATCTGAGTTAGCCTTTGGTTGCATTTTAATGTACATTAGCTCTAACCTAACACCTTCTAGATCTGCTACACCTTCCTAGGCAACCTATCTATTGGTAGTCCTCGACTTATAAACTTAATGGACCCCAGAATTTCCATCATAAGTCATCATGGTCATAACTTGAAGCACTGATATGACCAACCCAATGTTATGACCTTCTTTGAAGAGGTTGGTAATCAAACACTACAGTTGTTAAGCGAATTAGTGCATTGCTATGAGTGTTTTTTTTGCTGAAAAGGCTGGTTTCCAGCAAAAAAAGGTAATAAATTGTGTCACATGACCGCAGAATGCTGCAACCAGCATAAAGATGAGTTGCCAAGTGGCCAAAATGTGGTCAAGTGGCCAAAATTCTGGGAGTGGAGGGGGAATGTGGGACAGCCAGCAGAACTGAGTCATAAGTAACTTTGGGGGGTCCTGTACCTAAATTCTGAAAGTTATTACCTCAACACATCCAACAGATACCATAGGGTACAACAACAAACAAGCAACATGCAAGAATATTCAATTTATTGTTATTAAGTTATGAAGTCATGATACCTGAACACAGTCTGAAATGCCAGAATTAAAAATATGATCCTTATAAATTTCTGGAACTATTTTTTTTTAAAATAAAAGGAATTTAAAATTAAATAAAAAGAGAATAAACATCTCAGAGAAACTGCCTAATTGCAGTTATTTTATTATATAAACTGCTTGATATTTTTTTTTTCAGTTGTAAAAATAAATTGTTAAAAAGGCGATGTAGTAGAAGGACATAAGGAATGTAAGGTCATTAAGTTAGGGAGTCATAGCATAATTGAGCATTCGTATCATTAGGAATACTTCTAGGCTTTGACCTTTCTTTAATGTTTTAAAATTGTACAGACTGAGATGTCAAATTCATTGTAGACCTTAGCAAGGGGGAAATTAATCATTTTCAGTCTTTTAATTTAAAAAAGATAAAAAGACCCAGGGCACTAGAAACAGATTATGCAGCAGTATCTGGCCTTTCACGATACTTAAGGGACTTTTGATGGAAGTCCATTTTTTGGGAGTTCTGCATTTGTTTTTAATTGAGTACCAGATTAAACCTTAAGTAAAATGTAAGTCTGCTTTGCAGAGTCATACTCACAAGTTCTGAATTAAGAAAGAAAGAAACTGGTTTATGATTATGATAAATTTTATAATAAATAAAATAATAAATAAAATAAAATTTCATCCAGGCAAAGGATGGATCACCTTAAAATTTTATAGACTACAATGACAGGTATGTGTTTAACATTCACACTTAAATGACTAGCTGAATCGCAACCAGTTGTCTTCTATTTTGGCAAGACACCTGGAGCCAGTTTTCTTCCATAACAAGTAAAAAGACTTTATACAGACCTTGATTGAATCTACAGTCACTTTTTAAGAAAAACTTCTTGCTTATGGGGTTTTAGTGAATTTCACACAATAGAAAGCTGCATCTGTGCTGAATAAATTGGTATGTCTATTTTAAGAGAATTAAGAGAAGGTGTGTTGTTCTGTATTGATACTCTGCTACAAATCACAACTGACACAAGGTGTGAATCTATTGTGGAGCTAATAAACTGATTAAAATAATTTATAATGTGAACTATGAGCTTCTTAACATAACTTTTTAAATCACGGATTGTTATTGAAAAATATATATATTTTTTTAAAATCCCTGTACTTTATAATGTATTTATAAAAACAATTTCCATGGTAAAATAATTATAAAAGCAAAGATAGACAATATTTTATTTCATATTCAATTTAATATATGGTGAGGATAAAAAAAATTAGGTGTCCCATTTATGTAAACAATAGTATAATAGACAATATGTCATTTGGATTTCTTCAGTGGTGGCATTGATAAAGAAATAATCATCATTCAAAAAGCTTACAAGAGCAGCCACAAAAATGAGGAAACGGCAGGAAAGCCACTAAACACCAACACGGTAGCTGATACCACAGGTCAAAATTAAACTACCATCGCAATTATTTGTGCGTTTTAAAAATGGAACTGTGCACATTGAGAAAACAATTTAGAAGTTCATTGCACTGGCACGGGGATAAGCACAGTAGCTCTTCACTATTCCTTAGAGTTGCTTGACTGTTTTTTTTTTAGGCTGCCATGTAAATCTGAACAAAGGTGTGTTACTGCTTTAATAGTCAACTTTTTTAAAGCAATGGGGTGTCTTTTCCCCAGCTCTTGTGGAAGCATGAAAAAAAAGAGGGGGAAACCCCTAAACCTAGTTAACTGCAGAGAACTGCTGGATTAATGCCAAGCATAAAGTCCTTTTTCCCTCCCCCCACCAAATTCTTTAGAAGTCTTCTCAGTCCTAGTAATTGCTACTGTATTCTATGAGGTTTATTTTCAGGTGTGTATTTATAGACCTATAAGTTGAAATCACGTTACTGGTACGATAACTAGAAGTTGGTACAATAATTTTTAATATTCATTTTCAATCCACTACTCAACTAACTCTAAAGGCATTTTATGTTTTTTTAAAAAATCCTTTTAATTGTTCCAATAATTGAAGGTCTTCAAGATAATTATAATGTTGCTTTAAAAAAATTACAAGCAAATAGGAAAATTATGGAATGCAATACATTTTTTTTCAAAAATAAATCAATTGACTACCTTTGAATTTTTTTAAAAAAATGAAAATATAATAGAAGGCACGAGATAGAAGCCCAAGAGTTGCTTCAAATCATGAGATTGGTAGCATATAAATTTAATAAATAAAGTCATTATTCCTTTGTAATCTATGCAGTTATAAAGATAAACCCCTTTCTATTTAGCAGTAGCAACCAGTCACGGAGTCATTACTACTAGCAAGTATAAGCAAAGTAGTTCTTGGATTAATGGATCATCTAACTCAGGTGAGTTACTTGTGTTCATGGATTTATACCAATATAGGGGGGCACTGATAAGAGAGAGATGGGAGTTAAAGGAATGAAAAGGTTCTGATCAGGAATTATTTATAAAGAAAAAATAATTTCTTACATTTATTCTTTGAAACGTGATTGTCATTCAGTTAGTCATTTGAATGTTAAACACATACCTGTCATTGTAAACTATACAATTTTCAGGTTTTCCAGCCTTTGTCTGGGTGGAATTTTATTTTGAATGAATTCTTAAAATTTGCAGGTTGCATTCTATATTGAAAGATATAGATAGAACAATATGTATAAATGTTGGATATAGTCAGGTTGATCAGTTCTAGTTTTAACAGTTTGAATGTTGTTTGGCATAATAATAGAAAACCCACATTTCTGCCTGTGATCAGGTCTTTTTGAATCACTGCACCTCATCTCACAAGTTGTTTTCCTTGTCACATTTCTGTTCTGTGTGACTTAAGTAAATCACAAAAAACTAAGGCATTAGGCTGCCATGCATAGATAAATGGACTACATAATGCATTACTCGGGTATGAGCAAATTGAGGAGAAAATATATTGGCTGGTATTTATTTTCTCCCCAAAAGCAATATTTTGCTTGCTAAAATTGAACATCTTCTTATCTTCAAGATAAATGGCATGACCTTCATGGAAACGAGATGCTAAAGATGATCTAGTACAAACTGTTTGTCAGCCCTATCAGCTAAACCAGACAATAGCAGTAGGGATTCGAACCGCTATATGTGTGTGTGTGCCAAATAGGTATGGATATCATACCAACAAAATAAGTAGTATGAATAATGATCCTGATTATGACTAAGTTTTAGGATAATACCCAACAGTAGATATGTAGTAGCGCCACACAACATTTTAGCTTGGAAGTCAAAAAGATGTTTTGGAATGCAAACATAGCATGTACCTATTGCAGCTTCTTAAACCAAATACCTGTTTCTTCTATGGTAGTTTCCTGTTTCAGTACACACACCCAGACATATGGATCAACACTTCTTAAGTAGGTGCTGTTCCATTACTTCCTCACACATTCATCTGACACAAGAGTAAGATTTCTGAACAGAGTTCCTCTCACACAGGTGAAGTTAGTGATCTGGTTCATACATGCTAAAACCATAGAATTATGCTTTTCCACAGTTTTTTTTAATAGACCACCATTATCTGGATCCATATATCATGCTAAGCCAAAGCCAAACAAATCACTGTATGACTTAACAACCAAAAGAGCAGAGTGATTCTTCAGATGGTACAAAACAACAGTCTTAGCAACATAAATGATTAGGGATGCTGTAAGCACTGGCGTTCACAGAAAGTGCAATACCAAAATATCACCTCATCATGCAAATATTGACATTTCGTACACACTTTCTGATGTCTTGCCCAAATTCGTAAGGCATGGAATTTGCATGATAATATCACACACATTTTGTCATTTGCCTCTTCTTGTTTTCCCCTGCAGATTATAGGGCTTGTAGCTGAGTGACATCTAGAGGCCATACGTTATCCATTCAGGTCTAACTTATTTTTCTGTTGAGAGAGAGAGAGAGGGGGGGGGGAGAGGGAGAGGGGGGGAGAGGGAGAGAGAGAGAAAGTTCACATTCAAGTTCACTCTAGCTATTTGTACTTGTTTTATTGGAAAAACAGGCAAATATTTGGGATTAAAATTCAGGGAGAGGAATACAAAATGAAATGTTATGCAGATGACATAGTGTTTTATAAGACAGTTGATGAAAATAATCAAACATGGTGGGTACAAAACTAAATTTAAAAAAGAAACAATAACAAGATATTTAATACCAAAAGAAGAAAGGTTTTTTGGGGCGGGTGGGAAGACACTCTGAAATATATGGGATTCTGCCTGGCATGATTCAACAAAGACATATTTCAGAACAATTATAATAAAATATGGAAAGAAATAAAACAAGATCTTGATAGGTGGAAAATCTAAATCTAAATCGTTCTTGGCTAGGACTTGTGTAAAAATGAATATACAGGAAGTGCTCATTTAGCACTCTAATCGGGACTGTTAACTCTGTCACTAAATGAGAAATCATGTGAATGCAAATGTGCTTTCTAGCTGAAAAGAGACTATTGAGTTTTATACCTTCAGGTTTTATTAAGAGCCATGGTAGCACAGTAGTTAGAATGCAGTATTGCAGGCTAACTCTGCCCACTGCCAGCAGTTCGATCCTGACCAGCTCAAGGTTTCCCCAACGCCTTCTGAGGTTGGTAAAATGAGGACCCAGATTTTTGGGGGCAATAGGTCCCCAAAATAGTAGTAAACTGCTTAGACAGGGCTGTAAAGCATGATTGAGTGGTATATAAGTATAAGTGCTATTACCTCCTGACCACTCCGTCATCCTTTGTAATGCTCGAATGTCTGCTTACTGTCTTGAATATATAGTATCAAAAACATATTTGATGTAGGAGAACAAGGAGAACACAAGAACAGTTTTTTCCCCAACGCCATCACTCTGCTAAACAAATAATTCGCTCAACACCATCAAACTATTTACTAAGTCTGCACTATTATTAATCTTCTCATCATTCCTACCACCCATCTCCTTCCACTTATGACTGTATGACTGTAACTTTGTTGGTTGTATCCTTATGATTTATATTGATATTGTTTCCTGATTGCTTATTTGTACGCTATGACTATCATTAAGTGTTGTACCTTATGATTCTTGATGAACATATCTTTTCTTTTATGTACACTGAGAACGTATGCACCAAGACAAATTTCTTGTGTGCCCAATCACACTTGGCCAATAAAAAATTCTATTCTATTCTATTCTATTCTATTCTATTCTATTCTATTCTATGAGGAAGGAGAGAGGAAGACAAAGCTACTGTAAAGGTTTTCTATGAAAAAGAAATAGTATTTTTTTTTTTTTTGCCCAGAAGAAATAAATGTTAGTATGACCCTATACTACTACTAAGGAGCAAGCAGGTTCCCAATATCCTTTGTAAGGACCAGGATAAGAGCTGCAGGATTTTACTTCATTCAATAAAATGCAGGAGAAGAAAATGCTAATATCTGTTATGCAATATGATTCTCTCAAGAATTATGCTGTGTAATGAATGGATGGAAATCCTTGACAATACTGTGCAACAGAAGAACATTTGGTGGAAAGACATAGGAGACAATATAATAAGGCTTGAAATAATAGCAGAAAAATTAATGTCCAGGGGAAAATGCTAGGATAATTTCATAATTGATTGCTATCATTTAATCTATTATAAATTACTAGACCGTGTTATGGAAAATGATGCCACCAGAAGAGCATGTCTAACAAAATATAATTGAGTTCATTACAAATTCATCTGCGGTGGCTACTGCTGGTGGGTTATTAGAACCATTTGTCAATGTACCTTTTTAACTAGTTGTTTACTTCCTTCTGCAGCCACCTGGTGTGTTTTTTTTTTAAATATTGCTTATAGAAGACAGATTTTACTTGCTCTTCAGACCACAAGTAGACATTGTTAATACTATATTGGCAGGCTTCCTTTAGCAAAAGAAGTACTGAAGAGGTGCCAAACGGAGAATCAGGTGGAAATCCCTTATTTTATAGGGAATGAACCTGCATAATATTCTGAGGATTATATGAATTATATGATTATACGAAACTCATTCTATAGGAAAAGCACAGTAATTAAAACTGCATTATGTCTACGACTTACCTCTTCCTTTATAGCATTGGCATAATAATAAGAGAAAGCATTAATATAGTTAGTTCAAACTTATCACAACGTATGTATGCACTTCATTTTCCTCCTTTTCCTGCATAATTAGACTGTTGAAGACTATAAAATTGAACTAGTGGGAGTTGGTGGAGGATTCAGAGGAGAAAGCTTCTAAATAATTATGCTGATTCTGAATTGAGCTGAGAAGAGTTATTCAGTCCAGCTACTTATTACACTAATTAATTAATCAAGTTAGAGACATTTAAAGGTTGCTTGAAGTTCTACAGTAGGGCAGGGAGGCTACCTGGAGTCTTCCACTTTTTTAAAACTTTATTTTCCATAAGCCCCAACTACCATTTGTTCGAGTCAGTTGCAAGAAAATGTCATTATTGTTTCATGACGCTTACATAAGGTTGATTTTAAAACCAGGCAAAGGTCCTATACTTTGTGCTAATTATAGGCCTATTTTGTTAATTCATGTAGATACCAAGATCCTAATTTACAGTAGATTTTATTTTATATAATTCACCCTTCTCAACATAGGTTCGTTAAAAATCAGCAAGCATCAGATAATTTTCATTTGTTAATATTCGATGTAGCTAAAATTAGAAAGGACTTTTTAGTAGTTAATGCAGAAGAAAACTCTTGATGCAGGAAAAAAGCACTGCATTCAGATTAAATTCTTAAAACGATGATTAGATATGATTTCCTAATGTATTTTATTCATTGGACTGAAATATATTATTTACAACCCTCTGCATGAGTTATAACAAATGAAATTATTTCAGATTCCTTTGCGTTATACTGCAAGACTTGACCGGGTTGCCCACTTTTGTCCTTGATTTTTCATTTAATTTTTAAATCTTTGGCTATTAGCATAAGGCAATCTTCAGATATTGCGGGTATTACTGTGGTGGGTTGCAAACATAAATAAATAACAATATTTTAGCAATTGTAGATAAGTATTCTCTGCCTAATTTTATTTGGATAATATAGTATTTTGAAAAGCATTCTGGCTCCAAGGTTAATTGAGATAAACCTTGCTTATTTTTCCATAGCTCCAAGTGTATCAACCCAAGTATATAAAAAGTTGGGTTTTGTGGTTTAAACTGATTGTATTAACATTCAGAGCTTTATAATCCCAAAAATTGATTGTATTTTTATATCGAGATTCATGAATATATAACTCTGAAAGAATTTTATACTAAGAAACAGGTAACAAAATGTTTTATTGAAAAGTATGGCAGAAACTGGTATAATACCTTTAAATCAATTATTATACAATGATTACTTTAAGGATTTTTCTTAGCTTCAAATTGAATTTGTTCTTCCTGCTTCACAATAGTGGCAGTATTTTCAACTCAAGCGTGATTTATTGGCTTAATATGAGCCAAATACCTTGACCATTTCAAAAGCACTTGAGATTCTTTCTCATTTGATTGAAACTATGGTATAATAGAAGTTAATTCTAGAACTTATCTTTAACTTATCTTTTTAAAGTAGATATTAATATGTTTCTCAGTCATGAATTAAATAATTAGAATCTCTGATAAGGCCATATCAGTAACTGTGAGTCTTTAAAAAGTAGTATTAATGTATTTGCAAATAAAATCAATTTATCAAAATAAATTGTATTCTGAATTTACTGGACTCACGAAAGAATGTAGTGTACCTAAAAGGATGGACATCAGATTTTCTTTTTTGGAAATACAACAAAGTTGAGGGATCACTGAGCCATATGATATTGTATTGTTAGTATCTTTTTTTCAAGGTACATAAGTAGATTTATGGTGAAATATCTGTTAAATATGGTTAATGTGATGTTGAATTATATCCCCACAACTTGGAGCTTGACTGTCTATGAGAAATTATGATTGCACTGGGCATATTATTCCAGATGTTAAAGATTGGACTTCTGGAATGTGTAATTCGGAGAAGACAATATTTTCAATGATGCAAAAGAAAAAAAAGGAGCAATATTTTGGTATAGCTCGCATGCTATTTTACAACAGTAATTGTAAAAATTGTTAAATAATTGTAAAATTCTTTCTACTTGATAACAATATACTATTATATTTTATTTAAGTGACATGCTATATATTTAAAAATGTTTTTATTAAAAAGCAAGGGGTTCCTATCAAAAACATTTATAGGGTACTAGCTTTCCCGCTTCTGGCTGTATTAGTTGCAGAAATCCATGTTACCTAAACACTAAGATAGCTGCAGTGGTATTTTGGTTGCCACTTTTCCATGCAGAAATCAGTTTTATTCCGTCCCCATAATGTAAATTTTGGAATTATCTGCTCTGCAACAATGACTGTGCAGCTAAAAAGATCCCACATTCCTCCTGAAGATTTGCAGGAGATCATACAGTGCCCAAAGGCAGAAACAAGCTTCTGACTGTAACGTTTCTTTTCACTCATTGTTATATTCTTCTAAGATCTTTTGTTCAAAGTGTCTCTCTGCTCCGAACCTCCCACTATGCTATGCATATTTATACTGGAAGGACTTATTTTATTATATTTTTTTATTTTGAACTTTAAAAACAAAACTCAAAAAAAAAAAGAAGAAGAAGAAGAAGTACTTTCGAGTCTGCCTCACAACCCTTGCTGTGAATCTTTCCACCTTTCTGAACCAAAGTATTCTGGCAAAGAAAGGAGAAACCAGTAGGGGATGAAGCTTAGTAGAAACTGCAAAGGTCTTTTGCACCTTATCTATGAAGGTAAGGACTTAATCATAATTGTTTACCACAGAGCTGAAAGGAGATTTTACTGGCAGCCTATTCAAACTATTGTTCCAAAAAACAGAGAATTATAATTCCAAGAAGAATGATCTTCCTGACCTTCTTCATATAGTTAAATACGTGCAGTGGTGGGATTGAAATAATTTAACAACTGGTTCTCTGCCCTAATGACCAGCTGGATGGGCACGGGCATGGTGGCCATGGCCAGGGGGTGTGACAGGCACCCCCCTGGGAACAAAAATGGGCCACGGGGGAGGGGGCATGCCACCCCCCCCATGCCCCATTTTGGGCCTAGTAGCCAAAACGGGAAGTGTGGGGACTTCTGGAAGTGGCAAGGTGAGGAGGGGCGGGGCCGGCCAGCAATTTAACAACTGGTTTGGCTGAAGTGGTGCAAATCGGTTGAATCCCACCACAAAAGCCATACGTGGCTTTTATTCACCATGGATTTTCTTCCTGATTTTTCATACAAACTTTCTTTCTTTCTTTCTTTCTTTCTTTCTTTCTTTCTTTCTTTCTTTCTTTCTTTCTTCCTTCCTTCCTTCCTTCCTTCCTTCCTTCCTTCCTTCCTTCCTTCCTTCCTAACAACTTGGTGGTAGCAAAACCCATACAAGCCAGATCCAAACAAATTTTGATTTGTCTCATCCTGGGAATGGAATTAATAAAAGGAAACTCATTTTTGATTTCCCTAGTTCCAAATTTATCCATATTACTAGGTACTCCTATAGCCAGGAGAAGTCATGCAGATAATGTGATGCTGTTACTCTCCTTGGGAGTTCTGTTATGGTATAAAAGAGGAAGATGAGGTTCAGAAGATGAACTCTTGGGTAAAATAGTTTTTTTTTTTTAATAATAGAGTTCTTTGTTAATAATGGTAGACTCTGAATCTCTGCAAAGAATTTTTAAAAGCTTTTTCCCCAGGTATGCAATTAACACTTTTATAGTAGTTGATTTCCAGCAGCAACGTTCCTGATTATTCACTGAATGGTTTGCTGTTCTGACCCTCTCCTTCCCTCTTTGAGTTGCTCTAAACCACTCCAGGAATTTTGATTATCTCACTCATTAGACACTTCATTCAAGTGGTATTGTCTTTGTCTACAGCCCTGGTTCAATATAATGCTATCCTATTAACTTCAGCAATCTATAGAACTAAACTCAGGCAGCCAAAAAGAAAGAAAAAATTGTTTCGATGATGTTCCTTTAGCATTAGAACACAATCTAAGTGGAATTCAAAAAGCCGAAGTGGCAGTTAGCTGACAAGCTAGCCTTCCAAATGTATTCCTTTTTGATAACTTTTAGTGTAAAAGGAGAAGTTTAGAGCCAGGGAAATCTTTTCTAGGAAGTAGAATTTTGTCAAGAGCTGTGTAAGTGGCTTCCATTAAATTACACCAAGCCGTGATTTGCTGAACTGAGGTGTGGATTTCCTTGTATGGATTGGAAAGGGAATCTCAGTTTGCACAAACGGTGAAAGAAGAGAGAGGGAGAGGGAGAGGGAGAGAGAAAGGAAGGAAGGAAGGAAGGAAGGAAGGAAGCAAGCAAGCAAGCAAGCAAGCAAGCAAGCAAGCAAGCAAGCAAGCCATTTTAAATGCTGGTAGCAGATTTCTTTTTTCCTTACAGTCTTTAGTTAGCATTGTGCGGCAACCCATACATGAGGCAAGTAAAGAAGTAATGTAAACATGCTTGGCCATTCAAAGAAACTGGGAAGTGGTGATGGGGGGGCCAATGACCACCACAAATAATGTGTCCCCCCTCCCCCCCCATTGATGCTACCTTCTGCTGCAGGCAGGCCAGGGACAGCCCAGGGATCGGATGTGGGCCTGGGCCATAAAATGGGTGGTTTGGATCCTGACACAGTCTACAGAGTGCCACAGTTGATGTGGAAAGCAATTTGCCAAATAGGCTTGTTATTGAAGTGGAATTTCTTTTACACACACAATTTGTGCTTGCTAATGAAACTAAAATGTAAAAAGCAATCTGGGGAAGGTGAGCAAGTATTTGTTGATAGATGTAATTTATTCTTCAGGCAAGAGCTGAATTAATACAAATGTTAAATGTTGAAAGTGTTTCCCTCTCCAGGTTGTAAAGAAGGGGATAATCGAGTGGGTGAACAAGCAGTATTTTGCAATTAAAAACAAGTAATGAACAAAGGGCACTGACTGTTCTCAGTCCTTAACCTGGCTCAGCTCTGCTTACCCTCTGGGCCTATATAAGATGCTGCCATCAGCTTAAGACCAGTACTAATTACTGCCTGGTAAGGGAGGTTCGCAGTGACTGAGGCGAGACATGAGCTAACAGGTAACGTTTATTCTAACATGCTAACATTCCAACAGTCACAACAAGAGCACTTCTCTCTGTTTGACAGCTCTTTTATACTCGCTGTCAAATAGCTAGCCAATCAGGACAAGGTAAGAACTTCTTTTCCCCCACTAGAGGGCCGGATACTGGAGCAGACTCAGTATACTACAACCAGCATCCCATGCCATTGGCCATTTTTTTTAATGGAAACATTTCATACTTGTATCTGGAGGATTGTTCCCGAATAAGCCTGTCCCATTTCTATGCATTGTTCCTTTGAAACCAATTTTAAAACCACACAATGTAATCCCTACCTCTATATAAGCACAATTGCAGCAGCTTAAAATACGACCGATTTGTAAATTTACTTTTACCTGGCAAGTGTGTGTGTGTGTGTGTGTGTGTGTGTGTGTGTGTGTAAATATGGAATTTACCTCCTCTCCTTCAGTGGATATATAACTTTCCATAGTAGTAAAATACAATAACCTAGAACATGGGTGTCAAGCCCTATTGCATCATATTGTGACCTATTGGGATTGTTTTTGCCCTTGTGAAGCCGGGACGAGTGTTTCACACCCCTGACCTGAGAGAGAGAGGGAGAGGGAGAGGGAGAAAGAGAGAGAGAGAGAAAGAGAGAGAGAGAGAGAGAGAGAGAGATTGAGATTCTCACTAGCTACACAACAGCTTCTCAGACATAACAGGTAAGGCAGGGAGGGGCAATTAATTTTGCCAAGAGGCCACATGAGAAACTTGGACTGTTGTGGAGGGCCACTACTGCTAATACCCTGCCCTCAATGCCCTGACCCCAACACCCCACTCCCTACTGCTGATGCCCCAGTCCTTGACGACGATGTCCCCGCTCCCCAATGACAATGCGTGCCCCACTACCACTGAGAATACTTTGCCCACCAGGGATGCCACCTGCCATTGCAAGCCAGACTGGGACAGCCCACAGGCTAAATGTGACCTTGGGCCATAAAATGCCCAGGTCTGAGTTAAGGGGCAAAGACAAAGGATGACATGCAAATGCCACAACTTAACATATTTGGATCCGATGTGATGGCTGCATTTGATGCTTACTTCATCCTTCGCACACCCTCATTTTCATATTCTTGCAGCTTGTTAGGGTCTTTATTTAAAAGTTAATTTGGGGGTACTTTTTTAATCTAGTTGACACCTCCACCTTAGCTCATGCTTCTCGGAGTACAATTGGTTTTGTTTTCTTTTACTTTGCCTTTTTACAGGTGTGGGGGGGGAAATCCTGTTGTAAATGAATGATCCGGGTCAAGGCGATTGTTTTTTGAGGGAAAGGAAGAGAAATGCAGCAGCTTTACTAGACTTTATTTCAACGGGAAAGTGCCAGACTCAGCTCATCCAAGCGCACTGAAAGATACTTTGTAATAACAGGTTTGAAAGAGGTCTGGTAGGTAGTTCAATATCTTCCCTATGTTATAGTATAATTGGCACACTTGACAGTGAGGAAAGTGCTTAAACTGATACACTTCCCTGCTGGCTCTGAAAGCATTAGGAACAGTCTGTAGAGCTTGCAAATAAATACTTTTTGATATCCAAATTAGAAGCTTGTTTTTTAAAAGACACAAATAATAAGGTTCTGTACTGTGGAGTCCCACAAAGCCAGTTGAAGGATAAAGATGACATGAGTTTCTCTCTCCCCTTATTATTTCAACGAATCCTAGAGCCTTTTCCCCAATGTGCCAGACTGGTTGAGAAGGGAGATACAGTTTATAATAAACCTACCCTATTATGGGGTATGAGACTGACCTAAAAGTACTAGGAAGTCACTCTGCTATACAACACTGAGAAGTGTAGATAATAGAAGTCTAAACACATTTCTATTTGAAATGCTTTCCTTCTGTCTACTGCTAATCCTTAATTTATGACCATAAATGAGACATCCATTGCTAAACAACGTTAGTCGCACCCAATTTTGCAACCTTTTTCCCATGGTTGTTAAGTGAATCATGGGTTCCTTAATCCAGCTTCCTCTATTGACTTGACTTGTTGGAAACCAGCTGGGAAAGTCGCAAATGGCATCACATGACCTCAGGGCACTGCAACTGTTACAAAATACATTCCCGTTACCAAGTGCCTGAATTTTGATCACGTCATTAAGAGGGTCATAAGTGCAAGTTGTAAGTCACTTTTCTCAGTGCCGTTGTAACTTCGAATGGTCACTAATTGAATGGTTGTAAGTTGAGGACTATCTACACCATGTTCAATTAGCGAGTGTATCAAAATGTTGTGGCTGCCATCTTTTCAGATACAGGCCTAGACAAAATTAATTTGCAAATAAAGTGGCCAAAGTCCTAAGTACTCATTCCTTTGAATATAAATACAGAACTAAGAAAAATCCTGCTGGATGACTTTGTGATCAGATGCATTCAGGAAAAAATCATAAACCGAAATGGGAAGTTTGAGCCTTTTTCTACAGTTGCCTCTTAGTGGTTGATGCTTACTTTATGCTGCCAACAAGAAAACAGCCATCAAGAGCATTAGCTATTCTTTGTTTAGGCCTCCATGAATTGGGCCTGCTCCCTCCTTTCTTTCTTTCTTTTTTTTCAAAAAAGTTTTTTATTGGGCCTGCTCCCTCCTTTCAAACCTGCTAAATTAGTGGCCGTCTTTGGTGGGCAGGGAATTCCATAGTTCAGTTCAGAAGTCCTGAAATTTTGCAATATCAAGATGCATGAATGTTATGATAAATTAGTTTATCATAATCTCCCTCCCCTTGCCTTTATATTTAAAAGTAATGATTTAAAATGAATAATTTCATTCGAGCTAAGATTGGGCAATAAGTAAATATACCACTGACTTTTAATCGTTAAATGTAATTTTAATCTGTATAGCACAGGCTGCAGTGAGTTTGGCCCAGAAAAAAATGATGATCTTGGAGTGAGTTTTGCCAGTATTTCAACTTTGTCTGAACAAACAGGCCAGGAGTTGTTGTTTTCTTCCTTCAGTTAAACCTTTTAATTTGATACCGACTCCTGTGGCTCCTAACCAGTGGTGAAATCCAATTTTTTTTACTACTGGTTCTGTGGGCATGGCAGGGGAAGGATACTGCAAAATCCCCATTCCCACCCCACTCTGGGGCCAGCCAGAGATGGTATTTGCCGGTTCTCCGAACTACTCAAAATTTCCGCTACCGGTTCTCCCGAACCTGTCAGAACCTGCTGGATTTCACCCCTGCTCCTAACCTGTGTTTTAAAGATTCCTACTTTAACTATATGTTGCGTAAAATATGCACCATTTACCACTGAGTTACTAAAGAGGTGGGATGCATATCAGTCCTATCTTTTGATCCTATCCTGGAAATGGGATTTCAGGCTGTACATCTATAAATTCTTACCTGGAGCAGACACTATTGAATTCCTGCATAGACACATATTGGGTTTTCACGGTTAAGCTCACCAGATTTTGAGTGCAAGAATAATATTCCCTGTTGTATTACTAGACTTGAATGCAAAAATAATTTTCTCTGTTCTATTGCTTTATTGCCATTTGAGTCCATATTCTGTTCATTCGTTTCAGTTTTAACTTGCAGGGATAACTTTCATTTAATTTCAAAATTAGAGTTGTATCAGGTGCACTTTGCAGCAGATTTCAGCTTAATTAAATTCAATTGCCTCTTTCTACTTGTTATATTACCGAGATGATTTTGTATAGTAACAATGTTAAAAAGAGAGAGAGAGAAGATATCTTGATATGATGATATGTGTGATAACAAAATTAGGCCTACAATGCTTTAGGTGTTCTCACATATTATAAAACACCATAGAAAACTCGCTTTAACAAAGCCATATGACATAAGGAAAAGAGAAACAATTGGGAATCAAGAGAAAAGTGCCTTAACTAGGGTAATATTATTGTCCATTCAACCACCATTACCCCTAGTATGGGCTTTTCAGATCTCAGGTGTGTATCTTTTCCATTACCTGCCATCTGATCCTTTTAGCTGAAGCTGCTAGAACTGAGTTTGGAATTTTCTGCATTCAACGCATGGACCCTTTCCCAAATGAGGATGCATGAAGCTACTAAAATCAGTGGAAATATTGTGCATGCCACTGTTCTTATAAAAAATGGGGTCAGGAGAAGGAGAGAGGCTCTAGCTCAGGAACATCAAGGAATTGAGTTTCTGATATCCAGATAGCAATAGCAATAGCACTTAGACTTATATACCACTTTACAGTGCTTTACAGCCCACTCTAAGCGGTTTACAGAGTCAGCCTATTGCCCCCAACAATCTGGGTCCTCATTTTACTGACCTAGGATGGAAGGAAGGCTGAGTCAATCTTGAGCCTGGTGAGATTTGAACTGCCAAATTGCAGTCAGCCAGCAGTCAGCAGAAGTAGCCTGCAGTACTGCACTCTAACTCCTGCGCCAGCATGGCTCATATACAAAAGTGGACAAGAGTAATTTTAGAACTTTGCTACAAAATTTATGATGAACTAACAATCCAAGTAGATACAATTATTTAGATAATATTAAATCGTGAATTTGCTTGCACATGACCACTCAAGAGCCAAGAGCCTGCTTCATATTCCAAGTGCATAAATCACTTATGCCTTTTCAGATGTGCTGAACTACAGCGAATGCTTGGTAGTTGCAATCAAAAAAGCCCTTTGAAATACCCAGGTTAGAGAAGACTGGGAATATTGCATTTATTTTACGGTAGTTTACAACAAAACAATCATAACAAAATATTGATCAAAGCAAGAAGAAAAATACAATAACAAGTGAATCAATTGCCACCGTTATGACAGTCATCAAATAGCGCCCACAAACATAATGTTACTTTATCTTTGTAAGGATCTTCATGATGTTGTTGTTAGTCGCAAAGTCGTGTCTGACCCATTGCGACCCCATGGACAACTTTCCTCCAGGCCTTCCCGTCCTCTACCATTCCCCAGAAACCATTTAAGCTCACACAGACTGCTTCAGTGACTCCATCCAGCCACCTCATTCTCTTCATAATAACTTCATATTAACTTCTTCATAATAACTCCGTCTTTATCATCTTTCCAAAAGTGGCACACCTCAACTTTGTGTTGTGCTGAGCTGTCCTAATTTTTCAAAGCATTCTAAAATGGAGTATATCTTCGCTCCAAGGAGAATTACTTTGAAGAATAGGTTTGATGACGTCTTTATTTCATTAAACGAATAAGCAAGCAAACAAATAACTTGGATAATATTTGGGTTATCTTTTTGAAAAGAAGCAGCTAGATATGCTATCCTCCAGTGCTAACTCTCCAGAGGCTGCTTGTGAATGTAATTTTCTGCTGATGCAGCAGCCATTTTCCAGGGTACTTTTCTGAATACAGATAGTCCTTGGCTTATGACCACAATTGAGACCAACGTTTCTGTTGCTAAGTGAAACATTTGTTAAGTGAGTTTTGCCCCATTTTACGAATTTTCTTGCCACAGTTGTTAAGTGAATCACTGCAGTTGATAAGTTAGTAAGACGGATGTTAAATGAATCTGGCTTACCCATTGACTTGGTTTGTCAGAAGGTCGCAAAAGGTGATCACATCACCCTGGGACACTGCAATGATCATAAAGATGAGTCAGTTGCCAAGCATCCAAATTTTGATTGCATGACCATGGGGATGCTGCAGTGGTTGCAAGTGTGAAAAATGGTCATAAGTCACTTTTTTCCGTCATTAAATGAACCTCTGTAAGTCAAGGACTACCTGTATTTGTGAAGATGTGAAAGTTTGAAGTTAGCAGTACTAACTGATTGTTCTCTCTGACATCTCTTTAGCAGAAATCTTACAGACCACTTCGCCTTTCAGAACATTTTCAATTCTCATCTTGGCACTTGTTTTTTCCTTGAAATCATTAGGCTTTTCTTCCTAAGTGTCCAGTACAAATCTTTAAACCTGGATTTCTCACTGCATTACTAGTAGCCAGACTAATGAGAAAATCATCCCGGGGCCAATATGATGATGAGGCAAAGAAACACGTTGTTGCCTGATTCAGTAACACAACCCTTTAGTAGAACAAAGACTCCTTTGTATAAATAAAGACACAAATAATGTGTCTGTAGTACATCTGAACGCCTGCCTTTCTGAACTCTAGTCCTGCTTGTTACTCTCTTTTAATTGGCATCAAGAGATGCTTCCGAAAATGTCTTAGATGTTGTGGGAAGTACAGCTAAAATCAAACTATAATTTGATTTAGAAGGAATTATGTTGTCAGCTTTCTTTCCTCACCAATACACATAATAGCTGATTAACATGTCTTCATGTAGTCCCTTCATAATTTCCTGCTTCTTGAAAACTAAAATACCAATAGGACTTAGATTTTGCTTTTCTGAAATGTTACTTATCTAGATGTGAAGTTTTTTAAAAAATAATAACGATGAATTTTGTCATGTTTTCTTCTCCTATTATGCCATAGCATGAATTATTTGAAACCTTCACCTATTGTGAATGAGTTAAGAGGAAGACTTGAAGAAAATAGGGAGGGTGGGTGGATATATGGAAGCATTTTGAAATAATAGAAAGCCCTGCTATTTGATTTTTAAAGGATGTTATCAGTGCTCTCACGGAGGCTGTGATGATGGAGGATTTCATTCAGTCCATTCTCTGAGAAGTACTTGTCAAAGTTCACACCTCTCTTCATGAACAGGAGTGGAAGAATTACAATTTCTGCAGGATGGAAGAGGGGACATCTTCTGCCTATACAATCTAGGTAGAAGGTTCTGCATTCTAAGCTTGCAAAAGTCTTAAGTTAGCCTCTCTGTTCAACCATACTTGTAAATACATCTGTGCAAGGTGAGGTCACTTTGCCTCCATAAAGAAGATTGCACACTAGTAGGCAACTAAAAAAATGGCTATATCCATGTTTGATATTATCTTTCCAATTGAATTAGATTCTTTTGATATATAAGAACTACAGGTACAACAATCTATATAGTCGCTATTTGAAGTTACCAAGGCGCTGAAAAAAAGTGACTTGGGACCACTGTAACATCCTTAGGATCACATGATCAAAATTCAGGTGTTTGTCAACCAGCATGTATTTACTATGGTTGCAGCATCCTGAGGTCACATGATCGCCATTTGCAACCCTTCTCAGCTGGCTTCTGACAATCCAAGTCAGTTGGGAAAGCCAAATTCACATAATGAACTCATGATTCACGTCACCGTGGTGATTTACTTAATGACCCAGGCAAAAAAAGATCATAAAATCGGACATTGCTCGCTTAATGCCTGCACTGCTTAGCAATGGAAGTTCCAGTATCTATTGTGATCATAAATCAAGGATTACCTGTAACATTCAAATTTCTTCTTAAACGTTATAAAAAGAATGGGAGTTAAAAACATGAACAAATGAAAGAAAGAAATATAACTTGCTTTCACCCACAACACTGTCAGTTTGTTCCCTGCCATCTTCACTGTATTCAGCATTTTAATGAACAGTTTGTTGTGGCCCGCCAGCTGCCAGCGGAGCAGACTCGGACAATGAGGAGGTTGGGGAGGAACTTGGGCCAGTCCTGGAATCTGGGGAAGGCTCTGCGTCGGAAGCAGAGATAGAGCCAAGGCCGTCCGACATTTCCCAGCTGCCTTCAGAGGCAATTTTATATCTCCGATAATAATATCAATATCAATATTATTGATAAAATAAATGGGGAGGAAGAACAGCTGGGGCGTGTTCCAGATGCGTGTGTGTGCAGAGCTGTTAGGAGAGGAGAACAACTGAGGACAATGAGCCAACTCAGGAAGAAAAGCACACATGGATGCTGAATGGCTCCTCCCTGCCTGGGGAATAAATAGAAGGAAAGGGGAGGGGTGGTTGCAGGAGAAAACCGTTCGGATTTCTTTTGGAAGATTTGCTCATCGTGGTTCGTGCCTCAGAGACTGCTTGCCAGAACTTAATTTACGGCCTTGTGGCTGGAAGCTCCCGGCCTGGCAATTATCTCAAGGGAGTAATAAGGTCTGTTACTGCAGTTAACCCTTTGAAGGATTATTGCCTGGACTTTTCGGTTTGTGAATGCCATTAATTCACAGTAGCTAAACAAAGAGGGGTTTTTCGGGACAAGGAGTCTGTTTATTGGTTCTGCTAAGGCTGGGTCAGAACAGAGTAATGGTATCTACCCAATGATGATAATGAAAACCTACCTTGATAAATGAATGTTCCTAACCTGTCCTTCTCAAGTTATGCCAAATTGGGGCAGAATGTTGGACGGAGGCAAAATTTCACAGGCAAAATTTAAGAATGTAGTGGTTCCATTCTTCATGAAGCCTGCTTTTTTCTCCCAAATGCCTCCTGGTGGCTAGTAACCCCCCCTCTTTCTATCCCCACCCCCACCCCAAATGAAGGCAGTTTTAAGCAGAAATATTCTATCAGCCCTTCATTATCAAATGGGTTGGCTGAGTCTCTTTTCCTTTACGATGCGTTACTCTTGTGTTATTTGTTATTGAGGAGAGGCAAGGTGGAGTAGAATTGCTGATCAAGGCTTCTGATCTCAAATTCCTCTAATTATTGTGAGAGCACAGATATTATCTGTCACAAATGCTGCACTGTAGGGTGATCCTTCTTAGTCTGCCGGCTATGCCAGCTCTCTTCCAATACATAGATAGTCCTTGACTTACGACCACAATTGAGCCTGAAATTACTGTTGTTGAGTGAGACATTTGCAAAGTGGGCTTTGCCCCATTCTACAACCTTTCTTGCCATAGTTGTTAAGTGAATCACTGCAATTGATAAGTTGGTAGCCCCGTTGTTAAGTGAATCTGGCTTCCCCATTGCCTTTGCTTGTCAGAAGATCACAAAAGGGGATCACACGACTGTGGGACACAGCAACGGTCATAAATATAAACCAGCTGCCCAACATCTGAATTTCGATCACGTGCTCATGGGGAGGCTGCAAAGGTCGTAATTTTGAAAAACAGTCATAAGTCACATTTTACAGCACCATTGTAACTTAGCAATAGCAATAGACTTATATACCGCTTCATAGTGCTTTTATAGCCCTCTCTAGGTGGTTTACAGAGTCAGCATATTGCTCTGGGTCCTTATTTTATCCACCTCAGAAGGAGGGAAGGCTGAGTCAACCTTGAGCCTGATGGGATTCGCTCTGCTGAACTGCAGCTAGCAGTCAGCTGAAGTAGCCTGCAGTACTGCACTCTAACCACTGCGCCACCTCGGCTCTTTGAACAGTCACTAAACGAACTGTTGTAAGTTGAGGACTACCTGTACTGCATTCTGCTGCCCTCCTCAAATTCAAACGCAACATTCTCTGGTCACCAAAGGAGGTTTTCTGTCATTGCACCTTTAGATTGTTTTCCTTAAGAACTTTTCTACTTCTGCAGACGTGTGAGAATCAACACCTGGAACACCCTAACATATCAGCATGAGATGCTGTCTTTTGACCATGACTCCTGTTTTTCTTACATCTCTCAATGAAGAACTAGCAAGAGAGGACATTGTGGCAATGAAGTTTTGACATTTCTTAAGAAAAAAAAATCATCTCATATTTTTTGTTACAAAAGACACATTTCTCATATCTGTTTTTAAAATAGTCTACTACTTCAAGGACAGTTTTCAAGGTTGTAGCTGCATTGAGCACGTATCCACTTCTTGCTCAAGGAGTATTTGTTAGAAGTTAGGAGTTAGAAGTTACAAGTTATTAGACTGTTCATAGAAAAAGAAATAATTCAAAGAAAAGTATGTTATCCTTTCCCATCTGAACTTTTGTTTTATTGTATTTCAGGCAAATTCAGAAGGGAATTAATGCAATTGTGGAAAATTTATGCCTCAGTTACATAATATATTTTACTGCAAATGTAGCAAATTGTGACAGGACAAGGAAAGAAAGGACCAGTGTTAAAAGATCTCCTTTGTAATGGATGTGCCAGCATATATACCAAGCTCACCCACAAAGTTATAAAAGCTCATAAAGACATCAAAACTTCCAGATTATTCTCCACCATAGATAAAATTGGAAGAATTCTCATTTTACACCTACTTAAATGCATCAGCATCTCCTACACAGTCTTCTCTTTTTAAAAGCCTTTCCCAATCAGCAGCGTGTGAAAGATTATGGGGAGGCTAAGAAAGGAATGAAAGTAAGAGTGGATATAGCAATCAAGAGAAAATGAGTCTCAGTCCAGCTGAGAAGAAACCCAAGAAAGGAGTGGACACCCTTGAATTCCACCTTTACAGGATTCTCCCATATTATTTGTAGTTAAAAATCTTGGCAGACAAGATTTGGATGGTAGAACTTGAAACATTTACACTAAACCATGATAATCTATTACCATGCTTTTCAAACTTGGCAACCTTAAGTTTTGTGGACTTAAAATCCCAAAGCATTCTGGCCAGGGAATTCAGGACTTGGTTCATATGCCTTAAAGTTGCCAAGTTTGAAAAATACTGATAGATAGATAGATAGATAGATAGATAGATAGATAGATAGATACCGTGTTTCCCCGAAAATAAGATCCTGTCTTAAATTATTTTGAACCCTGAAATAAGCGCTTGGCCTTATTGCCATGCGCTCAAAAGCCTGATTGGGTTTATTATCAGGGGATGTCTTATTTTGGGGAAAACAGGATAGATAGATAGATAGATAGATAGATAGATAGATAGATAGATAGATGGATGGATGGATGGATAGATAGATAGATGGATAGATGATAGATATAGACAGACAGAGGTTAGAAATTTCTTTTGAAATATCTTTATTTATTTATTTGTTCAACTTGTATTCCGCCTTTCTCCGAAGACTCAATGCATTTACAATGCATTTAAAAACCATATATAAAAACATTAAACATTAAAACATTAAAAACAATTAAAATCCATTCACAGCATTCATCACCTCGCCAGGTCGCAACAGCAAGATCAACGGCCCCAGGCCTGCTGGAAAAGCCAGATCTTCACCACTTTTCGGAAGGCCAATAGGGTGGGGATGGTCCAGATCTCAGGAGGTAACTGGTTTCAGAGAACTGAGGCAGCCACAGAGAGCCATGATCTATTCCAAGACTGATGATTTTGATTTTGTGCCATCAAGTCATTGTCAACACTGAACAATTTATCTCATGACCAACATCAAATATAATTTACTGAAGACTTGCTTCTTTGATCTTATACAGTTATATGGCCCTTGACACAATGACAACAGCAGTAGCATTCCCAGAACCATGGAGAAATGGAAACAGCTCTTGGGATTTTAGCATTCATGAGGCCAGTGGAGAGTAAGGAGAAGTAATCTCAACTATTGTTTTGTGATACACTATATATAGTTCTAGAATGGCTATAAATGTTGAGAGTGAGAATAGCAATAGCACTTAGACTTATATAACCTTCATAGTGCTTTACAGCCCTCTCTAAGCAGTTTACAGAGTCAGCATATTGTCCCCAACAATCTGGGTCCTCATTTTACCCACCTCAGAAGGATGGAAGGCTAAGTCAACCTTGAGCCTGGTAAGATTCGAACTACCAAATTGCAGGCAGCCGGGAGTCAGCAGAAGTAGACTGCAGTACTGCATTCTAACCACTGTGCTACCACAGCTCTTGAAGCACTATTCTGAGTGGTTCTCTTCCTAGATCAGATTTGGTATTATCTCTTCTGCTGTTTAATATCTACGTAAAACCACTGGGATATTTGCATGAGGCAAGATATCAACAGTATGCAGCAGAGGTGGGTTGCTCCCGGTTCGCACCGGTTCACAAGAACCGGTAGTAAAAAATTTTAGTAGTTCGGAGAACTGGTAATAAGGTTGGCTGGCCACGCCCCTGAACTGGTTCCCGGCCCGGTCGCCGCTTGATTACCCCACCTACCGTCATTGCGTGCATGCAGCCCCGGGACTCCGCCCTTTGCCAGCCAGGAGCGCTGCCGTCAGTCGCTCCCATGCACCCGCCTGCCTGCCTGCCTGCCTCATCACTGCCACCATGAGGAAAGGCCCTGAAGTTGCGCTGCCTGGGATCCACGCCACAGGGAGAAGCCAGGTATGGCTGGGGGGACGCTGCCCGGAGCTGAGCTCAAGGCTGGCAGGAGGAGGAAGGTTGCCTCTTAGCCGGCTCAAACTGTCTGCTGCCAAAGCCTTCCGCCATCCCCTCTCCCCTGCCAGCTGTTCCTGTGAGAGAACCGCTGCCACCAAGGGCGAGGGAGCAGTGGTGGCAAGGATGGGCCGCCAGGGCTTTCTTGTCTCCCTGCCCGAGCAGACTTCTGGCATAGCCCCAGGCCTCTGGAGGGAGGGAGGGAGCTGGAATGAACATGCAACCCTCTCCGGCCAGGGAGCATAACTGCTTCCTGGCTCACACATTTTTTACCGCGCCTACTTCGCCACCGATAGATCTCCATAGTGAGAAGCTGCGCTCTCCTCTGGTCCTCCTGGGGCAGCTCACCTCTCCGCTGGCAGCTTCTCCTTCTCCTGGCTGCTCCAGGAGCAGCCTGCCTGTTACCCGGCGAGAACGGCCTGCCACCACAGCCTGCCCTGCCCTCTCTGCCCCGGCAGTTGCTCCTGGTGCTGCCGGAGAAGCGGCAGCATGAGAACCGCTCTTGCTGGGAGCATGGGGGTGGCGGCGGCAGGAGCAGCAGGCCAGGGCTTCCCTTCCCCCCTCCCTCCCTCCTTCCAGAGGCCTGGGGCTATCTTTAGCTTCGCTCAGCCGGCGTGGGAGGCACGGGGCACGCGGATACCCGGGTGAGGGATGGAAGGAAGGAGGCCTGATTGGCTGACAAAAGTGTCCACGGAGGAGCGGAGAATGCGCCTATCCCTGACCCTGCTTAGCGCCTTTCTTCTTCCTAAAACCAGGGACCGCTCTGCTCTCGCAAGGCACAGGGACTTCTCATCCTGCTCCCTCCGTCGGGACTGAGGACACACCTCGACACCCCTTGGCTTCAGTGGGCGCCGCTGGCGGCCCCAGACAAGCACCTCCGTCTTTGCGGCTACGGAGCTTGGGAGGTGAGGCCGGCTGGGGTTTCCATTCGACGCTCACCAGGAGCTGAGTGAGCCTCCTTTCAGTGCACAAACTCGGGGCACCAGATAAAAAGCGGGCTGGCAGCTCTGGCGCTGCTTTGATGGAGCCGGGTAAACCGAGGGGAGGAAGGAGAAGGAACTGATGGGCAGGCTAGAGTAGCTCGCTTTCCCTCAGCGGGGCTTCCCTGTCGGAGCAGCAGCAGGAGGAGGAGGAGGAAGTGGCGGGAGAGGCATTGCTGGCTGCCCAGCCGGGACCCAGAGGCGGTGGCTGTAATAGGGTGCTGGGTACGCAGAGGGGGGAGAAAGAAGGGCGGGTAATTAAATGTCTTCTAAGTGTATCTATGGATGTTTTTTTGCATTTTTTTCTGCAACCTCTTAAGGTTGTAGAAAAAAATGCTTTTAAAAGTAAAAAAAAAAAAAGTTGGCCATGCCCACCTAGTCACATTACCCGCACAAGCCACACCCACAAAGTAAGCCATGCCCACAGAACCGGTAGTAAAAAATTTTAGAACCCCCCCCTGGTATGCAGATAGTATCTAGTTACATACAGGTTACCCTTGATTATCAACTCATTCAGCAACCATTTACATTTATAACGGCACTGAACAAGTGGTACTTACAACCAATCCTCAAAGTTCCCACTGTGCCAGCACCCATACAATAACATGATCATGATGAGAATTTATGACAGGTTAGATATCCCTGTGAACATCTCCATTAGCAGGGACAGCACTTTGGTGAAATCAGTGGCCAGGCAGCAGGTTCTGGCTAACTAAATCCTCTTTGTGAGCTGTGGTGTCGCAGTGGTTAGACCGCACTACTGCAGACTACTTCTGCTGGCTACCAGCTGCCAGCAGTTTGGCAGTTCAATTCTCACTAGTTCAAGGTTGACTCAGCCTTCCATCCTTCCAAGGATGGGTTCTCGGTAAAATGAGAACCCAGATTGTTGGTGGCAATATGCTGACTCTGTAAACTGCTTAGAGTGGGCTGTAAAGTACTGTGAAGCAGTATATAAGTCTAAGTGCTATTGATATTTGTAGAAGGGGAGATTGGTGGACTGCCCACTTGCACCATGGATAATTGGTTTTCATGAGGAGACAATAGGAAATGAATCTCTTGTGGTTGACTGTGAGTTGGGCGGCTTGGAAGCTGAGAGATCAATATTATGCTCAAAACCATTTTGTAGCTTTTATGAATAAATAAGCTGCAAAAGCTTCACTTTCTTAAACATTTTTGAATACAATTAATTCACAGCTTAAGAGGGATGTTCTGAAAGAACAAAAGCACTTGATCACCTTCTGTTGTAATTAAGAAATTTTAAAAAATATCTTAAAGGATCTTGACTTGAAAGTAAAAAAACTTAACAAAATCGTGATTTAAGAAAGTTTTAAATGGATGAAGGGAATGATAAGTTTAAAAAATAGAAGGATGATTTTGTTTTGTTGATGAAAGTGCTTTTGAACATAGTTAAAAAGTTAACCAAGAAAACAGGTGGGACCTCCATAGGAATGTTGATGGCTTATTACCTTATCTTATTATTGCTTAAAGAAAGTAGACAATTGGTGGATTTTACAAAATAAAAACAACAGTAATATGAACCAGACTGCGTGACTATAACTGTGGAAAGCTAATTGGGACTAAAGAGTTAAAGAAAGAAAAGAGTAAGAAAGAGAAGAGTTAAAAGAAAGAGAAGACCAAAAGAGGGGGAAAAAGAGAAGAAGAATGCCTTTTACTTTCATCCTAGAAAGAAAAACAGCTAAAATAGGAGAAGGACAGTTTCTCTAGAACAATTTAAAGATAAAGGCATTACACCAGATTTATTGCAGAAAATGTTTGAGGAATTTGGCAAGAAGATGATCTCAACAGTTGCCAATTGGTTTGGATGCTTTTAGAAAGGAAATGTTAACTGGATAAAAAGGGATAGTAAAAAAAAGAAGACAATCAAAGAAGATGTAGAATAATTGGCTGGAGACATAAAACAAATTAATGACAAAGTAGAAGTTTTGGCCAATAAGATAGGTTATAAATAGAGAGATGGCGAAAGATCTGGAATTAGTGCAACCGAGAAAAAATGTTAAGATTTAGAGCAATTTCAAGGGAGAATATATCAGAAAAAAGATTATTAAGTATCTGTCTAACTTTAGGGAATGGGATGAAGCTGACATTGAGGAACAAATTGAAAAGGTTTATAGGATCAATATCCACTTGCAAAATTAAGAAATGTTCCAAGGGATGTCCTTGTACATCGTCAGGAAGACTAGAGATCAAGTTTTGCAGTAGCAATCTACTATTTTAATAGTAGATTGAGAATTCATGATACAGGAGAAATTGAACTTGAGGAAATTTCAATTAGAATATTAAGTAAGAGGACAGAGTACTGTTTTCTGACATACTTAAGTAGAAGAAGATTCAATTCAGATAAATTGGAAGGAATGATTTTTACTTTTAAACAGCAGAGATTCAGACTGAAGTCTGTGCAGAAAGCAGATATTTCTAGTGAAAATTCAAAGGGATTGGAATAAATGCAAATAGAAGTGAGGATCACCAATGAGTCTAAACAATTGCACCAACAAATACAAGATATTGAAGATGATACATGTTCGGTGCTACAAAAATAGTCTCTTGACATCACTATGAATTATAAATGCTTAATGTGGAATATAAATGAAGCAGTAGCTCTTCAAAAGAGAAAAGAAATATTCCATTATTTGACAAAGTTAAAACACAATGCTATTTTACAAGAAACACATATTAGGGGAAAAGATATAAAATACTTGAGTCACAAATGTTTGGATGAAGAACTTAATTCAGCAGTAATGAAAAAAATGGAATTATTCTGTATATAAATTTTCAATTATATCCAAAACTTATATTGACTGATGAATGCAGCAGATATGTTGGGATGGAAGTTAATCTACAGGGGGTTAAGATTTTGATATTGGGAAAGTCAACCCTGAAATTAACTTATTCTTCTCTTCAAAGGAGAAAAATAATAATAATAGAGAAACAAAAAGTCCTCAACTCCCTGCGGGAGATTTTAAAATCTCCCATTTTAAAATCTTCATGCACAATTAATAATGCACCCATTTTTTTGTCTTATGAGCAACCTTGGTCCAGTCTGATTTTCTGAATGACATGCTGTTTTGTCCCTACATTGGGATTGTTGGGTAAAACCACTGGGGGACAATTTCCACTTCAAGCTTTGTCAACTTTGATATATGCATGGGATGAACCTCCCCTCGTGTGTCTGGTTCACCCTTTTTATAGCTGAATTGTCCTTTGTAGAGTTTCTAAGTCCTCTTGATCCAAAGCTAGTGATTTCTGTGCATCAGTTCAGTTCAGTTCAGGCAACACGATTTTCAGCCTTTGAAAAAGGAGCCTTCTTTATTTTCTATTTATTTATTCAAAGCCTTGGCTCCGGGGAAGCTCATAATACTTTTCTAAAATGACATTTATAACCATAATTTAAAAGTAACTTGTTTAAAACTTTGCAATTAAGGGGAGTGGCAAGCTGCCAAGGTTCTCTGTGCCAGTTTCTCCAGGGCCATGAAAATTACAGGCCTCTACCATGCGTGAGGGTAAAATTGCTCCCCTCCTTGAAATTACATTGCCAGGTAAATCCACTTCCACTAACCCTTGAGAAGGTTATTTGGAGCTGAAGGGAACTAAAGTTCAATTCAGTTTAGAGCTTTTTGATTGAATTCTGGAAAGTGAGTACAAAGAGGAGGCAGCCGGGTGATTATTATTATTATTATTATTTTCCATTTCAGGGAAACTGCAGCATCAGACGGTCAGTGAAAGTCGTAGGAACATCTATTCTTGGAACTGCTTTCCAATCTAATTTTCCATGTTAGACAATTCTCATCATCATTAAAGAGTGAGGATTTTTTCCCTCCCTCATCACTGTTTATCTATATGTTGTCAGCCTATGGAAGCTGGGTTTTATGGGAATATATAAATCAAACAGGCAGAAAAATGGTGCTTTCAGAGACTGCAGCTGCTGTAAACATCGACAGATTGAATGAAGTGTAATTCAATCTTGTGAATGCTGGAATCTAAACCCCATTTGTCTGCTTGGATTCACTACTTCAGCCAAGAGGTCCTAACCAAGTATCATCAGAGGCTGGAGATTAGAGCCCTGAATTTGGCTACCATTAGAGAAGGTTGCTTGTAATAACTCTTGCCTCCAATACTGTAATGGCTTCGAATGTTGCATCTCTTTATGTGTGGGTGAAAGACAGCTCTGTTGTTAGGCTGAGAGAGATAGTCACAGCAGATAGAGATGCTCATAGGCAGTAGCACTTATATATTGCTAAGCACAGATCAGGAGGAAAACATGATAGCCCCCAAATTCTGTACAATTTAGCCCACCTAGCAAAAACAAAAACAAAACTAACACAACGGCCATGTGTTTAAAAGTTTAACACGACCACAAAAGAGCAATAAACCTGCTCATCAATAGCAACGTGTTGGAAAAAAGAACCAAGCAATCACTCTGTAGCATCCTAATGCCTTCAAGAGCAGATGATCAGTGTTGAAAAATAACTGTTACTATCGAGCCAGTAAGCTCTTTATTAGAAATGTGGGGGACCTGCCACTCAGCACATAGTCTTCAGTGGGTCTTCGGGCAGACTAAGGAGACCGGGGACTAAGGAGACCAGTAAGAGTTGATGCATTTTGATCATCAATTTGAATCACCCTTGTGTTTTTGTAATAGAAACTTAGTACTCTGGAATTCTGGAATTCATCACAGAGCAGTTTCAAAATTTCTCGAGACAACTCTTGCTACAGAAAAAGAATAATGAAAAAAAGAAAAGACTTGGAGGAAAAGGAAAAACAGTAGACTTCAAGTAGGGATGTAAAAAAAAAAATCCATAGATTGCAATGCAAGTGAAACTTTTATAACCTCCTAAAACGAAATCTGCTGAATTACAGATTGGCCACAATGCGGGCTGCTAATGAATGTCCTTTTCTCCTTTCAAAAATTCAAATAGAAAGTATGTATTTGGGGAAGATATGTCCACAAATGTAAAAAAAAAAAATGTAAAAAAAAAAAAAGTAAAACAGAAGAAAATCCTTTTTGAAAGCATATTTTAGGGATGTGCATATGCCCCTCTGCCCTCATTTCTAAGAGTCAAGTGTTGCAACCATATTGCTTTGCTTCATTGCTCCCATCCCATGGTGCTTGAAATAGCCAGCTTTATAGAAATGTTAAAGGTGAAATACAATATGCCCTAGAGCAGGAGTGTCAAACTTGCAGCCCGCAGGCCAGATGCGTCATGCGCTGGCTACGCCCGGTTTAGCAAAGGGGAAAAAAGTCACGATATGTCATGTGACAATGCCATGACGATGCGAGTTTGACACCCCTGTCCTAGAAGGAAGCATTCTTCTGCTAAGCCATAGTTTGCTTAACTGTAATTCATTAAATTACCCATACATTCACAGATCATACCAATCCATTAATCAGGGCTTACAAACCATAATGTTAAGCAAGGCCTTTTTCATTTTGACTGCCCCTTTTCATTTTTACACTTCTTTTAAAGCAAAGGTGTAGGGAACTGGACCAGTGAGTTTCTACATGGCTTCTGCCTCCTCAGTCATCTGTTTTTAATGCTCAATAGATCTCTGCCCAAAAATGATGTTAGCAGAGAACTGAATATTGACCTGTTAAATGGCCCTAACAGGAGGATAGCAGCTGTCTTAGAACATTCATTCATTCGCTCATTCATTCATTCATTTCTGTAGCTGCCTATCTCAATTGCTGTATCGTTAAAAAAAAAAAAAAAAGGATTGAGTGGGAAAAACTGCCACTGCCAGAGGAAGAGTGCAGGCCTTCCATAAACTCCTTTTCTCATACTTGGCACAACTAGTGCCTATGGTCATTTGGCTCTCCCTTTAATTTATGAATTCCTTTGACACCTTTCACGCTAGAAGGGATTTATCACAAAATTAGGTAGGATAATTGACAGTTTACTCTGTGGGTAAAATAAAACCGCTAAACTTTTCTGTAAAAAACGCTTCACAGGCTATGCAAGAAGATGTGGAGAAAAACCTCTTGGAACCTATAATTTACAGTCTTGGACATTATGACCAAGATCTGGGAATTAGAGGTTTATATTTAGTGACCATTTACAAACCATTTGTTTAGTGACCATTTACAGACCATTCAAAGTTACAACGGCACCAGAAAAAAAGTGACTTATGATCATTCCTCACATTTATGACCATCACAGCATCCCCATGATCATGTGATCAAAATTCAGGCATGTGGCAGCCAGTATGTACTGTATGTTATGACGGTTGCAGCATCCCAGGGTCATGTGATTTGCAATCTTCCCAGCCAGCTTCTGACAAGCAACATCAATGAGGGAAGCTAGATTCCACTGAACTCCCAGGCCATTCACTTAACAACCATAGCAAAATATCATTTTTTCGTAGTATAAGACGCACCTTAATTTTTGGGGAGAAAAATAAGAAAAAAAGCTGAATGGCAGGTGGATCGACCTTCTGGAATACCTCCAATCAGCTGTTTCCAGAGGTGAATTTTAACAACAGGTTCCTTGGTTGTGAGCTCTATGCCTTGCTTTTTTTTTTTTTTTTGCTTGTTTTCTGCCTCTGAAACTTCGGAAACTCTGTTTCAGAAAAAACTTTGTTTTCTGCCTCTGAAAGCCTCTGAAACAGCTTCAGAAAAAAAGCTTCTGAAACAGCTTCAGAAAAAAAACCTCTGAAGCTCTGTTTGGGGGCTTCTTTTCTCTGAAGCTTTGTTTCTGATGCTTTTTTCAGCCTCTGAAACCTCTGTTTGAGAAGCTGGGCGGGGCTACATTCGGAATATAAGATGCACCCAGATTTTCACCCTCTTTTTGGGGGGAAAAGGGTGCCTCTTATATTCCGAACAATACAGTAGTCCTAAAGTCAGTTGTAACTCACTTAACAACTGCCTTACTTAGCAATGGAAATTCTGCTCCCAATTGTGATTGTTAGTCAAGAACTACCTGTAGTTGGATTTTGAAGATATTAAACAGCTGAATTTAGTCAGAACACTTAATCCTTCAAATTCCATACAATTTTTTAAAATTGATTTGGCCACTTTAAAAAGATAGTTTCAACCAGTTAGGAATTTAATTCCACCTGACCATGAGTACTTTCAGAAAGCTAAGCTGAAATAAACTTTTTTCCTCCATCAAAAAAAAATAAAAAAAATCCCAACGCTGTAGGCGTGACTGAGAAGATTAAGAAAAAATATATATTGGAAGAAGTGCTGCAGAATGCCCAGAAAACAACATGAACATCCCTGCTTAATTGCTTAGAGTAAGACTTGGATTTTAAGGGAGTTTTAAGAGATTATAATTGCAGATAAATCTCATCATGAGTAAATCAGCAAATTCAGCTGAAAGCAGCAATCAGAACCAACCCTCCAATTAAGCAGTCATCTCAGCAGCAGATGTTGGAAGTTGCTGTAGTTGATTGATTGATTTTGCTGTTGATATCCAGTGGCTTGTCAGCTAAGAGAAAGAGAACATTGTTCTTCTCTGAACAGTTATGAGAATGTACTATATTAGTACAACTCCCCATTCTGTTTGGAAAGGATACTTCAGAAGCACACAAGCGACTTTTGTCTTGTGTCAGGGGCAAAATCTTGTATAAAGATGCTATGGAAACTTCCGGCAAAGCTGGGCAGGCATTGTAGCAAATAAAGATAAAAGCTCTTCAGTGGGCAAGAGAGTGTGCCCCACAGAGCAGGTGACTATTGATCTTAATCTCCAAAATGTTGGTTGTGACAGGACATTGGTTATTGCCCTTGTGGTTTGAAGGCTTAGGGTGATGACATCCCTTTGCCTATAAAAAAAAAGACTACAGCTGTATAATGTTTAATGCTAACCAGCCCGCCTGTCAATCTAAAACAATCTTTTTCAACATATTGATATTGGAATTGTAGCATGGCCCTCAGAGGAAAGGGCAGCACGGTGGCTCAGCAGTTGGCTTGTTGGCTGGAAAGCCGGCAAGGTTTGAGACCCGAGTGCCATGCGATGGGGTGAGCTCCTGTCCTTGCCCCAGCTCCTGCCAACCTAGCAGTTTGAAAGCCTGCAAATGCAAGTAGATAAATAGATACCACTTCACTGGGAAAGCTCCATGATGTCATGCTGGTCACATGATTGCAGAAATATCTTTGGACAACTCTGGCTCAGTGGTCTTGAAACAGAGATGAGCACTGCCTCCTGTAGTTGGCAATGACTAGCAGAGTAAAATCCACATGGACTATTTTACTTTTTTACCTTTACCTCAGGTGAAAAAATTTATAAAGGTCTGTAATAAAAAAAAAGACCTTCTGCCTGTGGTTGGATTTCCTTATTTGGAAGAATAGGGAGGCGCATCCAATCTCATTGAACACATGTTGTGCATTGACAATAAAGGTTTGAACTTGAATGGAATTTGAATGTCATTGCTGGACTCACTTGCAGATAATTGAGCTATCCAGATAGTCTTGTGTGGACTAGCAGTCAGTCATGTGAGCCATTCCCTTAGCATTATACATTTTATAATCTAGAAAATGGATTTACTCTTTAAATGATTTATTTTCTCTGCTAACTGCAAGTATGGTGGTTTCCTCTTAGGCAGAAGTGTCAAACTGGTGGCTTACGGGCAGGGGTGAAATGCTCCTGGTTCAGACCGGATCGCCTGATCCAGTAGTGATGGCGGCGGATAGTTTGGAGAACCGGTAGCAAAAATTCATGCACCCCACCACCACCACGCCCAGCTGAGCTGCCCAATTATCAGAGGCTTTTTTTTTTTACTTTTAAAAGCATTTTTTCTACAACCTCTTCCGATGAAAAAATGTTTTTAAAAGTAAAAAGAAAAAGCCTCTGATGATTGGGCAGCTCAGCTGGGATCGTCAGAGGCTTTTCAAAGCATTTTTTTCTATAACCTCTTGGCTGAAGAGGTGGTTAAAAAAAAATGCTTTGAAAAGTCTCTGACGATCCCAGCTAAGTTGCCTGATCAGCAGAGAGATATTTTTTAAAAAGCCTCTCTAACGATCCCAGCTGAGTTGCCTGATTGGCAAGGCTTTTCAAAGCATTAGAAAAAATGCTTTGAAAAGTTTTTTTAAAAAAAGTTGGCCACGCCCACCCAGTCACATTACCCCCACACACCAAGCCATGCCCACAGAACCAGTAGTAACAAATTCTACATTTCACCCCTGCTCGCGGGCCAGATGTAGGCCACTCCCACCCCACCTCCACAAATGGGGAAAATGTGTGAAACATCACATGACAGCAATGTGACGCCACAAGTTTGACACCCATGCTCTTAGGCATTTGACTGGAGTTTTAATATTCAAGTATCTGAATACTGGGCACATCCCAAGAATCCAAACACAACCTTATTTTAGATATGGTATAGGCAACATCTGGCTCCCTAAATGTTGTTAAGCCTCTCTCATCATCTGTAATACCTAACCATGTAGCTACGGTTTATGAGATTATAGTTTGATATAATTGGGGGGAGGGAATCATGAACTTCATTGTGAGAATTTGAGAAAATGGAGGGAAAATATGTATATTAAGTATTTAAATGACTTGCTGGAAACGGAGGTGAATAACCAAGCTTGAACCTCAGGCATTGTGTTGCTAGAATTCCATACATAATGAATTAAGGTCAGATTAGAGATGAAAACAGAAGAACAGAGATGAACTAAAATTCTCCTCCTCCCTCCCACTCCCAATGAAAATGCAGCTACAATACTGACATAAAGAGAATTTGATATGAGTAGCCCTTTTCCCTTTGCAACTAACGAAACAGTTCAGGCCACCTCTGGCTCCCCACCCTGCTGTGTTCTGCTTGTGGTAGGAGCAGGGATAGAAACTGGCTGAGAATTATGCAAATTAGGTAGGCTAATTTTGTATATCCAAATTGTGTAATTAGCTCTTAATTTGCATTTTATGTAGATTATACTGTCTTCGTCAGGGGAGGGGCAAAAATAAAAGGGAAAGGCAACCTTAAATTCAACCAGGTCCTTTCAACAACAGATCAGAAGTGGAGTGTGCTAAGTTGAAGAGGGAAGGAGTGGAAATTTAGATCTGCAAAATGTGGATGTCTTGCAAATCTGTTACCACTGATCCTTTGGAATCTTTTGGGTGGATTTCAATCAGGCAATGTCATCTTGTATGCCTTCCAGGCTTGCTGGGAAAATACAGGTTTAGGTTTATCTGTGAGGGGCTACTAGGCTAATATTTCACCCACCCACATGGCAATTGCCTGATGTGATACCGTATGGCTCCTCTAAGATGATATATCAGATTGAGGATTGGTGGTGGATTCTGAAGAAGGTGAAACCTTGTTCAGACAAAGTAATATACATAATAGACAGACAAATAGATAAATCTTGATATGCCCTTCTTGGATGCTCCTCAGATTCTCTTCAATAAGAGAAGGGCAATATATACATTTAATAAATACTCTGCTCCTTCATTCTTTCATTTCTCAGAGATTATTGTCTGATGTTTTCCTCATATTCATAGGAATGTAAGAACAAGTTTCGCTTTCAATTGCGGATTTCTGCTTTATCTCATAGGAAAGTTGGGAAAATTCTTGAAGCCAGATCAATGCTGGAAATGCCTTTCTTATGTTGTAGACGACTCTGGCTTTTGAATTTGATGTCAATTTGGATATCCATGCAGTTTCATCAAAAAAATGCTTGACCACTCAACCCAATATAGCACAACAAGCTGTAAAAAGAATAATCCTGCCATACATCAAAAACATCCCAGAAACCGCCAATTACAATCACATGAAATCAGCATGGCACACAAACCAACTAAAGCCCTCCAAAACTTCCTAAATAAACAACAACAACAACAAAAACGCCAATAGTCACAGAAGAAGAAACAGGAGTCATTTACAACATACAGCGTAAAGACTGCAACAGCCACTATGTAGATTGAATAAACAGGCAAAAAATTAGCAGAATGCATCCATGATCACCAACTAGCAGTCAGAAGACATGATGAAAATTCTTTAATTTTTCAACATATGGACAGACTTAACCATAGTTTTGATTGGGAAACTGTGACTATCTTAGACCAAGCCAAGTTCAAAAATGCTAGAGAATTCTTGGAAGCCTGGCACTCTGACAAAACGGCTATCAGCAGACACATAGATATAAACAACATCTACGTACTGTGCAAAAGAGGCAATCAACCAAGCCAAAAAGGGAACAAAAAGACCAAGCACCTCCTCCATCAGATGAAGATATACCCGTGTTTCCCCAAAAATAAGACCGGGTCTTATTTTCTTTTGGGCCCCAAAATAAGCACTAGGGCTTATTTTTGGGGGGGTGTCTTATCTCCCCCCCCATGTACCTCACTTCTGGTTGCTCAGGGCGAGGCAGCAGGCTATGCAGGGTGGCGGTGCTGCTGCCGTGAGGCAGGGGGTGGAGCTGCCTCACACGCCCCACACCAGCTTACCTCCCTGCAGGGCCCCTGCAGCCAGGCCACCCACTCCCTGACACATGCCTCGCCTTGTGGCGGTGGCTCCAGCAGCCCCATCCAGCAAGACCACATGTGGCCGCTGGACCATTTCTGCTTGCTTGCAGCCACAATGGAGGCAAGCAACACGCAGGGGTGGAGCTTCCCCATATGCCATGCACCAGCTTACTTCAGGACCCCTGCAGCCAGGCCATCCACACCCCAACACCTGCGAGCAAGCAGAAGTGGACCGGCAGCCATGTGGGCTCCTATTGCACATGGATGCTAGTGCTGTCATTGCAAGGCAAGGGTTGAGGTGTGCATGGCCTGGCTATGGGGGCCCTGAGGTAAGTTGGTGCGGGGCGCATGGGGAAGCTCCACCACTGCCTCGTCTAGTGACCATGGCACCTTGAGCAACCAGACGGAACAGCGGGTAGCTGGCTACGCAGGCTCTTAAGTAGGGCTTATTTTGGGGGGTAGGGTTTATATTAGGCACACATGTAAAAAAACCATGCTAGGGCTTCTTTTTTGGATAGGTCTTATTTTTGGGGAAATAGGTTATTAACATCAACATTAACAGACCAACAATCAAGAAGTAAATAATATCCTAATCAAGAAACTGTTAAAGAAGCTGATAGTAAATAGTCCAACCAAAAAAACTCCAAGACCACTCCCACCAGCACTGACAGGACAAACCACTAGAAGATAAATTGAGAACAAAACCCATTCCTTACTAGCCCTGATGATGTTAGTTAGTTTGGGTAATAAAACATCTACAAGAAAACAATCAAGTCAGAGAGCACAAAGGTCTCCTCAAAGAATGGTTTATCAAAAGTGAAATGTATGCTTTAACTTTTACTATGACACTCAGTCATTTTTTTGCAAACTCCCCTCCCCTCCGTACTTTGATTGACATAACAGACCCTCAAACACATTTTAACTTTTCCATGGGAGCAATTTTTTTATGGGATCTGCAAACGAATTCACTGTGAATTCCATGTAGCAATTTGCAGGTTTATATTTTGGTGAATTTTTCATAATACAGTGGATTAGGGTAACGTTGTGAGACTAACAGCTTGTGCTGTTCCTAGCCAGTTGCTTTTTTTAGGAAGCATATTAACAATAGTTGTTCCCTTTTGGTTGTTGATTCCAAGCCGTGGGTATTTTAGCAGGTTGCTTCTAATCACAGGGCTTCCTTAATAAGCATCAAGGGATCTGGCCTCCATGAACTCATCTTTTTTTCTTTCTTTTCTTTTTTTTTTTACTTTCTTCATAGAAAAGTACTACATACATAAGTTTATTCTCTGGATGAAAAAGTAATTTGCAATTTCTTCAGAAAGGTTATGCAGGAGTCTTAATTAGTGATAGTTACAACAAAAGAGAAGGTATTTATTTCCCAGATTATGTCCCCTCTCCTGTCTAAAGGGAGTCATTTGGGATCTCGTCACATTCTGTCATTATTTACTTGGAAATAAATTCTTCTATGTGTGTGTGTGTGGGGGGGGGTTATTTCCGAGTAATTATGCAACAACTGTGGCTTCTTCCTACTATTACCAATGAATAATCCAGCAAGCAATTGTGTGGCTGGTAAGCACGTTCATCACTAGGCCAGATCAGCTCTCAGGACTTCAATGTTCCCTTCCAGCCTGCTTGAACTATCTTCGCAATCTGTTTTCTCATTGCTAAGAATTTTTTTTTCTTCCTTCTTCCATGAAAAAAAAAGGCAACTTCTTCTTTTTTCATTGATTTCCTTTCAAGTAAGAAAAGCGGCAATCCAGAAACTGTTCATGAGTTACATTATCCAGTTTAATTAGAGGATTTCTCTGCAGACCGAATTGTCAGCATTCAGCCTCTGATGCAACTTTCTACCAGGTTGGCAATGGACTGACATTTCTGCCAGCACCAATTATTATAGATCTCAGCTCTGTTTTTGATGGCTGCTCCCTGCCCCCATCCCCTTAGAGAGAGGAAAATCGGGTAATCATGTAAGCAGGAATGAGAGGCCATCTATTTAGCCTACAAATCCATCTACCCCCACAGGTACTGGCTGCAGAGTGCAGGCAGTGGGTTGTGACAATCAGATTTATTAAGAAGTACTGTTTATTTTTTCCTTGTGCTGCTTTCTGTTTCTCATCAGGAATGATTCCAGACTGAATTATGCTGCAATTCAATACCACGAAAGAACCCAGTTCATGTATTTAAGAACAGATGATCAATTAGCAGATTTTGTTGTTTGGCTACTGGAAGTGCTCCAAGTGGCAATAGGGCAGAAGGCTACAGTATGACTGGGAATCATCAACATAATGCAGTCTTAAAATACAAGCAATAAATCTATTGACTAAAAAAAAAATAAAAAAATCCTGAGTAGATAAGAAAGGCTTCCTAAGGCTGCAGGCATCATCTTCTGAATCCAATATGTAATATTGTTCTAGTCTGGTTTGCACAAAGTGCCAAGCTCCCAATTACTGTGTCTGGGCCATAACAGCTGGAATAGCCCTTAGGTGGCAGCAAAGTGTTTTAGAAAGCCTGCAATGGCTGTCCAGATGTTTACAGTCTACTTATAGTAACTCTAGCTAAGGTATAATAAAACTTGTCAAAGAATGGTCCTTTTCATTATGACCAAAAGAAGGAATTATTAAGTCCCAACTTATAGTATTGATATTTTATAATTAAATACCTAAATTAAATAAATCCCTTCCTTATCTTCTTCTTTCCTGCTTTGACCCCACCCTATACCCTCCCCGGCAAGGCTCTGTCGAAGGTTAATGCTTTTGTGACGGTATAAGGCAGGGGTCAGCAACCTGCAGCTCTGGAGCCACATGTGGCTCTTTCATCCCTCTGCTGTGGCTCCGTCGCCAGTCAGCTCCACAATTGATAGGGCTTTAAGTTAGGATGGTTAGGACACTGTGCTAGGAGGAGGCTCTTATGGTGCAGGGAACCGGACTTCCGGTTGGCTCCAGAATTGAATGGGGGGCTTCTGGTTAGGGCCTTTGTGGCTCTTTGAGTGTTTAAGGTTGCTGACCCCTGGTATAAGGGAAAGAAGAACAGCAAGGATTGGCAACATGGTGGCCAAAGCAATTAGTGTGTCTTTACATCACTCATTCACATTGCTCACCAGGCTCCCAAACCTCTGGATTTAAAAGACGAACTAGAAAACCTGAGACGCGTTGGGGTTATCCTTTCAGAGATATTTATTGAGAAACGAACTCAGAAGTCAGAACCATGCCATTGCACCTATTCCATTCACAACTTTCAAGTGGAATTGAAAAGCTTTTCTTTTCTTGTGTGATTTTAACCTGCTTCCTTCCTTGAGGTAGATTTGGTAGTTCGTTTGGTGGGGGATTGGGGAGATTGTTTGTTTTGGGTGTTTTTTCCCCCTGATTTGTAAATGTTGTAAGCCCAGGGGCAGAGCTTGTTCTTCTGTAACTAAATTATATTGAAACATCTTGTATATGAGATGCTTCATAAATAGGTTCAGGTGTTACTGCTATTTTTACATTAACTTGGATGGCTATTAAATTAATAAAATGCAAATTTAACAGAGGGGTGTAGAATACCAATAACTTCACTGAATGAGGTTGTTTGGTTTGCGCTCATCTGTGACTGAGCCTGCTTGTCAATACGAAGGCTTCCTTTCTGATCTACACTAAAAAAGCGGGAATTATACATTTGTGTGAGGGTATGGGACAGTGGTGGATTTCAAAAATTTTTACTACTGGTTCTGTGGGTGTGGCTTGGTGGACGTGGCATGGTTTAGTGGGCGTGGCTTGGTGGGTGTGGCAGGGAAAGGATACTGTAAAATCTCCATTCTGTCCCCAATCCAGGGCAAGGTTACTGCAAAATCCCCATTTCCTTCCGATCAGCTGGAACTTGGGAGGCAGAGAATAGATGGGGGCGGGGCCAGTCAGAATTTTTACTACCGGTTCTCTGAACTACTCAAAATTTCCGCTACCGGTTCGGCAGAACTGGTCAGAACCTGCTGAAACCCACCTCTGGTGTGGGAGGATTCTAGGAGGCAAAGTTTTGGTTGTGATTTGATGGTATTAGCCACCAGTTTGTTTGTTTTTTCCTTTCCCAGAAGAATAATTAGTTGTTGATTCTGAGGGCATTTTGAGAAGTGGTGTAGTCATTGTGCCACATGTAACAGGTGCTGTCTTTCATTTATAACTCCAGGCAGATTGCTCTATTATCATAGTTCTGCATATGCCTGTCATAAAATGGGCACAAAGTTGTCACTGCATTTCTTCCATTTCTTTTGTAGGGCAGGCACTAAGGCCTTTGCTTCTGGCCAGCAGCCCACCTATTCTACCATTCACAACTTCAAAGTGGTATTGAAAAGGAAGGAAAGCTGCAGAGCAAGGGAGTATAGGAGAACATCAACACCTCTCATTCATGAGTGCCAAAATGCATACATGCTGAAAAAGGGAAGGAATGGGATTGTTTTTGCTCCCTATTTCACTTTTACTGTCATGCTTTGCCACCTTTCTTGCCTATGACATAATTATTTGCAAAGAAAATGAAATCAGATGTTATTAAATTGGATTCAGACAAAGTTAGCACAAATGAATCCAAGAAGGAAATAGATTTATTGGCAGAATTATTACTTACCCCAATAGGAAACAAAATGTTAAAAAGTTATGTTACTTATGTAGTTATTTACCAAGCACATCTAAATTATATTAAAGTAACCAAACTATCTTTACAATCCGCAACTTTTGAGCCTCCCTAATGTTTGGAAATTGAAAGTTGAAAAATTTGACACGCCCACGGTCCTATATGTGTCTATTCAGTCTTAGGTTCAGGCTTAAATTCACCTTGACTGGATCATATTCCTAAGAAGTGATATATGAAATTGCCAATAGATACCACTTTCTGACTTTACTATATATTTTATTTCAAATCTATTTCATTTGGGATTTTTTCTCATTGCCCATATTTTGATTATGTGCCAATCAAGTCAGTATCGACTCTTTGTGACAACACAGATCGATTTTCTCCATGATGATCTGTCCCTAACTTGATGCTTCAGGTCTTCCAATGGTGCGTTCATTGCCATTGTAACCGAGTCCATCTTGCCGCTGGCTTCCCATATTTATCCTATATAATATTTGTTTCTAATACCTATTTGATATTTTAAGGTCTTTTAAAATGATAAGTACTCATAACATTATTAACATTTAAATGATACATACATACTCATAACATTTCTTTTCAGAATAAGCAAGATATATGCAGGGTACAGAAAAGAAGGAAGGAATAGTGAATCAGAAAGAAGAAAAAGAAAGGAAACTGTTGTTCAGAGCTGCGGAGCTGGCAGCGGAGTCAGACAGTGAGGAGGCTGGGCCAGTCCTGGAATCTGGGGAAGGCCCAGACGAGGGCTCTGCATCGGAGGCAGAGATGGGGCCAGGGCCATCTGGGAGTGATGCACGGACTCCAGAGCCCGCAGAGTCGGACAGCAGAGAGGCAGAGGAACAGGAGGAGGTGCAGAGCTACCAGAAGGCAAGAGTACCTAAAGCAAAAGGGAGGACTCGGGAGTAAGGCCAGGAGATGATTGGCCCCTCCTGTAAGGCTTAAAAGAGAAACAAGACACTTGGGCCTTTTTGGAGGAAAGCAACGTTGCTAACTCTGTCTCCAGTCAGCATCTCTTGTTTGTTTCTGAACTTGGAACTTTGGAACTAATTGTATCTTGTAATGACTCAGTAAGCCTGAGTCACAACAGAAATGTCTAAAGGTTATGGATGGAGACCTATAGATCTCATGACTGTGGTCAATGTTTTTCCACATTCCTTTTTTTGGTAAAACAGAAGAGGTGCAAACTAGGTTTACCACTCCTAGTCATGCCTGTGCCATATGCAGTATTCTCTCCTGACCATAGGAGCAGCATTAGTCAATTTTGGCACATTTTAGCCAGTGTTCAGTTTTACCCCAGTCATGCTCATGTTATTCTACATAAGCTATCTAACTATCTTTTAAGCCAATGTACTGTTCATAATATCCCATCAACTAGGAGCTATATATTAATATATTATTTTTCAAAAATGATGTCTAGCTATTATAAATTGAATCCTCATCTACAATTTTGCAGCCTATCCTCAGGATTAGAATAAGCTATCATAGGAGGAGTATGGAGTATTAAGTGTATTTGCTGCCATGAGTTATTTATAAAAATAATAAGGTGGGATATAAATAAATCATCATTTTGCACCTCTGCCCCCTTGGTTCTTTGCTCTTATACTTAAGTTGAACTAGCTAAGCCTACAATTTCTTTTCATTTTTATGATATATGCAAATGCCAAGCAAACTGATTTTTTTTAAAAAAAAGGTGAACTGCTTATTAGCATTCCTCATCTATTCTTTCTCCCTAATCTTCTTCCTGAACACAGCATATCATCTAGTAAAAATAGCATTGGATTTATTTTTTAATGATGTAAAGGCTAGGTAAAAATGCTACAAATAAAGTAAAATAAAGTGCTTACTTTATTTACTTTATTTAAAGAAAATGCTACCTTACCCATTTCTGAATCTTATTTTCTGAGAATAGAATATTCTAACATTTCTCGTAGATATTACACAGTTCCTATATTGTGGGGGAGAAAGTTCCATATGAAGCCAATTAGGTGCATTGATATATCATATATAAATAGTTCTTCTTCTTGGAGAGAAATAATTCATTCATTATGGGACTATAACATTATAGTTCTGTAGACATTCAGGATTTACATCAGGGTTGAAATGCTCACGGTTTGGACCGGATCGCTCGATCCAGTAGCGATGGAGGCGGGTGGTTCGGAGAACCGGTAGCAAAAATCCCTGCCCCGCCCCCATGCCCAGCTGAGCCACACGATCATCAGAGGCTGTTTTTTTTACTTTTAAAAGCATTTTTTCTACAACCTCTTCAGCCGAAAAAATGCTTTTAAAAGTAAAAAGAAAAGCCTCTGATGATCGCGCAGCTCAGCTGGGATGTCAGAGGCTTTTAAAAGCATTTTTTCTACAACCTCTTCAGAGGTTGTAGAAAAAAATGCTTTCAAAAGGCTCTGACGTTCCCAGCTGAGTTGCTTGATCTGCAGAGGCTTGTTTTCTTTTAAATGCCTCTGACGATCAGGCAACTCAGCTTGGATCGTCAGAGGCTTTTAAAAGAAAAAAAGTCTCTGCCGATCAGGCAACTCAGCTGGAATCGTCAGAGCCTTTTGAAAGCATTTTTTTACAACCTCTTCGCTGAAGAGGTTGTAGAAAAAATGCTTTTAAAAGTTAAAAAAAATTGGCCACGCCCACCCAGTCACATTATCCCCCCCACCAAGCCACGCCCACAGAACCGGTAGTACAAAAATACTAATTTACATTTATTCAAATTACAATCTGCAGTTGATCTCTATGTTCCAGTTTTAATATCCCCCAACTCCCAAAAGATCACAACTCTAAAAATGGGAATCATTAAAAAGACAGATGTTTAAAATGAGACTTAAATAATCTTTACATAAAAGAACCCATGACAAACTCTAACAATATTCATAGTTATATGTTTGTAGAAGATAAGTAGAACATAAAGTTAGAAAGCCAAACTATTTGCTTCTGAGATAGTTTGTTTGACCTGGAGCAAGGAAGATTGAAATATGTTTAATAACTCAGCCTTACCTAAGTATATGTAATTCCCCTTGTACTTGAAATTTCTCACTCTGAAACAGACATGCAGTTGTGATTGGGGGTGAGGAATAAAAGAAAGTTATCAGCAGAAATTAATGGGGACATCCATTACACTTTTATCAGGGACCTTGGAGGTCTTCTATGTTGTGGCCCCGCCCTCTGAGCCTGTCCCATCGGAGGAAGAAAGCTCCGAGCATGAGGAAGAGGAGCCAGCCAGGCCTCCCTCTCCAGGCCCCTCCCCTCTGGCACTGTCTCAGGTGCCGCCCGAGGGAGAGGAGATTAACAGAGAGACAGGTGGCTCGGATGAGAGCAAGGGAGAAACATCATTCCTGGACGCACGCCTCCGAAGGCGTGATAAACGGTTGCAGCAGCTCAGGAGGCGTGCTAGGGATTAGAACTGAGTCACTGGACCACACCCCAGAGACTATATAATAGAGGGTGGTGGCCAGTGATCTTTGTGACGAACAAAGTAAACCTTGAATAGTCACTAAAGCCTCGTCCGGAACTGCTGAGAGGAATATTTATTTTTGTTGGAGTCTTGTACGCTGAGTATATTATCTGTCTGTTTTCTGTGGAAATAAAGCACTTGGCAGACGGTGTGTAAATCGCTGCCAAAGTTGGAGATAAGGACCTGGGTGTGTGCCAAAGTGTTTCCTTAACCCTCGGCTGGCTGTGTGTGTGTGTGAGTGTGTGTGTACGGGGACAGAACATTCTAGTCCAACCCCCTGCTCAGGCAGGGAAACCTATATCCATGATGGCAAACCTATGGCACACATGCCGGAAGTGTCACACAGAGCCATTTTTCCGAACATGCGAGCCGTCACCAAACTTATCTGAAGCTGCGCATGTATGCACGCCCCAGCTGGTGTTCAGGCCTCTGGTGCGCATGCGTACAATTCAGGGGACTCAGCTGATCTTCGGAGTTCTCCTGCGCATGCGTGCGTGTTTGTGCATGCGTGCAAGATGGCTGGTGCGCAACATGCGCACGTGCAGACTGTGCACATTGCATGCGCAAAAACCCTGTGCATGTGCAGATGGTGTGGTTGCACGCACAGCACACGGTGGGGGCGCGCACAGAAGCTGTGCACATGCGCAGGTGGTGCAGTTGCATGCGTAGCACATGGGGAGGAGCCACGCATCAGTGCGGATGGCATGCGAGCGCAAGAAGCGCGTTCCTGTTCGGCACTCGGTAAGTAAAAGGTTTGCCACCAGTAGCCTATTCCATTTCAGATAAATGGTTGTTCAATCTCTTCTTAAAACTTCCAGTGTTGGAGCATTCACAACTTCTGAAGGCAAGTTGTTCCACTGATTGTGCTGTCAGGAAATTTCTCCTTAGTTCTAGGTTGCTTCTCTCCTTGATCAGTTTCCATGCATTGCTGCTTGCCTTGCCTTCTGGTGCTTTGGAGAATAGGTGGACCAGTCTGAGATCAACATGCAAAACAAGTGTGCTGCCCAAAAACAAATTCCCCTGTTTTATTGTTCATAATTTCACAATGCTCGGAGAATTCTCTAGAGTCTAAAAATTTGAGCGACAAGAGGAAATTCCCACTTATCTTGCATGACAGTAGCATTCTTCACACTCGTTATAGAAATACAGAAGCTTTTTTTCCCCATCCATCATAGATATATCACTGCCACTCACCTTGCTGTGACAATCCTTGTATCATAAGAAGTATATCATTATCTACCTTGATTTCAGCTAATCTCTACATGTGGCTTATTTCCTGACAAATGATATGCCATACGAAGCACTATGTAGTCTTCCAACAAAGAATTTATGGCCCTTTAGCTCTTGGTACAGCTTTTGTCTTTTTTTTCTTTTTTCTTTTGGTCAATTATTCATTAAAAATTTGGCTGCACAAGGAAAAGACTAGCCACTTTGTAGTCTATTATGAGGCACACTTCAAACAACTGTGTACTTCCTGCTGTTGCTGCTAAATTGAACTATAATGCCTTTTTTTTAATGAGAACTTTGTCTCTTCCTATTTCCTTTATGTACTGTAAGTATTGGTTTTCTAGTCAGGGTGAAAGAAATTTAAAGACAAATCTACAGAATGTGTGAGAACTTATTGTCCTTATTGAGAACTTATTGTTCATTCTACCATGTGAGTTGTTTTACAATACCTGATATGTAGCATTTAATTAAATTCTTTTTTCAAAATTTTTTAACTTTGCTACAAATTGGATTTGAATTTAATCATGTTGTGAATACATGTGACATGTTAACCACCACTGCCTGTTTGAATCCAGTGGGACTACCTGAAACCAACATAATTGGAAAGCCATCCCAAATGTTTGTTGTAACCATGATTTCTTATAATTTAATGTTGAGCATACACAATTGCAGTCAATGACGGTCCGTAATGCACTCGGATACATAAAATTGATATTGATTTGCTAGTTAGGTGAACAGATCTATCAGACAGATTGCTGCGCACCTTACATATTATGTGACAGAATCTGGCCACAATTAAAGAGAGTCATTTGAATCTGACAGGGGTTTAATAGAGCCGATCAGAGTAACCAGGATATTAGATGTGGAATTAACAATTAGCAATCCTTGGAATAAAATGGATTGTACCGTAAGGTATGTTTGATTATTTTTTTGACACCTTGACCACATTGGCAGAGTCTCTCAGTTACCTCCCCTCCAAATCTGCCAATGGAGGTATGTTAAACCATGCTAGGCTTAGGGCCTAGTTTAGTTTAGGAACAGTAATTTAACTATCTAGCAGGTCTGTAGGGGGTGAAATGTCTACAGGTATTCCTTGACATGAGGTCGGTTGCTTAGCAGCCATTTAAAGTTCTGACAGACCTACATCTGGGGGTACTTACAACCCAGATTCAATATTCGGGGGCCCCCACCTCCATGATTACAAGTCTACATTTTGGGTGTTTGGCTACCAGGCATGTATTTATGATGGTTGCAGTGTCCCAGGGTCACTGGGACCCTGGGACACTGCAACCTTTTGTGACTTTTTGACAAGCAAAGTCAATGGGAAAGCCAGATTCACTTAACAACCGTATTACTAACTTAACAACTGCAGTGATTCACTTATCAACTGTGGCAAGAAAAGTCATAAAATGGGGCAAAACTCACTTAACAACTGTTTTGTTTAGCAATGTTTAGGAAATTTTTGTCTCAATTGTCGTAAATCAAGGATTACCTGTAAATCATAGTACTACTTATACTAAAAGCATAGATAATACAACACCTGGAGATAACATTCTTGGTGCCCAGCAGATTTTTCTGCTCTGAGTGTTCACTTCTTTTCGTTAAGATTCTTTTTTTTTAAAAGGAATGAATGGCATGTTGCTAAGCAGAGCGTCATCCTTTGAGTTCTGAGCATCAATATGTCCATTGATATTCTAAAAAATTAATGGTGGGATGCTGGAGTCCACTGTTTTCTTTGAAAGTATGTACCTATCTAGAAAAAAGAATCCAACAACAGCAAAGTCAATTTTGGAGCAATAACAGAGACTTGTGACAAATAGAGTTGTATTCTAGTAAAAGCTCAGCCACACTCAGCATGTTTGCAAGAGCCATTTTGTGAAACCATCCATAACAAACTCACAAAATTTGAAAGGTTTTCATTAGTCAAAAAGGCAGTCAATCCCTCCTTTGTTCTACTACATCCTTTAAAGGCTGGACAGAGTTCAGGAAATTAAAATAGGGATAATGGAACCTGCTTATAAAGGCCCTGCTTATTTCCCCAACGCCTCTCCATCTTCCATCAGGAACAATTACAGTTCTTGTCCACACTTTTTCTAAATGATTCTCCTTAGTTTTGAGTTACAAATCACATCAAAACCTTTTTGAGGAGTATGAATGCCTGCATACGCATTAATCTTTGTCCACAATTAAGTTCAAGAGAATGTAGATTGGTTTAAAGTCATATACAAATGCAGGCAGAACCAATGCAATTATTCCTTTCATTTTAAGTATTAGAGAATCCAGAATTCTATCATTGTCCTACAGAAACTCTAAAGAAAGTTTGACATCCTTGCTCTTATTTAATGAGCAGGACTGGTAGAAGTTCATTTACATTGCTGCGGGACAATATGCAAATGTTAACAATTCCAGAGGAATCCTTGAAATATCTGTCAAGTCAGAGATGTCCTCTGAGCATCTTTGAATGTGCTTTTCAGGATTCTCATGTAAATTCAAAAAGTGGTGAAATACATATCTATTTCCTAGTCTGTGTGGAACTATCAAGCAATTAGTCCCACATGAATTGGGAGCACATTTGCTAAATATTGTATGCTTAGCAAATATTTCAGTTCAGTGCTATTGATGCTGCTATGTTTCTCACATAATGGTTTTGAATCCAGCAGACACTTCAGTAAATAGGAGAGAAAAGCAGAAAATTCATCTGTTGTTTCCTTATCCATATCCTGGGTTTCCCCCTGACCTCCTGAAACAGATTTGGTGCGCTCTTTCAGAATGGTTTTTTGTAAAAAGAGAAATTAAAGGAAGTTTGTTACCTCCTGCCCTCTTTTAATGTGAAAACTCATTTTCTCCCTCTCTCTCTCTCCCATTAAATTAAAATACCATCTTATTCCCACAAAACCATTTTGATTCTTTTCTTTTTCTTTTTCATGATTGTATAATCTGATAGTTTTTGATCAGTTAGTATGTTGCATGTCTCAGAGACTAGTTTCTGAGAACCAAATTAATAAGCTTCACATCTCAAAGATTATCCTTAATAAACGCAGTAGGCTCACAGTTGAAATTAATTATAAATCAGGTCTTTCGTGAAAGAGAACTAACATGCTTTAAAAGAAATATACTCTTCTTTCCTATGATTCTTTATTAGATATTCATAACTTTAATGTCCCTAATTTTATGTTTCTGTTTTTTTTTTATCATGGTGTTTTTGTATCTGTACCAGGGAACAATAATAAATATACGTAATTTCGTGCTCTAGCTGTAAACATGTATACAATTACAAATACAGTTTGTTACCACGAGAATATGTGTGATCATATAAATACAGTAGTTCATTCTCATTTTAATGGAGGCTCCTTGGTAGGATCAAGTTGTACTTTTAAAAGGAGAAAATAATTAATAGTGCTTTCCAAAAAGAAAAACAAGCATTTGACCATATGAACTTTCCTTATAACGAGTCACTCTGTGTTAATCTGCTCAATTTGTTTGCTTGTGAACTATTTAGTTTTTAAATGGAAGTGCTAAATTTCTGCTTACCAAATATATATTCCATATTATAGGAGGAGGAGGAGGAGGAGGAGGAAAGGAAGAGGAAGAAGAGGGTGGGGGTGGAGGAGGAGACCAGGACCAGATTGAAATGTTACACTCTGGGTGGTTTCTACTAAATGTTCCATTCAAACACCCCTTTCTCTAAGAGCCTGTCTTTCATTCCATTAGTAAATCAACATTCTGCTGGGGAAACCATGCCCTAATTTGACTACTCTTGGCTCCCTTAGGATTTTTTTCTAAAGGGTTTTGTTTTTGTGTGTGCTTCTGTAAACCACAAATGGACGGAACAGAAAGGGGGAGAGAGAAAAAAACCTCCTCACTCTGAAACTTGAATGGGTTTAAATACAATTTGCTATTCATATCCTTGCCTATTCTTAAACGTGAATGTTAGCAGAAGATTGTACAGCAAGGAAAATGTAGCTCATCAATCAAAGACATCAAGGCAAAGTCAGACTTTTACTAAGCAAATAAACTTCCAGTTTTGAGAATACGAAATCTCTTGTGGACAATGTGAATTTTTTTTAAAAAAAATCATCTTGAATTTACATTCAAATTACTTATCCTAACTAGAGAAAGCAAACAAGTATAGGTTTTGTCTCATTATTTAAAAAACAGTAGTAAAAATTAATGACTACCCTGTTTCCCCCAAAATAAGACATCCCCTGATAATAAGCCCAATCAGGCTTTTGAGCACATGGCAATAAGGCTAAGCGCTTATTTCAGGGTTCAAAAAATATAAGACAGGGTCTTATTTTCACGGAAACACGGTAATAGAATGCCATTTGGCAAGAGCAATGTCAAATAGATTAATGTTTTCAAGCTCATACATGTTCTGTTAGTGTCTGCCTATCTCACGTGATCAAGTAGAGTGGGCATGCTCCAGGTCCTATCACTAAAGAAGTGTAATCCTGCACAACCCAAGAAACATGGTGCCTGCCTTCTGGAATGATATTCCCCCAGAAATTTGTGAAGTTCCTACCCTGATGACATTCAGGATATTATTAAAGACCTAGCTACTCTCCCAGGATCTGGGGCAGAGGGAAGGTTGAGCTCCTTTGGGATCAATTTTCTTATGTTACAATAGTGTGTGTGTTTCTAATTTAAGCTGGCTAGAGTTGTTGGGATACAGACAATCTATATAGTAAGCAAATAAATAAATAAAATCCAGAAGCTTGCACACACAAAAAAATACATCTGTAGCAACTTTTACAGTATTTTCTAACTATAGCAAAAAGAGAAAAAAAATCATTTCTCCTCATTTAATCAAAGTTCTATTAGTGGTTGCTATTTTCAATTTACGTTCCTCCTTTTCTGATACAATGATGAATCAATAAGTGTACTCAGTCTTTGAAAGGGCTTTACGACAGATTAATCCACAGTACCAAATTATTTTTCATGTACTGTAGATTGTTTTTCTATTGATACATGGAGCAGAGCAAAAGAGATACAAATAGGATGAAAACAAGAGGTTGTTTAGTATTCATAAGACTCCATTCTATGCCGCTTTGTGAATATTGGTAAACCTGGTACTATTTTTTAAAATAACATTTGATTATCTTGAACTGGTATCATCAACTCATTCTTGGTACAGTAAATAATTTTTCCACAGGAGTCTCCCAAGCTCCTGGGTTGTGATTGGATATCTGCTACTAAATAAAGAGATAAAACAAAATAGATGCAACGTCTGTAATACTTTGGGTTGTAGAGGAGATGGCTTAAGTTGCAGTTTGGTTATCGCAATTTATTAGTATATTTGGTAAGCACTTTTTCACAGATACAGACAGAAGCCTCTGGTATTGAATTCCTGAACGGGTGATGCATGCATAACCCATGAATGTGTTTTCTGTGATTTGAGATTTAGATGTTGCAGCAAAAGGTTCAAATCCTAGTTGCCTTCATAGCCAAATTTTCCATCCAAACTTTGTAGTTTTGTATAGTCATTCTACTGCAGGGCTGTCAGACTTGCGGGCCGGATGCATCATGTGCTGGCCATGCCCACACCCAGTTTAGCAAAGGGGGGGAAAGGTCACAATATGTCACGTGACGCCGCTGTGACGATGCGAGTTTGACATCCCTGTTCTACTGGTTCTTTTGATCCCATCTCTTCATCTTACAATTAGTCTTCCCACTTATACTTTTCTTTATCTTCCAATTTTTATAGTCCACCCTCTGCTCATATAACACATACCCAGAGCCTGTGAGTTTTCACTTGCTGATCATTGTTTCAAAGGGGCAGTCAGCAGCTGAAGATCTGCTGTTGTTTTATATTCAGAGCACCTTGCAAGATTAGCCAGTACCAATGATTTTCTAGTTCATTAATTTATTTCATTGATTTTTTGTTTTTGTTATGCATTCCCTAGGTTGGCTTTTAACATTACAAAAGGTTTCAGAAATATAATGCATATTTTAGACACATGCCTCCAGCTGACTTAAATTTCATACCTGTAATTTGGGAAATGATAATATTTTTTTGCCTTTTAGGAAGGGGGGAAAAAAGATGTGAATATCAAATATTCTCTGGAGCAAGCCCTTGAATTCCCTTTGGCTGATTGTGCCTTTTTTTTCTTTCTTTCTTTTCTTTTCTTTTTTTTTTTTTGCAATTTTTGGTTTTCTAAATAGTTTCTCTAAGGGAGGTAAAATTGAACAAAGAGATCTTAGAAAACTTATGAATAATAATAAAAAACAAATAGCTGCATTATTAAGACCACACATATTGCATAGGAATGACCTTGGGAGACAGGAGGAAAAATTACAGATTAGTTAGTGTCACATAAGAGTTTGCAGAAACAATGGAGGCATGGCAAACAGCTCAGAGGAGACCCTCCCTAATTTCCTGGGCTGTAAAGGGGAGTGGGGAGAGATGTACATTCAGATTTGCAACTTTCGGTTAATGTAACCTTACAATAAACATAGAACTAGCACTCTGGGCATGCTTCTTATCTGAAATCTTTCACAAGGCTAACAATACTTTCCAAAAACAAAAGACAATCTTACACAATCATTCTAGTTAACAACCAAGATGATTAGGGGACTGGAGGCTAAAACATATAAAGAATGGTTGCTGGAATTGAGTATATCTAGTGTAATAAAAAAAAAGGACCAGGGAAATCATGATAGCAGTATTCCAATATCTCAGGGGTTGCCACAAAGAAGAGGAGATCAAGCTATTCTCCAAAGCACCTGAGGGCAGGACAAGAAGCAATGGATGGAAACTAATCAAGGAGAGAAGCTACTTACAGTAGAACTAAGGAGAAATGTCCTGATAGTGAGAACAATCAAGCAACAAGCAACAGTGAGAACAATCAACAACCAACCAGCTTGCCTTCAGAGGTTTTGGTGCTCCATCACTGGAGGCTTTTAAGAAGAGACTGGACAACTATTTGTCTAAAATAGTATAAGCCCCCTGCTGAGCAGGGGATCGGACTAGAAGACCTCTAAGGTCCTTTCCAACTCTTCTATAGTTAAATCTGTTAGCTATCTCTTAAAGACAAACACTCTTCAATTATTCCTTCCCTGTACATTCCAGCTTCTTGTCAATGTTGTCCTTTCTTTGGAGGTCAGAGGAGCAAAGTTGTTCCTCCAAATTTGTACCTGGTTCCCAACTTGGATTTTAAAAAAACAAACAAACCCTTTTTTGTCCCCAGAGGTTGGAGAACCCCCTCTGGCAGTGCTCAAGAAAGAATGCATATTGGATATGCCTGACATGGCAGTCAGAGTTGGCCTAAGGGCGTTTGGCAGGCAAGCTGCAGAAGGAGTGGGGTAGAGGTAATTTGCCCATTCACTGCAATTAACTTATTCTAATTATGCAGAAATGTGCTACAGAAAACTGAGTCAAGTTTAACAAAGGCTTATTGATTTTGGAAGAAGGAAAAACAGCCTCCAATCATATATTTATCTGAATATCGATGCATGAACTGTAGCTACTAAACCATCTAATGTGAGGGAGGAACGAATCTATAAGATGCATTTATTAGTTTATGCAAATAGGTTTCTTGGGTAATCACAGTATCCCTGCTGACTTTAAAATGTTTATAAGTACTGCTTCAAAGGACAGAGAGCAAGAAATAAGCTGACAGTGTGAAAATAGCATATGAACTAAAAATGAGGCAAGGGAGTAGGGGAAATGAATATATGAAGAAAGGAAGAAAACATAATTTAAACAAAATAATTGGAAATATCCTCTATAAAGGTGAATACGTTCAATTTTTTGTCCTTTTTTTTTCTTATTTACAATCCAGGCTGGTACATAGTGTTTAGATGGATGTATTGTTTTAATTCCCTAAAACAGAAATTTATTTATTGAGTTATTCAAATTCCCTTCCCATCCTAATTGGGGAATCAAGATCACACCCAAGATTTTGTGCAGATTCTTACCTCCTAATATACCCAATATATTCCAACAAAATCAAATCAGCCTTGACTTCTGATAACCTACTCAGGAAGAAGGGATCCATTCTTGGACAAAAAAGTGAGGAAAAAAACATTGTCAGAGCTATCTGCATTCTGAAGTATATGCCCCCAAAATCTGGTTTAACCAGATTAAAACTGGTTATTCAAAGATTATTGCCGTTATTCTAGTTAGAATATTCATTTCAATATCTACAATCTGCACAAGTATTGGGACTACATTATTTAATATGGGGAAAAAGACCCATGAAATCCCTGCTCCTTGGTTTTCAGAACAGCACCTGAAGAGCAAATAACATCCAATTTTAAAACTCCTAGCTTTCCTTACATGGAAATTTCTCCAACCCATATCCTTGACTGCGTGGTTGAGTATTCCATGGTATATGTGCAATGCAGCATTGTGCACAGTGATGTGGAATCACAGCCATGCCAATCTGTTATACTGCCATTGGAAGAAAATTATGGTTTGTTTCAAGATGGGTTCCAATGAATATAGGACAGGGCTGTCAAACTCGCGGCCCGCAGGCCGGATGCATCATGCACTGGCCACACCCACGCCCGATTTAGTGAAGGGGGAAAAATCCCGAGAGGTCACGTGACGTCACTGTGATGACGTGAATTTGACACTCCTGATATAGGACAACTGCTTGTTGTGTAGGAAGGGTTTATTTGACAGCAAAACAGACATCTTAGCAATCAAAGCTGGCTTTACATTAAACCTTGATTATATTTATAGGTAGGTCTGTTCTTTGTTTTAGGAAGTGTGTGAATAAAATCCACCTTGGGGAGTAGGCTGAATCTGGTGGGGATGAAAAGCAGTTTCTCACCCTATGGAGTATGATAATCTTTGAGCCTTTGTGTGTCCAGATGTTGACCTTCAGTGATGAATTTAAATGTTGGGTGAGTCCTATTGTATGTGTTGACCCAAGGGGATCCTTAGTTTTAATTGAGTTGACAGTATTTGCCAATTTCCTTAATGGAAGATAGGCTTAGTATGTTTCAGCCTAATTGTCAAAATAAAGGAAAAGCTTAAGTGGGGTTTATTTTATTGTCTGAGATTCACTAACAGATGGTCAGGTGGCATATAAACTGAATTTAGACTAAGTAATCTCCAATCCAACCCTATACCAGCTCAGAAGAAAATTGCTAAATTCAGTAATTACGCATAGAATTTTAATTTATTACCTGGATTTAAAAAGACAAATATCTGTTTTATTAAAAGCTAAATTAGCAAAACCAATAAATCAAACAAAACATACCACCTTCCTTCTACAATCTTCCGTTGGTTCATTTATTTTCTCTATAGGAGATAAAAGTTACCAATGTTTTTAACAAAATTGACATGAAGAGAAAACTGTAAAATTAATCCAGATTAGTAGTCTCATAAAAAGAAAATCGTTTTTAATGTAAAAACTCCAGTAAAAGAAAATATTTGCAGCTCAAGGTCAAACTGTGGAGTTTTGGTGCTCTCTGAGCTCGGTTGTTTGCTTGCATTATACTTATGTGTTACTAACTAGATAATGTCATAAGTGCAAGTGAGTGTTGAGTTTTCTTCCTGTCTATATACTATAGCAGGGGTATCAAAGTCATGGCCCGCGAGCCGGATGCATTATGTGTAGGCCACACCCTCACCCAGTTTAGCAAAGGGGAGAAAAGTCGCAATACATCACGTGATGATGCCATGACAACACGAGTTTGACACCCCTGTACTATAGCTTATACCTTGAAGTTTTAGTGGATGGTATGTACCCTGCAGTTTTGATGTGAGGTGGGTTCATTCTTGGTGGTTCTCGATAAGAATATTGTTTTCTGCCTAATAATTTGTCTAATGTTGATCCATGCTTATCTGAATTGACTCCTGGAGGGAATTTGATCTAGTCTTTTTGTTTCCTTATTAGATGTTCCTTTTGAGCCATGTGTAAATGTAGTTTATCTCTATGTTTCAGTTGATGGCTGATTTGTCTGAATGCCAAACTTCTAGGAATTGCCTAGCATTTTTGGATTTGGTTTGGTCTAAAGAGCCAGTTCTTAATGGTTAAGGCATTAGCTTAGGAGTTTTCTCTGACTGCTGGCTGAGGTTTGTGGAGTGCTCTCTGCTAGTCTTCTATCTTTCTATCCTATACAGGGCTGTTACAGTCCATTCATTACATAACGACTCCTGTTTTTATTTCTAGTGCTATTGGGTTTTTAGTTTGCTTAGAATCTTTTGGAGAGCTTCACTTGGTTTGTGTGCTGCAGTGATATTGTGTGGTTGTAATAGTCTTTTGGTTGTTTCTGAAATGTTTTTTCATGTATAGTGTGTTACTCTTTCCATAGGTTGTACTGATTGCAGTTTTTGTGGTCAGGCATTTTTTGATAAAGTTTTATCAGTATCCATTTTGTTAGAAGATGTTGCATAGGTGGTCTTTTTCGTATTTCTGGTATTCCAGGTTACTGCAGTGTGGTTGTGTTGTCTAAAAAATGTTCTTACACAGATCTTCTGATAGGTTTGGCTTTCTAATGTGCTGCGATTTCTTCTACTAAGAAGGTTATCAAGGATGGATAGTATGGATGGATGGATAGTATGGTCTTGCTTTCACCACCATATGTAAATAATATAAAATAGCATAATGTCAAAGTGATGGGAGAACAACACTAAGGAATGAAGCATTTGAAGAAGAGTCATTCAAACAGATTCAGTTAAAAGAGACCATACTTCTCTATCAATCAAGGGTAGCTTAAGATGTTACTGCCATGTTGGATACTAGGAAGGCCATAGATTTAGTCTACATTAATTTATGAACTATGTGTCATTAGGATGTAACAGCTAAAAAAGAAACAAATCAAAATACCTATTAGGTAGAGTTTCTAATCTAGACTGTAAAAATCTGAATAATCAATAAATGGCACCAAATGCAGTTGTATATATCCTTTTGCTGCCACCTAATGGTAATTTGAACTTTTGTGACCTACTTCTGGTAGTCCTAAACTTGAAGTATTGTCTAATGACACCTGCTTAGATGCTTACCATTGGCACTATGTCATAATTTAAGGTGTGATGAGAGCAGAAATGTAGCTGCATTTGAAATATAGACTACAATGGTGTGAAAAATACAGCTCATTTCACACTTTGCCCAAATTCTTTGTATTCGTTCTTGGATCAAACTATGACTGACAGCAGCTACTAATTAATCTTACATTTCAGGTATTGCTGTTCCCAGGAATAAACTTATTTTGAGAAGGAAAAGATTGCTTGCTGTAGACACTGGTTATCCAGTCTCTTTATGAAGAGTGCCATGTCATATTTCTGCCCTGAAACATGAGTTTTGCAATTTTCTTTGCTGGATGATTCAATTCAGAAGCAGAAATTACGAGTCCCATGCTCTTAAGCATAGGCTTATACTTCTGAGCATATGTCTAGCTTAGTTTTTCCCATCTTTGATTAGATGGTAGTTTTCCCTTTTTCAATGTTAACAGGTTTTGATTGCTTTTCTGCCACTTTCAGAACTCTGAATATTTCATAAGGCACCTTTCAAAAATATAAATAGTCTTTAATATGAGATAAAGGAAAGCTTCACCTTAATTATAAAATTAGGTACAGTATGCAAACAACACATACATTATTTTATTACCAAAAATTTAATTTTTCAGAGAAATGTTGACAGGTTGTTGGTCTATTATATGCAATGCTTTTACCTCAATGTTTCCCTTTTAGGATCTTTGAAACTAAGAATTCTGAAGACTAAGGTCTAGTCATCCATACATTTTCCTCACTTAGAAACTGTAACCTGGGGGATGAACCACACAAACATCACATTATTGCCACATCCTGTCATCACACAATTTCTGCTAAAAGTACATTTCTCAGTGCATGTCTTATGTCTGCCCCCAATCTTCATCTCAGAGAATCTAATCATTTATTAGTAGAGAAAGATTATTGTCAGGGTTCCAAGTAATACAACCATAGCAAACAGAATTCCAAGGCAAGCAGCTTCGTCAAAGAATAAGTTTATTGGATATATCATATTGGCACAGATGGGTGAAAACCGACTCTAAAGGTTCCCACGGTTTCCACCTAATTAGAAGTAAAAGTTTTCCCTCCTTTCCGAAACAATCAGTCACATGATCCAGTCATGGTGCTGTCCAGTTGCTTAGAAACATCATTCCTTCTTTCTTCAGCCACCTGTGGGAATGTCCTTGCTTCTCAAGGGAAACTATTTTGTTTTGGCTACAAAACCCCAGCTATCACAATTTCCCCTCCCCCCATCCCTCAGAACCACTGTGGCAACACTGAAGCCCCCAAGATGGCCTCAGTCAGGCCAGCTTCAGAGTTGACAATTATGGCCTGTGTCTGTCTGGGTGGACAGACCTTTCAATTACAGGTAGTCTTTGACTTACAACAGTTCATTTAGTGACCATTTGAAGTTACAACAGCATGAAAATAGTGACATGACCATTTTTCACACTTAGAACTGTGGCAGCATCCCCATGGTCACATGATTTATATTAAGATGCTTGACAACTGACTCGCATTCATGATGTTCGCAGTGTCCTAGGGTTAAGTGGTGGCCTTTTGCAACCTTCTGACAAGCAAAGTCAATGGGGAAGACAGATTCACTTAACAGTCATGTTACTAATTTAACAACTGCAGTGATTCAGTTAAAAAATGCTGCAAGAAGAGTCGTAAAATGGGGCAAAACTCACTTAACAAATTTCTCACTTAGCAACATAAATATTGGGCTCAATTGTGGTTGTTAGTCAAAGACTACCTGTATTTTGTTCCTCTATATACCCCACTCTCAGAATTAGAGTGAACGGTTTAAAAAGTTGGACCTCTGGTGATTAACTGTCCATGGAATAGAGTTGGAGAAGTATCTTTGATTAGTCAGAAGTCAGAAAATCATCACCATATCTTGAATCAAAAATTAATTCTTTTTCACACAAACACAGAATTTCCTTTTATATTTTTAACAGAGTTCTATTAGAAGACGGCTAGAAGAACATACCAAATTATAATGTTTTTTTGTCCAATATTTTTAAGTATGCTCTTCTTTCATCCAGCTATTCAGCATGCATATATATTCAAACAGATGAATTTAAAATTATCCAAAGACTTCACAATCTTTGGTGATTAATATTAATATTTTTATTGAAATTCCCTGCCTCAGAAATTAAAGCTTTGTAAGCCAGATGCTCTCATCTTTTATTCTTTCTTGCTGATAATCAGCATTCTTCTGTCACTACTATCATCCCTTTTCAAAAAGGATATGCTTACGCATCCAATACTCAATCCTTCATTTCTCATGTTGAAGAATGAATATGTGCCAGGGCTGCACCAGAAAGTTGTAGGTAGCTGTGAATATGCCTGACAATGTGTTCTCAATGGCATAACTCTCATTTATATGAGCATAGCAAAATGTTCTCTGATGACAGAGACAATCAACAAATAGAAGAAAATCTTGGAGGAGGGCGCAGGAGGATGGACAAATAAACAACTAAAAAGCATCACGTCAACTACAAGTGTATCATTTGGATTAAAATAGTAATATCAAATAATAGAAATACTACTACTGTAACAAAAAACTAATGGCTTTTTCGTTCAATTCATCTCTTTATGAGCTGCCATAAATCAGTGGTTTATCAGGTGGGTATTGCACAAAATGTTGACAAAGGGAAAAACAGAATTCAGTAAAAATATGTTGTTATAGCCACAATAAAGTGAAGAACACCATAAAAGAAAACGAGAACAGCAGACTATTGCAGTACAATAGAAGAAGCATTAACTGTAGTACTTTATTCTGCCTTTTAGAAGGCAACTCACAATGTGTTTATAATCAAGATCACGTGAGGTATTGATATCACTCTAAGTGATATCACTTAGTAAGATCACACCTGAAATACTGCATCCAGTTTTGGTCAACACACTATAAAAAAGATGTTGAGACTCTAGAAAAAGTGCAGAGAAGAGCAACCAAGATGATTAGGGGACTGGAAGCTAAAACATACGATGAACAGTTGCAAGTACTCGGCATGGCTAGTCTAGTGAAGAGAAGGACCAGGGGAGACATGATAGCAGTGTTCCAATATTTGAGGGGCTGCCACAGAGAGGAGGAAGGTCAAACTATTTTCCAAAGCACCCGAAGGCCAGACAAGGAATAATGGATGGAAACTGATCAAGGAGAGATTCAACCTAGAAATAAGGAGAAATTTTCTGACAGTGGAAACAATTCACCAATGGAACAACTTGCCTTCAGAAGTTGTGGGAGCTTCATCACTGGAAGCTTTCAAGAAGAGAGTGGACTGCCATTTGTCAGAAATGGTGTAGGGTCTCCTGCTTGAGCGGGAGGTTGGACTAGATGACCTACAAGGTCCCTTCCAACTCTGTTAATTTGCTAATGAAGAAAGTTCCACTGGAATGGGGATTAAAGTAAAGATAAAGATAAAGATCTTCCCTGTCCAATGATGTCTGACTCTAGGGGGCGGTGCTCTTCTCCATTTCCTAGCTGATGGAGTTGTCTGAAGACGCTTCTGTGGTCATGTTGAGGCTTTATGTTGAGGCGCTTGGAACGCAGCTACTTTCCCACCAAAGTATATTTCCCACCTATTTATCCTGCAAGCATTGGCATGCTCTCAAACTGCTATGGCCTTACATCGATGTCTGTCTGTATTAGATAAGTATATCAGTGGTGCAGCCCTGAAGTAAGAATTTCAGTTTATCACATAGCCTTTGCTATACAGGTTTAGCTGAAACCTAGTCCCAATTGAATATATATTGAAGTGAGCAACTGGGCCCCAACTTCTTCTTGTTTTTCTCTTTGCTCTGGTGAAAATTGGGGCTATGGTTTCTTTTCCTCTTGGCAGGATATGCACAAAAAACAATAGCATAAACCATAGAATAGGTTTGACTTCATCAACAAGCAAGGAAAAAAAGTCCCCAAGATTCTTTTTTTAAGAATGAGGAGGGAAAAAAATCACCCATTAGCAAAGGTTGCCTACCCTGTACAAAACATTAAAAAAAGTCTTGCTGTTAAGCATTGTATGACTTCTTATATTTTTTTTTTTGATGGCTCCTCTATATCTCTTTCCATTTTTCCTTGGCTTTTGAGCCATTTTGACCAGGTCAACCAGTAGAAGCATGAAATAGAATAGATAGAGTAGAATTTTTTTTATTGGCCAAGTGTGATTGGACACACAAGGAATTTGTCTTGGTGCATATGCTCTCAGTGTACATAAAAGAAAAGATATATTCATCAAGAATCATAAGATACAACACTTAATGATAGTCATAGGGTACAAATAAGCAATCAGGAAACAGTATCAATATAAATCATAAGGATACAAGCAACAAAGTTACAGTCATACAGTCATAAGTGGAAGGAGATGGGTGATGAGAACGATGAGAAGATTAATAGTAATGCAGACTTAGAAAATAGTTTGACAGTGTTGAGGGAATTATTTGTTTAGCAGAGTGATGACGTTCGGGAAAAAACTGTTCTTGTGTCTAGTTGTTCTGGTGTGCAGTGCTCTATAGAGTCATTTTGAGGGTTGAAACAATTTATGTCCAGGATGCAAGGGGTCTGTAAATATTTTCACAGACCTCTTTTTGACTCATGCAGTATACAGGTCCTCAATGGAAGGCAGGATGGAAAGACTTTGTATATGCGATTTCCAGAGAGGAAGTCCGGGGAATAATATGTGGGAGATACATAGGAATCATAATTGATTGCTGTGAAGAGCCCAGTTTATCTTTGACTTTTTTTTTCTTAGTCATTCACCCCTTTTCCATTTCATTTTGCTAAACATTGAAATACAAAGGAAAAAAAATAAACAATTAAAAACAACCTATATCTTTGTCAGGGCATGGATATGCAACATCTGTGGAAGCTCTTCCTACTTGCTAGGCTTAATTTAAAGATGAGTATTTTATTATTGTCATTAGAATAGAATTATTTACTTGTTCGGGAAAAAGCCTGTTAGAAAGGCTCCTTCCTTGCTACTTGGGCCTCATCACACACCTTGATTTTTCCTTCTAGTTGTAAATTGGAGCAGTGTGCACCTGTCTTCCTGAAACCCGGTCACCTTTCTTCAAGATGATAAAAGCCTGCTGGTCCACAGTCGGCATTCTTCTCTTCTTGTAAATTAGACTCTCTTTGATGGTTTGTCCTTCCCCTCCAAGCTAACCGAAATAAAGAGCAAGCAAGCAGGGGCCTTTATCAAAGTAAACATCTCTCTATTCATATCTCTTCCATATGCTACCTTAGCTTTGGAAAGAACCAGGGAGAAAGAGAGAGAAATCTTCGGCAAACTAAATTGCTGCTTTTTAATGAAGTTTACACATTTTTAGGCAAATTATGAGTTGCTTTCATTTAAAATGCTTGACGCGTTAATAGAAGGTGGCATGCTCTAAGGAAAAGCAGAGTAGGCTTCAAATTTATATCAGGGCATGAATAATTACAGCATTCCAGAAACTGTTAATGTAGCATTCTGTGTGGGAGGTCTGGCTGTCTGTGTGGTAGACATTTTTAATGGTAGGTAGGAATGGCGGGCCCGCGGGGGAGGGCCTTCTCTGTGGCTGCCCTAGCTCTCTGGAACCAGTTACCTCCTGAGGACCGGACCATCCCCACCCTATTGGCCTTCCGTAAAGCGGTGAAGACTTGGCTTTTCCGGCAGGCCTGGGGCCGTTGATCTTGCTCTTGTGATCTGGTGAGATCCGGCCATGAATGGCGTGAATGAGTTTTTAATGTTTTTAATGTTTTTAATTTTTAAATGTTTTTTATAATGATTTTTTAAAAATGTATTGTGAGCCACCCTGAGTCTTCAGAGAGGGGCGACATATAAATTGAATTAATTAAATTAAATTAAATTAAATTAATGACCTTGGTACATGGGAAAGAGCCACGGCCAGGGGACCTGTCAGTGAAGAGACAGCTTAGCCCACAGAAGTAATGGGCAAATATCGCAGAAAGGACTCTGTCTAATTTCTTGGCCTGTAAAGGCAAGGCTTGGGAATAGAGATGTACTTTCAGACTTTCAAGTAAGAGGTTGTTGAGCTTGCTTGTTTTCTTGCAGATGTCTGTGGAGATTTTCAGTCACCCAGGTCATGGTTGTCCCAAAGGTGCTTTTTCAAGAAGCAACTGGATTTTCTTGTTTTTCTTTGAAGACATTTCGCTTCTCATCCAAAAAACTTCTTCAGCTCTGTCCAGTCATGTCAAACCAGGAAGTCCAGTTGCCTCTTGAAAAAGCAACCTTTGGGATTTTCTTGCAGATGTTTCATTACTCAAACTAGGTGCTAATCTAGCACTGATGATGTCACCTAATTTGGGTAATGAAACATCTGCAAGAGAACAAGCAAGCTCAGAAAGTACCAAGGACCCTCATGTCAGCCCTGAGCTACAAACATTCTCCTTTATTAGATTTTCAAGTTTGTGTTAATGTAACTTTACAATAAAATAGAATTACTATTCATTTGGTTGTGTTTCCAGTCCAGGCTACCTCACTAGGCTGAAATCAATATTGCAAGTTTCCCCTGTTGCTTTTATAGCCCATGAGATTAAGGAGAATCCCTTCTGAAACATTTGTCATGTCCACTTTCCTGCAGTAAGCTTCCTCTTCTCTGATGGTTTCCTTGCTGTGACTCTTCCCCCTGTCTCCCAAAGTCATTCTCACAAACCATTATAACATCTCTGGTTTGTGATATATGTTGTAGAACTGCAGACCAAGGGGGAATTTCCTTCTGAGATCCAAAGACAAGAAAGCAATTTAAAAAATTTAGTCTCTCCTCAAAAGCCACTTGTGAAAGTGGCAAATTGTAAGCTGCCTTTGACAAATTATAACCAGCCTTTCTCAGCCAAATATCATCCAGTTGTGTTGGTATTCCAACTGAATGCTCAGCTGGGAAATTCTAGAAGTTGTAGATGTGTCCTATCACATCTATGGATTTGCCAGGGTTTTTTTTTTGTTTGTTTGTTTTGTTCTGTTTTTTAAATTTGATTTATATGCCGCCCTTCTCCGTAGACTCAGGGCAGCTTACAATGCGTTAAGCAATAGCCTCCATACTTTTGTATATTTATACAAAGTCAGCTTATTGCCCCCACAATCTGGGTCCTCATTTTACCTACCTTAGAAAGGATGGAAGGCTGAGTCAACCTTGAGCCTGGTGAGATTCGAACTTACAGTAATTGCACACACCTGGTGTTAATCACAATGCTATCAGTCTGCTGAGCCACCAGGCCCTTTTTGAAGGTTAGATGTTGTCCAAATTATGTCTGGTTGGTTTAGTTTGAATTCTAAACTCTCAATCATCCCTAACAATATCTATAAGTAAATTTGATCCCACAAACATGTCTTCTGCCCTTGTTTATGGATAGCCCTGCAAATAAGCAACATTATCATTCATGTTAATTTTTTTTTTTACAAGTATGTTGGAAAAGTAATTTATTAGGACCTATTTTCAATGCATTGTGTTTAGCTTTGCAAATGTATATGCTAGTTCCCTCTGAACAGCTCATGAAATCTCAATATCTCTCCCCCCCCCCCTCCTCTCTCTTAAAGCACACAGGTTCAGCAGCATGCAACAAAACCCACTTTGATATTAAAGTTAGAAATGCTCAAGTATGGCAGACGTTGAAGAACTACTGGCATTATGGATGCAGCAAAGCCATGGCATGACATCCGAAATTTAAGCAGAAGCAACTTGAAGATAGGTAAGTTATATACGTTTTTTTTTTAAATAGAAGCCTCATCGAATATGATCATGACCAAGTCTATCACCATGTGGTCCCTTCCGTGTGGCTCACCAACTGTCCATGACAAGAGCTTCACAACATAGATTGAAACTCATACTGCAGATGTCACCTCAACACATGGAGGATGAAGATTAATAACCCATTGAAAAAGCAATGGCCATAGCTCCACTCTCTCTTTCCAAGCTTTTAAATATAAACATCTAAAGGGAACTCGTTGAATAGGACTTCAAGTATGAAAATAATGTGCCTGTGCATATGTATGTATGTATTTGCAATATTGGTATGGCTGCCTATCCTAAGGAAACAACTCTGGCTGGCTCACACCAACGCTAAAACAAAACAGTACAAACAAAAACTTGGTGTCTCACAACCATGTTTCTGAGATGCATGCAACAGACCCATGCCAGGCTCCCACCTCACCCTATCCCATTGCTAGTTGAAGTTTAAAATTTTGAAATTCTGGCAGTTTCAAGCCAGGACATCTGTAGGATGACAGATCGTAATAAGTCATAGTGGGCAATTATTATTATTATTATTATTATTATTATTATTATTATTATTATTATTATTATTATTATTATTATTTTGCTTTTCTGTCAACCACTTTGTCCTCATATGAGTTAAAAGAAACTGTGGACAGAGTTCTTAAATTAGAGCCAGGGGTGGGTTCTAAAAATTTTTTACTACCGGTTCTGTGGGTGTGGCTTATTTTATGGGTGTGGCTTATTTTGTGGGCATGGCTTGAGGTCATGTGACAATTCTTTAGGATTTAGCAGAGGTACTGGTCTACCAGGTTTTTAACTGCTTGCAGAGTTGTACCAGTCTACCCATTTATTTTTGCAGGCACTGGTCTACCCGTTTATTTTTGCAGGCACCAGTCTACTCATGTATTTTTTCAGGCACTGATCTACCCATTTATTTTTGCATGGCACCGGTCTATTCATGTATTTTTGCAGGCACTGGTCTACCACCAAACTGTCTTTTACCACTGATCAGCTGTAGGGCGGCCCTTTGAAGCCCCGCAGCAAGAGTTTAAACAGTTTTTTCCTTATAGCCCATTAGCTGGGACTCAGGAGGCAGCAATAGATTGGGGGTGGGGCCAAATAAAAGGTAAGAATAACGCTGGGGGTGGGGGGGCAGAACCGGTTCGCTGACATCATATCATCATCGCTACTGGCTCGGCAGAACTGGGCGGAACCATGAGGAACTCACCACTGATTAGGGCCTTTCATAATGGTAGAAAAAGTTAGCATGTTACAGAGAATTCAACTCTGCAATTATTTATCTGAGCTGTACAGAGATGTCACTGCTTAGTTTCTCTTATCCTACACTACCTTATTATATGAGATGTATTTTATGCAGCTGTTAATTAATTTTAAGGGTTTTAAAAACAAGTGATAAGTATGGAAAAGTGCTCATGTGTTAATTATATTTAGGCTAGGTTGAGATTAAGGAATTTGAAAGGAGTGAGAGGTGGTAGTAACTTTGTGATGTGTATTTTCCACAGATTTACATGGAATTTACCCTCTTATAAGAGCATGTAAAATTGCTTGTAAGCACTTGTAGAGAACATAAATCCTTGGTTTGATGTGATGAAAAAGAAATACTTTATTATTCCCTTGATTCTGGCATCATAAATGAAAGAAATATTGCAGAGACTGTTGTCATCTCAGTGAGGGAACAAAGGCATGTTGTTATCAGAAAGGCTTTATACTCTATATGTATTTTTCATGCAGTGTCTTTCTATTTATTTAATTCAGTTTAGGCACCGCCCAACTCCAGCTAACTCTGGGCACCTGTATTAGAAAAATATTATTTTGCTGAAAAAACGAAAAACCTTCCTTTATTCTTAGAACATAGAATAATAGGGATGGGAGGCATCTTGGAGGTCTTCTAGTCCAACCTCCTGCTCAAGCAATAGATCCTATACTATTCCAGACAAATGGCTGTCCAGTCTCTTCTTGAAAACCTCAAGTGATGGAGCATGGAGGACCTTCTCTGCATCTGATATAAACACATGCACAGAGTGTCCGTGATGACCGCCACTGAGGTGGTGGAGCCTCCCGCCACTGCCACCACTACTGGTTCACCCAAAACGGGGCAAACTGGTAGAAACCCATCACTGGTTGCATGGCAACTTTGAGTTTTGTATTAAGGGGCCTGAGAAAAAATGAAGTGTACTAAAAGAGTTAGACAAATTGATTTTTCTTTCTACTTCACCAGATGCTAAAATCTCAGGACTGTAGGACTGTAGAACTGTAGAACTGTGAATAGTTCACCTATTCACACTTTCTGCTCAGAATTCTGAATCAGGATTCTATTAGCAAGCTGTAGAATACAAACCTAACAAATTTAGATAAATTATTAGAGGTAGCTTTCCACAAATTCCTTGGAATAGCAATTGGTCCTATCATGTGTAGCATGATATTATTTATTTTTTCCAGGAATACATCAAGAATGAAAAAAAAAGTTAATATATAATGGTGAATTGAACAATGATAAAGTTATAATTTTTGATAGCACTGTATTGAGAAGCTGTAGAAAACGGATGCAGGATCTTGGGATTTAATGTATTACTTTAAAGAAGTAGTACCTGAAAGACAATGTAATCCTATTACAACTATCTGAACAAGAAGAAAACTTTAGCTACTTTATTTCGGAGCCTTTCAGACAAATCAAGTGTAATCAGAGCTTTAAAAAAAATTTAAAAATCCAAAGCTGGCTCTTTGACAACTACAACACAACTGTGCCTCAAATTTTCTAGGTAATCTCCAAAAATGTTAATCCAATAATCTCCAAAAGAGATTCTCCATATGCACAGCTGTAGCAAATATCTACATAAACTGGTTAGAATTAGCATTAACAAAAACATTTATAGAATGGATTAAGGGAAAAAATTCTTAAATTATTTCAAAATTAGGACAAGAGAGAAGGATTTATATTAAAAAATGAAGGGGGAAAAAGCTGACTGTACCTCTTCAAAAGGTCAGGTTAATCCACTATCAAAATATTGTATATCTGATTAAACTTTGCACATAGCTGCTAAGTAAGGCTATTGCATGGGGATGGCTTCCACCATGGATTCTAGTGTATATTTATGTCAATTTTTATATCTTCCCCACATCTATCAATAGTTCATCATTAGACCACATTTTAATCTTGCTTTGCAACTACATTTATTAGTTTCATTGCTACATCTATGTATGAGGAAGGAATTTTTTCTTTTAAAAAAATCTTAGATTGTGAGATCATTATTCCAGCTAGTTCAGTATTATTCATAGCACCAAGACTGGGTAACTCAGATTGTTCCTGGGCTACCACTCCCAGCATTCCTCACTGTTAACAATTAAACAGAACAGAACAATTAAAACTCGGACCACACGTTTTCTGAATAATTTTTATCCCAGAGCTATAATTGCACTCAACAATGAACTAAAGGGCCACCATCAGTGAGCTGTTGGACAGTATTACTTGATCTGTTGTGTGGATGTTTGGGTGGTTTAGGGGTGGGGAATTTGTGGTGGGTGGGAGTGTGTTTGGGGATTGTTATGTGTGTTGGACCTGGTCTTTGGGTGTTAAGTGAATTGCGTTGTATGGGTATACCGTGTATACATGTACAATGACATTAAAGTTGTTGTTGTTGTTGTTGTTGTTATTATTATTATTATTATTATTCATGCTACTTGATGCTGCTGGAAAGTGTGATTACGCAACACATGAATGTCTCAAGTTAGTCACCCTATTCTATACTGATTGGCTCTTTGGGACTTCAGATGTGGGTCATCTTTATTTTAGACCCGATTTAACCCTGCCATGAAGCAACTTAAAAGAATGAAGCAAAAATCGTTTCTATGATGTGGATCACATTGCCTATGAACCTAGATGCCCTATTTACACTTTTGCAACCCTTACAGCCCCCAAGACTGTATGGAGCCCCAAAATGAGGCCCATGTTATTATTGAGATTTGGAAAAGATAGTTTAAGGAGCAAAAGGGGTGCCTTGAGTCTCTGCAGGCATTATTCTTTTAACATCCCTGATTCTTTCTTTTTTTTAAGGGTCCTGATGTCATGGTTCCGAGTAATGAACCCAATCGAATCAGGACTCTGAGGCTTTAGTCAGGCTCCAAAGACCTTTTATTGAGTACATCATTTCGGCACGTAGAAAGGTGAAGCTAGCTCTAAGTAATTCCTGTTGAATAGTAGGCGAGGACAGAGGACACAAGACACATCCGGCAGTGCAACAGCTTTATTCAGCTCCAGTAACAACAATGGCAATGCGAGCTACGGCAGCCCTTTTTTAACCGGAGCTGTCCTCAGCTTCAACCACTGACGCACGCTTGATTTTCCCGCTCTAGCTACTGGCTCCTGATTAGTCCCTGTGCCCATCTATTCAATACTTAACATTTCCCATGCTTTAGGGTAGTTTAAAAGAATAGAAACTTCCCACACCCCTCAGATGTTTTAGGTCATGTTAACCAATCAGTCCGGCAGCAGCTTCCCTCTCGGTCACAGCAGATGTTTGTTGCCATGACCTTGGCTGGCCAATGTTTTGTCTAGCAGTTTAAGGCACCACATTCCAATACTTTCTGACTCCCCTCCTACCCCCCACCAAGAATGGTAACTGAGAAATGAAACAAAAGTAAGCATGGCTGAAATCGTTCCGAGGGTTGATGCCTGATCTAATTCACTTGGGGAATTATGGCTTGCTATGCAAACCCCAGTGTCCCCTCAAGCTTAGGGAATATCCCTGCTGCAGTATATCTTCAGCTATGTTCTATCATTTATGTCTATCCTAATCCAGAGAAGACTATGTAGGACAGCCTTCTCCTGCATTGAAAAATCTCATGGTGATCTCTCCATTAGCAATTACCATGTTTCACTCTGAGCCAAATGTGAGTCATCACTGATGGCAGTGATGAAATCCAAATTTTTCTACTACCAGTTCTGTGGACATGGCTTGGTGGGCGTGGTGTGGCTTGGTGGACATGGCAGGGAAGGATACTGCAAAATCTCCATTCCCTCCCCGCTCCTGGGAAAGGATATTGAAAAATCTCCATTCCCACCCCACTCTGGGGCCAGCCAGAGATGGTATTTGCCGGCTCTCCAAACTGCTCAAAATTTCCACTATCGGTTCTCCGAACCACTCAAAATTTCCGCTACCAGTTCTTCAGAACCTGTCAGAACCTGCTGGATTTCACCCCTGATTGATGGGTCCCATGGATGTAAGTAATCCCTTAAAAAAAAGGAATTCCCTAACTTGGTTCCTTCAGAAGGTTAGCAATTGTGAACATTGCTGGTATAATTTGCTCCCTTATGATGCATCTTTATGGAAGAGGCAAAAAGACATCAACTTTCCCCTTCCTGTTCTTGGCAGAATAAGAGAAATGAGTTAAATCTGTGGGGAGACTTGGAAGTATAACCCAGATGGATTTTATACACAAGGCAAAAACAGAGCAATTTTTATGGATTAACTGCCACAAGCCCACAATGGTGCATGTACCCAGGGGCAGGACACTAAAGAATGAAGCAAGTGATGAATGCTGAAGGTCCTGCTAATTGCAGCAAAGCTCAGGGAGGAAAGTGAGTAATTTCTCTAGCCTCTAAACTCATCTAGCAACAGTGCAAATCCTGTGTCCCTGAACTGGCTGAACAGCGATATATGAAACTAAATTAAATAAGAGCTGAGCTGCTTCTGTGTCCAGATCAGACTTTATCATCGCCCCATTAGCCCACTTGGCCAGTTAAAGAAGAATTCCAATTTCTTCTAAAGTTCCTGAATTTTGCTATGTCTGGTTTCTCTGTATTTGCATTTCCATTATTATTTTTTTTAACGTACGGAAGAAAACGGATGTTTGACCGATCACATCAAGCACTTCTATGAAAGCTGCACAGTTAAAATGTCCATGTTTGTCTCTCACTGTGTGTATATACTTGTGAGCTTAATATGAAAGATTTTAAATGATATGGAAAATGACAATTGCTCTGATAATAAAGCTGCCTTGTTCAAGTTTAAGAAGATTAAATTCTAGCAATCCTTCTGCTATTTTTCTTTTCTTTCTTTTGAGGATAGCATTCAAAATTGATGTTGGAACAATGAAAAACATTTTTAATATATATAAAGGCTTTTTTCCTTCTGGCAGCCAGCAGGCCTTAGCTGCCTGGTGAGAGATTATATAGATCTATTTCTGGCTCGTTAGCCATCATCAGTAAGCCACACCCACATCTCATGTATCCTCCCTGTAAAGGTACAATATCTATTTTCTTACTTCTTCGTAGGATTTATGTGTTTTACTTTTAGCCAGGTTTTTTCTATGTAACCAAGGTTTTTCTGCAGCCCTAGCTCAGTGGAGTCACATCCACTCGATTCTGGGCTCTTTTTTTTTTTGTATCCTCCTTTACAAGGAGGATACATGAGATGTGGGTGTGGCTTACTGATGATGGCTAATGAGCCAGAAATATATCTATATAAGTCTCTCATCAGGCAGCTAAGGCCTGCTGGCTGCCAGAAGGAAAAAAGCCCAGAATCGAGTGGATGTGACTCCACTGAGCTAGGGCTGCAGAAAAACCTTGGTTACGTAGGAAAAACCTGGCTAAAAGAAAAACACACATAAATCCTACAAAGAAGTAAGAATATATATGTGTGTGTATGTGTGTGTATGTGTGTGTGTGTGTGTGTGTGTGTGTTAAGAAGAAAACTAAGCATGAAAAAAATTAACTGCGATTATTGGTTTGGTTGTTGCTTGAAATCAGTTCAAAAAATAATAATCCACTCCTTTGATTGCAGCCTGTTTGGTATCTCTAGTTTTGTTCCTTACTTTCAGTTTCACAACACCCAATTACAGTATATCAGCTTTTCAAAATCAGATCAACCACAACAACTTTTAATCCCCAGAAAAATAAGAGACTTGTCTGTGTACCACCTCCCATTACTTTATTAAAATGCAATTGAAGTAATACTGAATATTTGCATAATTGAATAAAAAACAAAAGTATTACCCTTTCATACTCCATTTTATCTGTATAATGAGTTTCCTTCCCTACCCCAAAGGACTTCTTTTTGGTCTGAGATCATTTTAGGAGGCCATTGTAAGAACTCTGAACTGGAGGAAAAAGTTAGTGTGTATATTAGATTGTAGTGTGGAAGATTCATAATGATGTTTTATTTATTGAATGTTGGAAGCACTTAAATAACCAAGGAACTATAGGGATGCTTATGATGTCTTGATACTGAATTTTTAAAGAGTGTGTACCTCAGAGTCTCCAATGCTTATGTAAGTGACTAGCTAAAAAAAAAAGGATTTTTGTTGTTGTAGGTGCACATTTGGTGGATGTGTAAAAAAGTCATATCATCAAATACATATACGGTAATAATACAGATCTAAATTGAATCATACCCAATTGAAATAGAGGCTTTTCTTTGGGGATTGATGGATGAGCAGCTGGGAAAAAATGTGGAAGTTTGTTTTTATATATGATAAATGCAGCAAAACTGTTATACGCACAAAGGTGGAAGGATTCAACTTTACCCACAATGGGTAAACTTCCATTTTAAAAAGGGGAAATGTTTTATTAGAAAATAAGTACCGGTAGTTTTTCATTATAAAAGAAAGACTATCTGTCCTTTTCTTATTTACAGTTTCTCTATCACATGTCTCCTATTTCTATAAGCTACTTTAATTCTATTCTATTTCTGTTTTGACTTTTATTTTTATCTGCCTAACTTCAATCTACAACTTTTGAATATACTTACTTTCTTTTATTGTACAATTCCTATAAACCAGGGGTCTTCAACCTTGGCAACTTCAAGACTTGTGGACTTCAACTCCCAGAGTTCCTCAGCCAGCTGGATGAGGAATTCTTTATTTTATTTTTATTTTCGTCAAGCATGTATTAGATAATAGATATAAGTATAAACATAATTATGAATACATGAATACATGAAATGGATACAAAAATAAGGGAACATTAGGACAGGGACGGTAGGCACACTGGTGCACTTATGCACGCCCCTTCAATTCTGAGAGTTGAAGTCCACAAGTCTTAAAGTTGCCAAGTTTGGAGACCCCTGTTATTCTACCTTCACCTCTGTGTTAACTCTTATCTATCTTGATTCCAGATCCAGATGTTATCAACTACATCTCACTTGCTGTCTCTACCTGTGGGCTGTTTTCTGCAGTCTGTTGCCTCAGGTGGACGTGGTCATCATGGTGTTTGACCTGCTGAGGTAGCTTGATATCCCCACCAGAGCCACATATTGCTCTTTCCACTTCTGACTCTGAACATGGTTGCAACAACACAAACAGATCAAAGAAAGGGTTAAATCAGGTGGTCAGGAAAAAGAAAACCCTAAGAGCCAACCCAAAAGGCCTATCATCCTGACCCAGAGTCAGAGCCAGAAGTCACCTGGCTTCCTCCCACTGCAATATCCAAATTTTTCAGGCTTTCCTTTATACCTCTTCTTTGCCATGCTGCTTTGCTCCTTTCCAGCCTTCTGGCTGTTAAGATTTATTTATTTATATTTTACATTTCTTGACTGTCCACCTCCCTCAAAGATAACTGACATGCTTATAAAAGCACTAGTTGACTGTGACTCTGGCACAATCAGCCCACTCTTGTAGATCCCTCTTAAGTCTCTTCTACTAAGCCTCCTAGGTCTCATCTCTGCTTAAATTTACTTACTTATGTACTTATAGGAGATTATTGCTACTCCAGTCCAGAGAGGTTCTGAGCAGTATACATTTCCTTTTCTCCATAAGAAGATTAAAACAGCAATACAATATCACAAAACAACAATTGGCAATAGCAAAGTCCCATGGCTACCAAGACCATGAACATCCAACACAGTGCAGGATGGGACTTCCAGCTTATACCAGCAATTCTCTCAAGTTTTTCTTAAAAATCTAACTTCTTATTGGCTATTTGACCCTCCCAAGATGGAGAATACTCATTGCTTTTCATTTTTTGTTTTGGTCCTTCTCTAAATTAGACATTGCTGATCCCTACTAGATTTTTTGCTCCCCTGTGACCTCCAGAGAACCTACCTCATGTGGTACCACCTTCCTGGGCCATTGCCTTTTCTTCTCTTCCTGGCTTAGATGAGGCCCATCATCACCAAATCCTTCCAAAGTATTGTCTCTAATTTTTTTTTTTAATTTGATTTATATGCCGCCCTTCTCCGGAGACTCAGGGCGGCTTACAATGTGCTTAGCAACATCAGTCCTTTTCCCCTATTCTGCTATTGCGGTTCCCCAGCACAAATCATACATACACATCCTTCACACACCACTGGTTGCAGATTCCCTTTTCTGGTAGTATCTTTGGGCTCTTCAGCTTTTTTCTTTTGCCTTCTGATACTCCAAAATCCTCCCCTCCTCCTTTTGATCACCTCTGTGAATTCAGCAACTCTTCTGCTAAGGCAGCCCCATTAGTCATATAGGAAGTGCTTTATTTTCTTCCAGGTGGACCTTTCTTAAGTCTTAAGTCCTTCACCCCATCAGAGCTTCAGAGATGGTATGCCGATAAATTCAATGCCAGGGTTTATTTTACTTGCAAAGAAAAGGCACTTGCTTAATTACATTCTTTTTATCCTCTCTGTGTCTATTATTCCTAGGGACTATCTTAAATCTTCTTAATTCTATTCCATTTTTCTTTATATCTGCCCTAGCTTACATTTCTATTTTCCTGTCACTTTATTTAAATCCAAAGTGCTGGATTCCTATTCTTACTTACTTATTTTCGATCTACAGTTCTTTTACCTTGTTTGTTTCTATAGCTTTCTATCTATTGCTTTCTACTTCCTTATAATATAAAATTACTATGTAGCATTCAGGTGTAGTTTCGTCTTTCTTTTAACTCTTCTTCTGTTGCATCTAGTCCCAACAGAACTATCTTGCATGGGGCTGGTCTTCACCATTTGCTGACAGTTGAACTCGATCACAGGGCCGGGATTGGGACTGCTGATGTATAGACTTTACCATCTATACATTTTTCAGCTTTGTGAGGTCTCTTTCTCCTTGGCTTTCTCAGATTTCTTGCTTGCATTATTGATGGTGTTGGGGTTGAGGTAGCCCAGTGTTTCCCAACCTGGGAGGTATATGGATTTCAACTGCCTGAATTCTGAGCAATGGCAATGTTGGCTGAGGAAATGCGGGAGTTTCTTGAAGTACACACCTTGAAACACACCACTTAGGGAAACACTAAGCTAGTCTATTACCCAGGTTATAGGTTTTGGCTTTATATTTGTCCTCTATACTTCTCATCTGGGATAAAGCTTTCCATACCTTCAGACTCCCAAGATCTCTTCCTGGCCTGGCTGCTATTTACTGGTACTCACCTAAATCAACTATCTTGTGGCTGCCTTAGAACATTTCATTATGTTATGTTATGTTACGTTTTATATTATGTTTTGTATTGTATTGTACTGTACTGTACTGTACTGTACTATACTATATATACTATACTAATTATATTAATTATATTATATTATTTCATGGGTCCTCTCCTACATGTATTTCAGCTTAGAATGCTTTTTTCAGCTCTGTTGATTTTTTGTTTAGCCTGTAGATGGCAAGGTTGTGTAATAGACATAGAGGAGCAGACGTTGAGCCAGGGACTCTTGATCTAAAAACACCTGGCACAGAGTTAGGACCAAAGGGCGGCCAGAAACTCCCCAGCACACAGAAAAGCATTTTTAATTAAACTTCCAGACTGAAGGGGTGTGTGTGTGTGTAACAATTTATAGTAAAGATCTACCCACTGTCTCATACACACACACACACACACACACACACACACACACACATATATATATATATATATATATATATATATATATATATATATATATATATATATATATATATATGTCTTCTTAAGTATATATATATATAGCCATACCCTTACTCGGATTCAAACTTGGGCTTCCTATATGTTAGGAAGTTTGTTTGTTTTAATTTGATTTATATGCCGCCCTTCTCCGGAGACTCAGGGAGGCTTACAATGTGTTAAGCAATAGCCTTCATAATTTTGTATATTTATACAAAGTTAGCTTATTGCCCCCACAAACTGGGTCCTCAATTTACCTACCTTAGAAAGGATGGAAGGCTGAGTCAACCTTGAGCCTTGGAGAGATTCAAACCAGCAGTAATTGCAGGCAGCTGTGTTAATAACAGGGTGCTTAGATCACTGTGCTACCAAAGCTCCTTGAATTAACCTTCTGAGCCACAAATTCTCCTCCCTTCATCAGATTGAGCCAGGGGAAAGAAAGAAAGAAAGAAAGAAAGAAAGAAAGAAAGAAAGAAAGAAAGAAAGAAAGAAAGAAAGAAAGAAAGAAAGAAAGAAAGAAGACAGTGGGTAGATCGCTACTATAAATTGTTCTAGCTACAGATAATTTATTACAGGAAAAAAAATTCCAAAGGACCAAAAGTTACTGGTTTAAGCCCTGTCATTTTTCTTAATAATAAATATGTTCAATCCAGTCTTACCATAAACCATGTCCATTGTTAACACTTTACGATTAGTTATTAAATTGGAGAAAAAAATTAGATAATGAAGACTTCTTAAAATGTTCTATCTGACAAGTATATCTATATACTTGTCGTTAAATACATCATCATGCTTTTTAATATAAGGGGCTTTAAATGAGCTATAATATGTCAATATATCATGTAAAAGAAATCAGATAAAAATATACTATCAGGAAATTAAAAAAAGTCCAATGTCCTATTCGTTATGAAAAAATAGCATGCTTTAAATGACATGATTCTGCCAAAAAGAAAAGGCATTGGATTTTGTTTGAAACACAGCCAATGACATTAAGCTTTGGGGGTGGGGAATTGTGAGAAGGGACAATGAGAAAATGAAAAGAATTCAAGTTCTAAGATATTATTTGAAGGGATTAAAGATCAAGATTGTTAAAAGTAAAAGGAAGGAATATTACATTGATTTATCCTTTAATGGACTTTGCTGATCAAGACCGAATTGTAAGGAATTAAGGAATTGTTTATAAATCAGAAATGGAATATGGAAAGAAGAGATCATTGGTTGCATTTTAAGAGATGATAAGATACTAAAATTGTTTTCACTTTTTGTGATGAAGGGAGGAGACATTTCTACAGTTTTTTCTTTACTGTACATTTATTTTTTCTTCCTTTTCTATTTTCCGTTCTTTTTTCTGCATTTTCTGTTTTCTCTCTATTATTTTTAATTTGTATTAGTTTTTATCTTTCTAATGTATTTTTTCTTAATTTTTTTATTAAAAAATGAAATATAGTCAGCCAGGAAAGTTATCTTCCTTCCTCTCTCTCGCCCTCTCTCACTTTAGTGGTTAGAACTTTATTGAATTTTGCTTGACACTACAGATGACAGTAAAAGTGATTAATTGCTGCTCATAATTGGAGTTTCATTCGAGTGGTTATTGCTGTCAGTATCAATTAATAGCTCCACGAGAACCTAATTCATTTTACAATCTTAAAGAATGATGGTTTGTGGGAATTATGCTAAACTAGCATTTTCAATTAGGTTTGTGAATTTTTATAGTTTACTGAATAATATTTTACAATGTTATAATAGTTACCAATGATGAGGGATTATTACATTGTAATCAGACAAATCACATATGCATGTGCCTTTCCTAAAATGCCATTATTATAGATATTAAGATTCAAACATTCTATGTAATCATTGCTTTTAAAGTAATTTTTAAAAGATATGCAGGAGATACTGATGACAGTTTCAGCTATCTAGTTTTGTTTTGTTAATTAAGAACTGAATACTGTTTTCAAGTAATGAAACCGAACTTGCCTGAAATTGTTCAAAATTGTAATAAGGAACCTGTAAATTTTCTAAATAAGAAATATAAAATGTCATTTTAATCTTTGAATAATCACAAAGTTCTTCCTCAGAATAATAACTGATACTACTCTGTTTTTTATATATCTATGTTTTAACTACTAATCAAGAAAATTATTATTTCTCTTGTTTGGAAAAAAAAAACAATTATATGATATATGGAAATCTAGCTGCTGAGTTTCAGACTGATTGATCCAAGGAAACTAAAATTTGGGTGAGAATGGAATTTTATTATCCCCTTTACTGACTGTTGGGCAACAGCTATAAAAACTGTTTTATTGTAGAGATGTATCTTGTCTCCATCCCACTCAAAAAAAAAAAAAAAACGTGCAGGGGAGGGAACCATAATCTTTATCAGATTAAAAATAGGATATTTTCAAGATTTTGGAGGTAAAATTCTTTCAAATCTGTTGATTAAATCTGGAAATCAGAGGTGGGTTTCAGCAGGTTCTGACCAGTTCTAGAGAACCGGTAGCAGAAATTTTGAGTAATTTGGAGAACTGGTAGTAAAAATTCTGACTGGCCCCGCCCCCATCTATTCTCTGCCTCCCAAGTCCCAGCTGATCGGGAGGAAATGGGGATTTTGCAGTAACCTTCTCCTGGATTGGGGAGGGAATGGAGATTTTACAACATCTTTCCCCTGCCATGCCACACCCACCAAGCCACACCCACAGAACTGGTAGTAAAAAAATTTGAAACCCACCACTGCCGGAAATGCATATAGCATTTCATTTTGGAACAGAAAAAAAATGTGGACCAGAACTAGTTTGATCATTTTCACATCACATAGACAAACAGACAGGCATCTGCAAATCTTTTTCAGATGTTGATTAATAGGCCTAGGTGCAAATTACTATAAATTATTATACAAATTATAGATGCAGATTGGAATGCATTAGAAATATTTATTACTGCATAATTCAAGTACTAATACATTTCATCCTACCGTTGAAAAGCGCATGACCAGGTGAGCTCTCCAAGTTCTGAATCTTCTTGGTTTTCTTGTTTCTGTAGCTTTGTGTGGGAACAAGTTTCTCAAGACACTCTGAGATGAAGTTTCCTCTACAATCTAGCTCAAATTTAGAACTTTATTGTTGCATGATATTCTTTGGAGTGAGGAAGAAATACAGTTTTACACTCTCTTGAGTTCATCCTACTCTATTACCACTAATCAACTGAGTGATGGGAAGAGATAAGAAACAATCTTTAAGTGAATCTGGGAGAGTCATGCATAGAAGCTTGGTTTTGTTTTGTTTTCCCATCCTCCCTCAGAACTGAGATAAACTACCTAATAAATAATCCAGAATAATGTTAGCATTTCAGGACTTGGAATGTATGCCCCATGGAATCCCTGAAAACAAAAAGGAATATCTAATGCATAGGACTTCTTTGTTTATGGAACTCTGGTTTGTCTGCAGAGTATTCTAAAATGAAATGAAGGTGAAATATTTTTATGCGCTTCAGCAGGAGAATTTAACTTTCTAGGGCAGGGGTCCCCAACCCCCGAGCTGTGGCTCACTACCAGGCCGCAGCCTGTTTTGAAACCGGGGAGTGGGAGAGATGGGCAAGCACAAGTGGAGCTTCGCACCAAAGCACAAGCGTCCTCTAGCTCAAGTGCCCTCCGCTCACGTGAGTGAACCTTCGCATGTGAGCGCAAGCACCCTCTGCTCACATGCAAAGAAAGCTTCATTCACGTGAGTGAAGTGTGTGCGCACCTGCCACTCACACATGGAACTGTGCATACGCCCGTGCACCTGCCGCTCACACACACACATACTCGTGCTGGAAAGATTGGAGACCATTATTCTAGGGCATGCTTTAATCAGAAGAACACAAATAATGGCTTTCAGTGATGGACATTTCATTTTGAGAAATTAACAGTTAATTCTGGCTATTCTCAAGAATTTTTATTTTATTTTATTCTTTTAATTTAATTATATTTTGTTTTATTCTTTTCTTAATTATTTATATCCCAGCTTTATCATTTTTACAAATAAGTCAAAGCAGCAAATATGTCCCAGACACCTTGCTTCTCCTATTTTCTCCCACAGCAACAAGCCTGTGAGATGGGTTGGGCTGAGAGAGAGATCTCTTTCTTTTCCACTTGGCAATTTTTGGCTCTACCTTGACTCTAATCCCATTTATTCACTGTAGCTCTAGCCCCTTTCAAGTTTAGCCCTACTAATACCAGTAAGCAGTCAAGAAACTATATGTTAGACAATGCAACCCTCAGTAAGATTCATTCTTGTGACCAAGTTACATGGACTTTTAAAAATCATATGAGCAGAAGCTACTGGCCTAAGGATATAGGAGGAATGTTTAAATGATATAATCGTAATGTAATGTTGGGAGAAATATCCATCTGGTTCAGTTCCAAGCCGGGAGAAAGGCACTGGAGACAAAATGGAGGCTGGAGGCTGATTGGAAAGAGGGTCCATTTATTGATGAAGCAGAACCACCAAGCACGTGTGATTCTGGGTAGCTGACCACATGGAGTTGAGAGTGGAGGGTATTTATACCTTCTGTGGGGCTTTGCATTTGAACTTCCTGTTCCTGTGTAAGAACATGTATTCTATTGGCTGTTGTCAGACTCCCATGATGCCATGTACAAATCATAGGAGTTTGTCTGAGCTAAGTTTAGTTGAAGTTTGGTTGATGCAATGAAGGGGCTTGTTGGGCAATTCCTATTGTGGCTGAGGGCTAATCCTACCTTTGTTCAGACCTTTGGGGATTTGCTATCTATCTCTTTATCTCTTAAGTGCTGACATCTGCTGTGGGCTATTAAGGAAGGTGGGGGCTATTAATAGCCCGTCTGCTTCCTGCTGCTAAAAAAATATATTTCTCCATTTCTCGTTCAGGAAAATATAATAGTCTGCCTTTTTTAATATTTCCTAAAATATTTCATTCATCTAGGAGAGGGATGGGTGCTAACTTTCTACAGTAATACAGTCCATAAGTTTCCATTTATTTATTTATTTATTTATTTATTTATTTATTTATTTATTTATTTATTTAAATTTTTATGCCGCCCTTCTCCCAAAGGACTCAGGGCGGTGCACAGCCAACACTAAAACACACATATACAAAAAATTTAAAAGCAGTTTAAAAATATATTAAATAATTTGGCCCCAGTCTTATTAAAAACTAAAATAACCATTAAAATTCATGTTTAGGCCAGCCCAGCTTGTTGGAACAATAAGGTCTTGAGGGCACGGCGAAAGGCGCATAGGTCAGGGATCATCCGTATCTCCGGGGGCAATTAATTCCACAGGGCAGGTTCCCGAACAGAGAAGGCTTTCCCCCTAGGGGTTGCCAGTCGACATTGTTTGACCGACAGCACCCTGAGGAGTCCCTCTCTGTGGGAACGTATTGGCCCATGGGAGGCTATCAGTAGCAGAAGGCGGTCTCGTAAGTACCCAGGTCCTAAGCCATGGAGCGCTTTAAAGATGGTAACCAACACCTTGAATCGCACCCGGAAGACCACCGGGAGCCAGTGCAGCTCGCACAGGAGAGGTGTTACATGGGTGCATCGTGTCGCTCCCATAACCACCCGCGCGGCCGCATTCTGGACCAGTTGGAGCCTCCGAGTGCTCTTCAAGGGGAGCCCCATGTAGAGAGCATTACAGTAGTCCAGATGGGAGGTGACAAGGCATGAGTGACCGTGAGCAAGGAATCCCAGTCCAGAAAGGGATGCAACAGGTAAATCAGGCAAACCTGATAAAAAGCCCCCCTGGCCACAGCCGTCACATGATCTTCTAGAGACAGCCGTGCATCCAGGAGGACACCTAAGTTGCGAGCCCTCTCTGAGGGGGCCAAAATCTCACCCCCAATAGTCAGCGATGGAACCAGCTGGCTATACCAGGACGCTGGAAACCACAGCCACTCGGTCTTGGAGGGGTTGAGTCTGAGCTTGTTTCTCCCCATCCTGATCCGCACAGCCTCCAGGCACTGGGACATCACGTCAAGGGCATCATTGGGGTGGTCCGGGGTGGAGATGTACAGCTGAGTATCATCAGAGTACTGATGGAACTTCACCTCAAAACCACGGATGGTCTCGCCCAGTGGCTTCACATAAATGTTGAACAGGAGGGGCGAGAGGACTGACCCTTGCGGCACCCCACAAACAACGGTTTTCGCCTTCTATAAGAAGGAACTACTAGTTTAAAAATCAACTGTTTATTTAAAATTATTCTGTGGTTTACATCCACTTCCTAGAATTGGATTGTCAATTAAGCTTGTTTGATTAATTCAATAAATATTTATTTATTTGAATGACAGCTCTATTTCAGCAGTTGTTAGTCCAAAGTTTTCCTTTCTCATTATATGTTATCTCAATTTTTATTAGGAGTAGTTAAGGAAAATAGCTTTGGGAATCAAGGAGCAGATTACCCGGAGACAATAATGTCTCTAATCAAATTCTGTCAACAGTTTGCTAAGATACTCAGAGAATTGTAAAGGAAATCTATATAATTTGGATTTCTCTCTCTCTCTCTCTCTCTATCTAGTCAGTTTTCAAAACAAGCGTTGAGATGGTAATTTGTAATCCTTCAGGATTAAGGTACATTCTGGTACTTAATAATATCAAGTAGAGTAAGCTTTTTCAAGGATCAAATAAGCGGTCTTATCCTTGCTGAACAGCACTCGGTCTGCATTTGCTCAACTCTCCAAAAATTTATATTTTTGGGAGGGAGGGAGGGAAGGACCATAAGGTTCTGCAAGGCAAAGAAGGAATCACTTCCATCACTTCCATTCCACTACAATATGGGGAGGGGGGGCATGAATTCTATTGGTTGCAACCTATTGCTTTGACATTCCACCCTGCTAGCAAGTATCGAATCACTATCCATAAGAATAAATATGTGCATTTTTCTTATATTCCCACATTTCTTTCTTTGCAGTTTCCTGCTGAAAAGCTCTCCCCCCTGATAAATCACATTTTAAAACTCCTCCTCTTGTGGAAGTTTGATGCAAGGCAGGGCCAGAAAAAAAAAATTGTTGCTGGTGCACATCTGCTAATTTTGCACATATTTCATTTTCTAATATGTCATGTAAACAGCTGGTCAGAGTATATGAAGGAAGAGGCTTATTGGATTTTCTGTTCTAATGAATGAAAATGAAGACTTTTATGCTAGTGGTGGGGACAGCAGACTCCACTTCAACATTCCACTGCATCTGCCAATCCCATTTGTCACCAGGTGCAGGTTTTAATGACTTGTCCCCTGCAACCACTGGCCTCAGAAGTATGGCAGCTGCTTCCTGGGTTTTTAGTTTTTAGACAGTACAATTTTCTTAACATTAGGTGGGTCAGTTTGAAGAAAGGAAAAAAGTCATATCTGTTTCTGAGGAAGGAGAAAATCTGCTGAAACTAAGGAACTGGGTATCCAGAAGTAACTGTGCAGGTTTTCTGCTGGAATTTGTTTGAATAATTTATAGCTATTTTGATGATATATTTTTTTAAGAAAGATCCATGTGTGTGCTCAGAATTTCTAGAATAATAGACTTTGGTAGAATTTGAATTCTTAGGTATAAAGGGCAAGAAATCACATGATGCCTCACTTGAATGTACTCATAGGTAAATATGGGTGTAGACCTCTGCAAGTCATATTACCAATTCATTCCTTTTCGTCTTTAAATTTTTACTCCATCCCTCTTTTAAAGGCTTGAGATTCACAATTATTTCTTGAAAAAGAAAACTTAATAATTTACCCAAGGCCAGTCACTGTCTCTTACAACCAGGAGATGGGCAAAATTATCCAACTTGATCTGTCATTCTGAGTTTTCACAGAAAATCCATTTCCAAAAGTTCAGGTGTTTCCCATATATAAAGAGGAAAATTTATTCAATGAATATGGATAGCAGAATATTAAGAGTGCAACCTAATTGCTAAAAACAAATGTCTAATTAATAAAAGTTAGAATAGAATAACAGAGTTGGAAGGGACTTTGGAGGTCTTCTAATCCAACCCCCCCACCCCCCCGCTTATGCAGGAAACCCTACACCACTTCAGACAAATGGTTATCCAACATCTTCTTAAAAACTTTCAGTGTTGGAGCATTCACAACTTCTGGAGGCAAGTTCTTCCACTGATTAATTGTTCTAACTGTCAGGAAATTTCTCCTTAGTTCTAAGTTGCTTCTCTCCTTGATTAGTTTCCACCCATTGCTTCTTGCCCTGCCCTCAGGTACTTTGGAAAATAGCTTGACCTACTATTCTTTATGGCAGCCCCTGAGATATTGGAATACTGCTATCATGACTTCCCTAGTCCTTCTTTTCATTAAACTAGATATACCCAGTTCCTGCAATTGTTCTTCATATGTCTTAGCGTCCAGTCCAGGGATGGGTTCTATTTATCTTTACTACCGCTTCACAATGGGATCATGTACATGTGCTCACTTAGCTCGCACGTGCATCTTCTGCACATGCACAGATCACCAATAACAACATCCGGGGCGGTGACCAGAGCCTCCTGCCAAGTTTACTACTGGTTCTTGCGAACCGGTCTGAACCGGGGGCAACCCACCACTGGTCCAGTCCCCTAATCATCTTGGTTGCTCTTCTCTGCACTCTTTAAGAGTAAGCTACCAGAATTCTACCTATAGAGAATTATATTATTAAGTGAACACATTGGTTCCTCTAAGCACAGGGACACAATCTAGCTCTCTCTTAGGTATGGGAACTAACTAGATGACCTTGAACCAGTCACTCCCTCTCAATCCAATTCAATTTCAGGCTTCTTCCCTCCTTATCTCATTTTCCCATTACAGTTTGGATCAATTCTGACATCATGATTTCCTGTGTGGGAAAAATGACCATCCTGAATTTAGTCTGGAAAAGGGTTACAACAGAATCCACATGGATTTACTGTGAAAGGATGACTCGGTATGGAATAGACTACTGATAAGCAAGCAATTTTTGGGCCTCCAGAGCCCAAAAATGTGTCCCATCTTAGTGCTGAATTTCAGACGTACATTTGACAAAACACAGATAACGCCGATTCTTGTCATTCAAGGCAAACAACATAGGAAATCTCTACAGGATCCTCCAGAATAAACACTAAAGGCTTCTTTAAAAGCAAGGAAAATCTATTTGGTTTCGGGGGGGGGGGGGGGGGGACCAACTCTTATCATTGTTCTCCTACCCATTGCAAAAGCTCTCTTGCAATAAATGTTTGAAGCATTTCTTGGCCACCATTCTTGAAATCATTTTTTTTCTTCATAGTCAACATTGTAAACATCCCATTTCTGAAGGAATTAAAGGTTTTTCAGACTTGAAGTGGGAAAAACGATGTGCCAGCTATTGGAAATAGTAGTATTATTCCATATCAATCTATAATTAAGGTATCTAAGAAGTCAGTGGTCCTTAACCAATCTTGTTTCTGGATGTAGCCGAGTTACTTCTTGTTGTTGTGGTAATTGTCTTTTACTCTCTTTCTTGTTGTTTCCACCTGTTTGACATCTGGAGTTCGGCAATCAGGTATTATGAAAATAAAAACAGGATACTTCAACATCTGGTGGGAAGGACCCTAATTTTGGTACTGGATCATTGTATCAATTAAGCAATAGGATGACCATCTGGTCCTAAATTCTGAGACATCCTGCTAATCACCAAAGCTGAAAATATTTATTACCAAATAGGTTTTCAGTTGGAAAATATGATTTTTTCCCCCTCAAGCTCATATATTTTCAAGAATATTCTACCGTAGTAGAAACTTTTCAGAATGGTGCAACAAAGATGCCTTACAGGTTTCTGCCAGGTATTGACAGCTCCTTTGCAGCAACATCAGAATTGTTATTCCTTCTGTATTATTGTTGCTGTAGAAGTTTTTTTTTTTAAAAAAAAAAACAAACTTTTCATGGCAGAAGTAACTTCCTGCCCACCTTATTTTCTCATGCATTTTTCATGTCATAGGATCCAAATGTCTGGAGTTTCTCAACTTGATTGGAAAACCAAGCAGGCTGACAGGAGCACACCAGCTTATTGTCCTTCCATTCAAAATTAATTATTGCACTGCAGAAAGAATTGCCATGTCACCTATTAGTATCTCCTTTTTGGAGTGGTAATTGCTGTCAGGCTCCTGTGTTGGAATCGACAGAAATGGAAAAATCAGTGTAAATTGGAAAAAGAAAAACAACACCCCCCCCCAATTATTAACTAATCTTTAATAAAGCCCTGCTGATCAAAAATATTTTGGTTCATTGGATTTTGTTTGAGAGAGAAAGCTGCTCCTATTTGTTATTCCAAATTTCAGCTTCTTATCCAGGCAGACATTGGAAGGCAAGGTGCTGCTTTTATTATTGATGCAAACCAATACATTGTGTGAAATAAAATTCTTAAGGCCAACTATCACAGTTTCATAAATCTGTCAGAGAGACAAGAATCTGCAACCAGCACCCCTGGGGAGTTACTGTGGAAGATGTAACTCCAAAAGCATTAACTCTTTGCACTTTTCATCTTTTTGATCACTTAAGGCAGCGATGTCAAACTCGCGATGTCACATTGTGGTCACATGATGTATCATGATTTCCCCCCCCCCCTTTTGCTAAAATTGGGGTGGGCGTGGCCAGCGTGTGACACATCCAGCCTGCGGGTCGCGAGTTTAACATCCCTGATTTAAGGCATTTGGAGTATTTGTTTCTTTCTTAGTCTCAGCTGTACTTTCCTCTAATTAGATTCCTACTCTTCCACCAGTTTCCTCAGTAATCCTTTCCATTTCCCATCATGAGAACAGCAGGCTCTAAGAGATACAGATTTTTTTTTATTGAAGAATGTAATTTCAATGATAGGATTTACTTGTTTTTTCCCCACATCTTATACTAATTTTGGATATCTCTAGTGAGTGTGGTTCTAGTCACATGTACTTTTGGTCAAACATGGACCACAGAAAATGAACTGAAATATTTCAATCTTAGAGGTCTTTCCTTTACCTCTCGGGAATTATAATTTCAATAACTAGGTTTGGAGAAGGCTGCAAAATGGTTATCAACTTGTACAAAGCATTGTATCTTATATGAGTATTGAGCAGATATAGGTTTTAATCCACAAATAATAGTCAAATCCGTTCATAGAACTGCTACGTGATTTGGGCAGACTTAACATCCATTAACTACATCATTTTAAAAAGTTATTTTAATGAAGGAATGTGTGTTATTTTTATGCTGCCAGTTCCATAAATTTCAAACAGTTGGTTTATTTATTTCATTCCAATTCTAAAAATGGCATGTATTTTAAAGGTAGGAGCTCTTTCAACTAGGAGATAATTGTCCTACATTCTTTGAAGTATCCTCTCCGGCATTCTAACATAGATCAGTTGGGTAATGATCAATTATCTGGTCCTTTTGCTGTTAAATCTATTGAGGAATAAAATAACATTTCTTTTCCTTAGCTTGGAAGAATGTGTGCATTTTGAATGCATGCTGCGTGCCAGTAGCAGGGTCTTATAACAGGACAATGAGGGATAGACTTGCGTTTCAGCAGCACATTCTGGAATCAGGCTACATCTTATTCTAACTCAGCCAATGTAGATGATGCTAGCCTTCCTGACCTACTACCCTCTAATTATGTGAGGATTGAAATTCTCAGAATTTTGTCAAGAAGATTTTTAAGATGAAGTTGGAAATTGCAGCATGATTGTAGACTGCAGATTGTAGATTGCAGAGCTTTTCAGTTATTCTACTTTAAACGTCTAATAAGAGTTGCACACAGCTGAGTTTCCCTTCCCATTATTATTTTTAAAAAAAAAAAAACTTCCTACATCACACCATATAGTGACAAAGTCTTAATACTAAGAACAAACTTCTGTCGGAAGTTCATTTTATCTTACCTTTCTGTGACTTCCAAAATAGGCAGTTAATCAAGCAATTTCTGAACATCTCAAGCTAAGCTCAGTAATTGCGTGAGAGGAATATCTGTTCTTCCCTCCAGTCTCTTCATTTATCAACTGGGTTTACTTTTCTACAAATATCATACTTGAAGACTCTCTTTTTGTTACAGTTCTTTCGGCTATTTTTAAGCAGATTGTGGCTTTTATATCTAATGGGTTTGTTTTGTTGTGTTGTGTTTTTTGTTCTTAGCTACACTCCAGCATCTAAATTGCATTGCTATTTCACCGAGTTATCAGAAAACATGAATTGTATTGGCAGGTTGTTTCAAATGCTACAGAACAACAAATGCTGGACGTCAAAAGGCTGCCTCTTCTTCTTTTTCTTTTATATTAGATTGACTCACAGTTGCCTTCTTTATCCTAAGCACGCAATATGATAGATAGATAGATAGATAGATAGATAGATAGATAGATAGATAGATAGATATGGATAGATAGACAGACAGATAGATGGTAGATAGATAGTAGATAAGATAGATAGTGTTAAGCTTTCAGCATACATAACCACACATATAAATAGTATTCATCATGCTATTTCCTTTTCAGAGTAAACAGAATTATGCAAAGCACAGAAAAATTAAAAGTAAAGCTAAAAGAATCACACATCAGTGAAGTAAGGAGAAATCTGCAGCATCCCAGAGCTGAGCTTAAGAATCCACAGCAAGAAGCAGGAAGGGGAAGTGATGTTGTGAAGGTGGCCCTTTCTTCCTTCTGACTTCATAATACAAGTACAAAAGAGTAGAGCTTGCATCAAAATATCCCAATGCCCATTTGGCATCGTCTCAATTGGAAATGGATGCTGGAGAAAATGGAATGGGTCAACAGTGGAGAAAGAGGTCTTAATTAATATTAACAAATGCTAAGGAAACTTAAGGTGAATGAAGCAGAGATGATGGATGAGATGGCTGATAGGAAAAGTTGCTTAATTGTCATTGCAGTCTACCAAATTTCAATTGTTGATCACAACAAGCAGAAACAGTAGTTGTGATTGCTCATTCAGCCATGTGATAATTGGAGTGTGTATGTGGTGGGGGAGACCCTAAGAAAGAAATACCAGGTCTATTTCAATATTAATTATAACCGAAGAACCAAAAAGGGGGGGAAAGCATATACATTATGATTTGTAGCCTCTTGGGGATAGCAAATGGAAGAGCTGATGTAACCTATAGGCTGCAAATTGCTCCCTATTCAATTAAGCTACATTTTCTAGATATGCCGACTGTAAATCATTCAGATGCTCAGAATACTGGAACGGCCTTTGAAATACATTTCTCTGATTTGGGATTCATCTCAGCCTCGTGTTTCAGACAGCGCTTCTGGGTTGATTGGCAAACACAATGAAAACCTGAGATTTCTCTGAAAGAAATGACATGTTTGGAAAATTAATGGTGTTATGTGCAATTTAGCATTTCTAGTAGTAGGTAAACGTTCTTTCCTTTGATTCACATAATGTTCTGGTGGGCCTCTATTATCAAGTACAAGTAGAAAAAGAACTTCTTGGAGGAACACACACAAAAACCATTTTCAAATATGTTACATTTTAATGATTCAGCAGATCATATACACTTAAAAGGGTCCTAATATCTGGGATAATCTTAAATTTCACACATTTCACTGTGCTGATAAACCAGTTTCAACAACAGCTACAAAATAGGACCCAAGAGAGTAGACTGATATAGGTAGACCACGATTTACGACCACAATTGAGCCCAAAAGTTCTGTTGCTAAGTGAGGTGGTTGTTAAGTGAGTTTTGCCCCATTTTGTGACCTTTCTTGGCACAAAAGTTAAGTGAATCATTGCACTTGTTAAATTAAGTTGTTATATGAATCTGGCTTCCCCATTGACTTTGCTTGTCAGAAGGTCACAAAAGGTGATCACATGACCCCAGGGCACTGTGAGTCTCATAAATATGAGCCAGGTGCCAAGTGTCCAAATTTTAATCACCTGACCATGGGCATGCTGCAACCGTCACAAGTGTGAAAAAACAGTCGAGTCATTTTTTTTAGTGCTGTTATAACTTTGAACAGTCACTAAACAAATTGTTGTGAGTCGAGAACTCCATACACACACACACCCCATATTTTTCAGAGTATAAGATGCACCTTTTTACCCCAAAAAAGAGGTTGAAAATCTGGGTGTCTCTTATAGTCTGAATGTAGCCCCACCCAGCCTCTGAAACAGAGATTTCAGAGGCTGAAAAAAAGGCAAGGCACAGAGCTCACAACCAACAAACCTGTTGCTAAAGTTTGCCTCTGGAAACAGCTGATTGGGGGTATTCCAAGAGGCCGATCCACCCCAATCAGTTTTTTTCTTATTTTCCTTGCGTCTTATACTCCAGTGTGTCTTATAGTCTGAAAAATACGGGATATATATTGTGTCTTGATAGAAAAACACTTAATCTTTCCCCTGGCTCAAGCTGATGAAGGGAGGAGAACTTGTGGCTCAGAAGGTTAATACAACTGCCTAACATGCAGGAAGCCCAAGTTCGAATCCAACTAAGGGTATGGCTAGCTGATGAAAGCTAAAAAGCTTGAAATAGAGCTATACTAGTCTCCCTTTATTAACTATATATATATATATATATATATATATATATATATATATATATATATATATATATATATATATATATATATATAGTGTATTCTACTTCCAGCTGTACCGTGATTTCAGAGAATCGTCTGTCCATACTACAAGAAACAAAATGTTCAGCCTTTTTCTCATTTTGTGAAGGCCATGTTACTCATTATGCACAATAATTCTGTCTGTGAAGGTATTTGCCACTAGAAAAAAACAAAAACAAACCTACCCACTGAGATTAGATGCCTTTTTGGAAAGTCAGCCAAAGGACATGCTGTATATGCAAAATACAGAAGTCTCTGCAGTTGATGGCATCTAAAATCAATATATTCAAGAAATGCAATTGTACTGAATGGTCCCCAATTACTGATCTAATCCAAACAGTAAATCTGACACATGTAGAAACGTGCAGCACAGAAAAGGCTTCTGAATTGGTAAGTATGAAGTTCTGCCTCAGCCCAATTTAACTCTCGTTATGTAGAGATGAGGGTGCATTTAGTGGAACATGGTTCTCACACTGGCATCTGGCCCAAAGTAGTTCCTGTTCTTTAGTTGTACAGTAGATATTTCTTTGAAACGGAGGAAGGTGCTATTGCTTTCATAATACCAAACAATACTTCAGTTCCAATTACTTTATTTTAACTCTTTCTTTAAGGTTTCAGAATATGAGGGAGGGAGGGAGGGAGGAAGGGAGGAAGGAAGGAAAACAGATGTGGATTTCCATAATCCCCGTTTCAAGTGTTGGCAAGAATATAGACACAAGAGATTAGATGCCTGTTTCCATTACAGGCTGTCTAACCAGTTTCTTAAATTTCCCTGGATAAGTAAAACTTCCCCAATCCTTCCCAGTTACTCCTTGCATGGTGTTATAATTCCTAGTGGGAAATTCCATCTCTCACAGACTGCCCTGGAACAACTGTATATCCCAGCTCTTCATATTGGAATTCGAATAGAAACAAACAATGTTTAACAATTGCAGGTAATCCTTGTTTAGCAGCCACATTTGGGACCAGAAATTCAGCGGAGAATTGTGGTCTCTAACCGCAACAGTGTTTACAATCTTACTTCAGCTTGCTTTGTTTTACATACCTGTGAAGGATTTCAGTAAATGCAAGGGTTGCTCATAAAGTTTTTTCCTCACTGTCATAACTAGAAACGGTTGCTAAACAAGGCAACCGTTGGACTGGCACAGCAGCTGCATGATTACAGGAAAATATGCCTATGAACTAAGAAGGCATCCATAGCATACCCACGCCTGCTCCAGAACAGTTTATTCCATGCTGTGCCTATGTATCTCGAAGATCATTTTCATGCAGCTGCTGTCTGATGCCAGGAAAAGAGGCAGCTTTGTTAAAGAGGTGCCAAAAGATATACTGTGCCACTGATGCCCTCCCTAAAGCACTGTTGTGGCCTGTCAGCTGCCAGCCCCCCCCCCCCCAACAGCCAAATCAGAGGAGGAGGAGGAGGCGTGGGAGTCAGGGTCAGCATCAGGGCAACCTGGGAGCTCTGAGGGGAAAGGGGGAATGGAGCTGGTAGAGAGAGAGAGAGAGACAGAGGAGGAGCCTGGGCCATCCTTCAGCCCTCAGATGGAGAGTCAACAGCTTCCAGGTCTGGATGTGGTTGATGAAGAAGAGGAGGAACAGCTGGGTCCAGTGCCTGATGCGTGGCTGCACAGAAGGCAGAGAAGAGGAGAGCAGTGGAAAGCCGTGGGCCGATCCTGGGGAAGGAAGAGCCACCCTAAAGATGCCCCACCCTAGCGCTGGGGATAAAAGGCAGGGGGCAGAGATGAATAGATGAATAGACAACTGTTCATCTTCTGGCCAGAAGGCCTTGTTAGCCTGGGTTGAGAGAGAAACATTTTGCCAGGGATGCTGGCACTCCGAATAAAGGAATATTTTGAGTTCATGTCAGAGGGTTTGTCATGTTTGGGGAGCTGGTTCAGAACAAGCACCATTTTTGCTTCATTTCTCTTGTCTTTCCTATGATATTTCCTGTGATATTTGCTCCATATTACAAGCCTCCTTCTGTGTTTATTCCTTATCATCAAAGACAACATCTTGGGTAATGATGGATGAAATGGGCCATAAGGAAGGACCAGCAGTGAGACAAAATGCAACTTGTCACAATTGCCTTCAGAGCCAGAAGGTCCTAGCAAATAATCTAGCTATTCATTGTGCCTGTATGTCAATAGAGCAAAAGGTTTTCATTCCGAAACATAATATTGATCTGAACTTGAATCTCCTCCAGCTCATTTCTTATGTGAGGGCATCCTAGAGAAAACATGTCTTGGTCTACACTGACACATAGTTATCCAGAACCTAATATGCGAGGCAAGTTTTGTAATACAATTTTGTATCATTTTAATCATCATGCTACCAGTTGTAACCCAAGATACCGGTTCAGAGTATAAGATGCACCGGAGTATAAGACGCAGCTTAGATTTTGGAGAGGAAAATGGGGGGGGGGGAATCTGCCTACCAGGTATTTATCTGGCTAGCGTCCTTAGTCTGGTCAGCTTCAGCACATTAGTTTGTTGTTTTTTATCCCCAGTTTGGGGATAAAAAACAGCTTCTAAAGCACAACTGATCTTTGGAGAGAGAAGCAATGAGAAAAGCAGACAAACCACAGAGATCGTTTCACTCTCTAGCGCCTCCTTAGGGCTGAAAAAAATCTTCACAGCTGAGAGTCTGAGGGAGCAGGCAAAGCGTTTCACTCGCTATCCCCTCTTTAGGGCTGAAAAAAAGCTTCATAGCTGAGAATCGGAGGGAGCAAGCAAAGCACAATCGCTTCACTGAAAAAAAGCTTAGCACGGAGATCGCTTTACTTGCTAGCGCTGCCTCAGGGCTGAAAAATAGCTTCAAAAAAGCTACATTCAGATTATAAAATGCACCCAAATTTTCAGCCTCTTTTAGGAGGAAAAAAAGTACGTCTTATACTCTGAAAAATACAGTATTTTGCTGCTTGAGACACCAGCTGCATTTCTCACAACATGTTGCTCACGTTGTTTTGGCTTGAGAGGAAAAATGCAAGTGTTTCTCTGAAGGGAGATTAAAACTAATAAATATTATTTTGGGGTGGTTGTTGTTTTGTTAAACATGAAAATGAAATAAAATTAGGAATAATAAAATAGAAAAGTGAGAAAGATCAAGTCAACCATCCTCTAAAACTTTTAACCAAGTAACACAGTTTGCTTTCTTATATTTTGATGATATTGGTGCTCCCTAAGTGGCAAAATGAATATAGCATTCCATTTTTGCAAGACCATTTCTGTCAGTGTAATTATCAGCTCGGATAGCCATAACAACAAGTCAGCCAATGAGAACTGTTTGGTGACTGAGATCCATGACAGATGGCTCGGAGCCTGGGTGTGGCTTGGCTTCACTGGTCTCCCCCCCCTCTCTCTCCCTCCCTCCCTCCCTCCCTCCCTCTCTCTCTCTCTCCCTCCCTCCCTCCCTATATGTGTGTGTGTGTGTGTGTGTATTTTATTGCTTTATTGCTTCTGTGATTATATAAATTCTGTGCTTCTGGATTCTGAGTTCTGGCTTTTGCTGCATGGGTATTGTATACATGCATCATGCTTTATATTACTGTATATAAAGAAGTTTCTTTTATACATGAATCCCGCTGAATTATTTACTTATGTACTGGTTGGATTGCTGCAAACTCTAACAATTTCTCACTTGTGAAATTCAGAGATGGGCTAAATAAAAATTGTTCCAGAGGGCATTGTTGGTGGGGGGGCAGGGAAAGTTGCTGTCATCTCATTGGTCATTCTAAACCAGGGGTGTCAAACTGGTGGCCAGTGACCCAGATGCATCACATGCAGACCACGCTCACCCCAGCTCCTCAAAAGGAAAAAAAGTCATGATACGTCACATGATAGCAATGTGATGCCACGAGTTTGATACCCATATTCTAAATGGATGGGAGGAACCACTATGAGCATATTTTGGTTACAGAGTACATGATAAAGGCAGCAATGCTGCTTAATTGTGACCTGTATAATACTGTGCCTTAACATTTGTAAGAACATATAGAGAGAATAGGTTCCATTATGTTGCTTTGAGTAATAAAAATGAAGGCCTATGTGAATTGTTCAGTGGCACTAAAAGAAAGGCACTGCTCAGGCAAAAATGTGATCAAACTCCATTTTTCTCTACTCAAATTTCAAAAGAGACTGTATGCCTTATGCTTAAATCCCAATTAATAAATTTCTCTTGGAGGGTACTCAGCCTCATTGGTGTTGTTTGACAACATGAATTCTGAAAGAAAAATAAATGGATATATTTCATTGTAAGCGGGTTCTGAGTAATATACACACACACACACACTTCACTCTCTTGTTTTCATCTTTGAAAGGTCAGGAGAAACTTTAAAAATAAGCTTGGTACTGAGATTCTTTTTCAGGCTTATTTAGCTTGATACTAAAATGCTATAGAACAAGCATATGAGCATTTTGTTGCACAAAAATTATATGCTTCACAAATAAGTGCCTAATTCTCTCACATTTCACTTGCAAATCAAATTTCTCAGCATATTCCCTATGTCAGTACTCCAAAATGAAATGTTTTTTTTTTCTTTCTTTCTAGAAGCTGCCAACCAGTTCTGTGAGAATTGGGTCTTTCTCTAATGTATTTCAAAACTCCTGCAGATTAATAATGAGGTGGCAGGAAAAGACATGTTGAGCCGAGTTCAATTATCCCTTCATCCCAATTACACTATGACATTCAATCTTGTGACATTTAATAAGAAAGGGCATTTTACCCATGGCTACTCTTGAGAGTTGACAATTTATGCAACAATGTCTCTGAAGATTTTCTTTTTAAAATTATTATTTTAAAAAGCACTTTCATTTTGACCCTGTGTAAATTAAATAAGATTTAACAAACCTGTTACCCATTAGCTTGGACAAAAGTGAATTATCCATAGGCACTTTTGCAAATATCTAAATTAAAACTTAGATAAAACCTGAGGGATGAACCAGTAACACCTTAAAAATGGGACGGTTGCTCTTTGGATGCTAAGTGGGCTTTCCCCATCTGTTAGTAAAATCGCACAGTTCAGGCATGTAAGATGTGGGAGGTTGCAGTTTTGTGCAGGGTAATATGTCATGCTTCACTCACTTTAACGTTTTGCAAGTCAGCCATTTTGTAGGTATTCATTTCCCAGCCAAGATTATCAGCAAATAACTGAAGTCATGATAGAAACCATGGAGTTGCTAAGGAGTACTGCGCACTGGACAGATGACCATCCAGGCTTGAAGACAATGGTGTATTAACCATTAAGCAGACTAAGCACGTGCTTAGGGCACCAGGCCCAAAGGGGGCACCACAAAGTTGAGGGAAAAAAGCCCCAATGAAGATTGGTTTCATTTGTATAGTATGTACAAAGGAGGGGGGCACCAAGATTTGTCAGTGTTTAGGGCACCAGTGAGCCTTAATCCGCCACTGCTTGAAGACCTCTAGCAAAGAAGAACCCACCATGCCAATTGGCAGTCTGCTTCACTGGCTGACAGCTCAAATATTTCATTGACCCTCATAACACGATGGGAAATTGGGAGATGGTTCTCTCAGCACGTGAAAAGATTGCTGATTTCTATAGCAGCAAACCATAAAGTGATACTATTCTAGTTATTGTATGCTTTGGAAATGCAAGCTGTGCAGTTTGAGTGGAATGATCTTTTGTCAGCAAACTTTCTGTCAAAGAGAACTGCGCCCTCACCAAACTTTGATAGCAAAATTCTTCCTTGCTTTTGTTTTTTTAAAGACAGGCAGGTTTCACAAGTTAGAATCTAATTGATGGGAATTAGCAATTTGATTACCATGTTTCTCCAAAAATAAGACCCTGTCTTATATTTTTTTGAACCCTGAAATAAGTGCTTGGCCTTATTTTTGAGGAGGTCTTATTATTTTGGGGTGTGTGGAGCAAATCAGTACTGGCTACCTGCGGGTGGACCCGCTCCGCACACCCACCAGGGCGCAATCCCATCCTATATCGCTGGGTTTTTGATGTCGACGCATTGCGGATGTCACGAGCGAGCGAATTGTCGTGTTTTGTGACACCACACGCATGCTCACATTTCCAGGAGAACTAGTAGTAACAGTATTTGAATCCCACCTCTGATTATGATGCATTTGACTAGAATGCCTAATGCAACGGAGGTGCAACCGAGTAGCTGAGCTCGCCCACAAACTGGCCCATGTTAAGTGCAGGTGGAATTTTCTCTGTCCTTTTTCCTATATGATTAAAATGTTTATAGAATCAAGAGTTTGCCATCTGCTAGGGTCTTTTCCAGGCCTGTGATGATCATACGGTGTCACTGCAGGCCCACATTCAGTATGATTTCGGAGCTGCCTTGCTGTTGAGAAATCAGTCAGATTTTGGAAAACATAACCTAAAACCCATCAGTTCTCTTTTGGTGCTTGTAATTGTTCTTCACTCTATATGTAGCATCCTTTTCATAGTTTACATTCCACTTAAAATCTTCCATTTTATTTCTTATCGCGCACTCTCAATACACAGCTGTCCTCTCTAAAATATTTATGTAAAGCATTTCCGTAGATCTGTAAGAATAGGTGAAAAGCCAGATGCTCATTCTTGGCATTTACCAAAGCTTATTAGGCAAAGATTATTATATGATCAGTAAACACTGTAATAATAACATGCCTGTTTCCTGTTAAAGGAGTAACTCCACAGAGAGTGTTTAATTATCCCCTGCCTCTTATTACAATTTATTTAAAGCCCTTTAACAAATACTCTTTATTGCTGGGTTGGTTGCTCCTACATGTTTTTTCCCACTTAAACCTGTAAGAGATGTAAATTCATTCAATGTATGTTTTTAAATTTTAATATAAGCAAAGCTCATGCACAATTTACATATTATGCACTAAATTTACACCCTGCTTTTATCTGTCAGGGTGAGGATAGGTTGAACAGGTATCGGGTTAATGATTTATAGCACCATCCAGACATCATTCACATAATGTATCAGTAGAGTGGTTATATTGTCAGAGAGATGCATAATGCTGCTGTAAATTGTTGGCATTCTAGCATTAACAACTGGTCCAAATTTATCTTATGAAATTCCATGGCTGAGTGTGAATAAACCTCCTTGATACCTATCCAGAATCTTAACCATTATGCTGTGCTGGCCAGTCCTCACAGGAAGTGACTGTAATTCATTGTTCACGTCCAACTTTCTTTTTTGAAGCTACTCCGGCAATTTAGACGGCTAACCATAATTTAGTTATTGAACCATTAAGGGGTTCTGATTAGTGAGAACAGAATCACTTAGGAAGAGTATTACTATATTCCTTCTCTATTATTCACTAAACCTTTCTGTGTATCAGTTTTCTAGCCTAAATAATTGGTATCGTTCACATTTTGTTCTCTGGAACCTATCAACTGCATCTTTCCATTTCAACCATGTACTTACTCACGCATGACAATAATGTATACAAATATCTTAGGCTGATCTGTTTGTGCAAGGGGGAAGATAATTTCAAACAACAAAGTGATGGGAGAAGAGGGAAAAATTCTTGCAAGAGTAGACATTCATCATAATGATAGATTGGGGCAGCATCTTAGTGCCAAGATACCCCAGTTCTAGTTACCTGCTGCATAATGCAAACAGATGTGATCAAACAAGATTACTAGTGATGAAGGTTGCAGAGTTGCTAGCTTTATTTTATTTTATTTTTTTTGCAAAGAAGTTTATTGTAACAGGGGTTTTTTTCTTCACTTCAATCATGTCCAGTTCTCAAAGACTGCCTAAACAAACCTTGCAGTTTTTGTGGCAAGAAATGGTTTGCCTTTTCCTCCTTCTGAGGGCTGAAAGAAAATGACTGACCCATGGTTGGCTTTGTGCCCAAGACGGGACTAGAACTCACAGTCTCCCAGCTTCTGGCCTGATGTCTTAACCACTACACAAAACTGGCTTTCTCTGTAACATATAGATAGGTAACACAGAGATTAGAATGGCCCCCACTCTAACACTCATCCGGAAGGCACTGAAGACCTGGTTCTGCCATCAGGCCTGGGGAACCCAGAGCGGGATGGAGCCCATTAAATGGCTTATATGATGTGGTGAGGAGTGAGGGGTGGGGGGCTATTATATTATTTTATTGATTTATTATTTGATTATTTTCTTTTATTAGTTTTATTTTTTTATATATGATGTTTTATATCTCTGTAAGCCGCCTTCAATCACCATGTACAAATAGGCGATAATATAAATTTTCTAATAAATTTTCTAATAACTATTAATAGCAATATTTTCAAAAGTATTGCATGCAGTGTTGAAAAATTCTCCTTCAAATGGAATATCTCTGCCAACTTTATAGTGGAAAAGTCCTTGAGAGAGATTCCTTGAAACCCATTTTGCTGGAGACAATCATAAATTGATAAAACTGGTAGCAAGGGCCCTAATCTCCTTATTTACTTTGCCAATGACGATGCTGTGCTTTCCTTATAATACTAAAAAGGAAACGGCTGCAGCTGAAAGGTTTCAGGCAACAGGATGTAAGTGATATCAAAGATTTTTTAGCAAATAATAAAAAAGAAGAAACAGACTAATAATCTCCACATGATACCCAATGTGACTGCAAGATTTAGTTGACTCACAGGCAGTTTTAGTAATGTTTCAGAAATTTCTTCTGTGGTTTTTTTTCTCCCATCCATTCAAATTCAGTTTTCTTTTTTTTAAAAAAATTTAGGTAACTCTCACGATTGTTAATTGAGAAGGAAGAAACAAAGAATCAGAGGGAGAATTTAACAGATAATCCCAACAGTAACAGTTTTGGCCAGTATTTGGAGAGATTCCACCTTAATCATACCATGTCCAACTGCTCTCCTATGGGTTATTTCCCAGTTCAATTACCCTTTATTCTTTAAAAGCAAATCCTTTCTCTCTTAATTGTGGAAAGAGCCAGGGGAAATTGACTCTGTACATGACCCAGAGCCACACTTTGCTTGTGGAATAGACTGACTGTGAAATGACTGTGATATGGATGGTAATGTCAGAGTAGCACATTTACAACCAGAAGCAAATATATACCAAGCCAAAATGGTTGTTGGATCATGAAAAACCATGAATGAGTTCTTTTAGATCCATCTTTAGGAAAGAGAAATCTTAACACTAAACCACAGTGCCATTCAAACACCTCTAATTTAATGCCACTGTTGGCTCAAAAACAAAGACATGCTGCATAAGATAAACTGCTTCAGAGCATCAATCAATAGGAACTATTCCTAACTCTTTCCAGCAAAAGCATGGTTCTACTAGGCCATTTATACAGGCCAGAAGTAAATTATCTTTTTCAGCCAGATAGGATTTTTAATAACATTGTCTTCTGCTGGTAGATGAAAACTAGCGTGTGATATATTATCACCAGAATAGGTGGGACTGTTGTTGTTTTTATTTGGGGGGAGTTGGGGCCTGAATTATTCAGTATGAACTTGATGGCCACGTCTTAAAGATGATTAAGGATCCTATTTTACCCCTTAAGGCTCCTATAGAAAAGTTGGCAGTGAGAAATATTTGCAGTGACATAAACTTTGTCTTGTAAAGTCTTCAGTTATATCCTAAAAACTTAAAATAGTCCAAACGTTTTAGCTGTGCCTGCTCTGAAATCCCAGGGAACTACAGGTGAAATACTAGATATTTAAGTAACCTGTGAATTGGCCATCATAGTAGTAGGCTACTGAAGAAATGTAATTAGCAACAGTTTTGGAACTATGTTAGAATCATCAACCATGTAGAATTTATGGAGATGTGGGCTCAAACTGGAGTTTTAGAAAAAATGATAACAAAAAGAAAAAGGAAAAAGAAAACAAATCAGAAAAAAACCAGGTGTGTGTGTGAGAGAGAGAGAGGAGAGGGGGAGAGGGAGAGAGAGCGGGGGGGGAGAGAGAGAGAGTTGTGATCAACACATGAGCTGTAAGAGAAACGCACAACAATGTATGACATTGTCAAATTTAAATTCTATTGTGACTGCTATTTTATTGGTGGATCTTAGTTTTTAATATACAAATGTGTTTAAAAAGGGAAGAGGAATTAATACAATTACACAGCAATTACGATTATTCATTGGAACTTCCTTCAAGATATAAAAACAGAACCTATGGATTATACATAACTAGTCCTTAAAACTGTTCATGTTTTTATGTTTCATATTGGTTTTTCAATTATTGCAAGCCACCTACTGGAGATTTACTTCCAGGTAAGATGGGTGGCACAGAGGTTTAATAAAGAAATAAATAAAAATAAAGTCAACATTGGACATGACATGATATATGTTTCTCCAGCTTCCAATACAAAAAACCAGTTTACTCTAGGGATGAAGGTGCCGCTGTAGAAACCAGAAGGCTATAAGTTCTAGACCCTCCTTAAGCATGAAATCTAGCTGAGTTACTCTCTCTCTCAACCCAACCCATGTCACGGAGCTAATGTTATGGGAAAAATAAATGTACAGGAATATTAGTATGTTCACCATCTTGATAGATGGACAGACAGATAGCTAAAAGGCAGGATTAAAAATATCTAAAAATAAATAACGTGTAGATCAAGGATGAAGAACTCAAAATCTAGGGTTAAATCTGTTTCATCACACAGTGATAAAGCATGGAGGAAAAGAAATAGGTTGCCTCATGATTACATCAGGAGCATTACATCCTTATAAATTGGAAGTGAAGTGAATCCTAACCCTAACCCAACTATACAGTGTTTGAGGACAAAACTTGTTTTTTTTTTTAATTTCTATCAATTTGTTTAATAATTCTATTTGGAACAGCAGAAAACACATCTGACATTCACATATATTAAAACTACATTTGTTGGCTCCTTTCAACTTGTCCTCTCCAGGTTAAATAAATCCAGTTTTCCCAACTGTTCCTCAATCTGGTTTTTGCCCCACTATATCCTGCATGTACATAAACTGACTGTTTGTCACTCTGGAAAGTAGAGGGGAAATGTTGATTTGCGTTCCCTTTTACAACAATGATAAATTTAGACTTCCCTCAGCTATGAATGTATTACTGATTTTTTTTTGTCCCATTAAGGTGGAATTTTGCAATTTTCATTATTAAAACATTTGTCTTGCCATTTTTGAATTATTACTACATCTGCCACCCTGAATGGTTCAAACTAGGAGTCTCTGAAGTAATTTGCAATCCTTGGCAATAATAAAATTCATCCTACTCTGTATGGAAATAACTATTTAACACTTTGCTTAATGTGAAAGAAAGCACAAATGGAATGCTGATGGATTGCCTTTGTTTACCACATTTCTTGGAGACAGCTGATAAAAATGTCTACATATATAATCATTAGAATTTACCAAAGATTTGGAAGGGGGGAGGGAGGGATAAATCTTTCTCACATTTCAATACATCTGCATACTGTTAATGATCATTTATTTGAATAATAATAATGGATGGCTGCGTCAATAAAAGAAGCAAGATTATTTCTTTTAAAAACAACAAAATTGCAAGTATTTCCAAATGCATGAAGAAAATCTATCTATCTATGTGGTTGCTAAGAGTCTACGAAGACTTAATGGCACACAATCAATCAAACTCCCTGTTGCATAGTCATTAGGACTGAGACACACACACACACACTCCCAATCTCCTTGATATTTATTTTAAGGGAGACTTGATGGAGGGTGGATTTTTCTGTGAGTAAGGAACAAGTGCCGTGGTGGTAGTAACCTATCATATTTTACGTACAGTGTAGAGCATTGCACTGCTACACCTAAAAATGGTACTCCAAAAGGCCCTTTCTAGGGAGTAATAGTACTGAAAACAATGACAATTCTTTTTTGAAGAAAAAAAAAAGATTTCAGATGCCAATGCAGTTTGCATGTTCCTTTCAATCTACATAGGTTACATTACTTAAATTCTATAATTCTTGAAGTCTTACACTTTTCACATGAATGTTGGGTTTTTGTTTTCTAAGTAGTATTTAAAGAACAATCAATTATTGTTCAACGTGAGACACTGGGCATGTAGAGAAGCAGAAGACATTATTAGCATGTATATATGGTTCTGCCCCGAGAACCCACCTTTTTTACTTTTATTATTTCTGTTAACGACTATTTACTTTTTATCATGTTCTAGCATGTCAGAGGAAGAATATGGGTGCTAAAATTTCATCCAGTGTATTTGTATCTCCGGTGAAAAAATAAATCAAGGAAAGGTCAATGTGCTCAGAAATGAGATGGGGGGAGAATTGAATTATCACAGTTCAAGGGGATATAGAAAACCTGTTTCGCCATTAGGATTAATGTTGCATTCAGTAGTTCTAAATATTCTTTCCAGCATTTTAAAATTATTTTTTTGCTGGTAGATGAATAAAATGAGATAAAATTCTTGTAGATCTAGATCGGGGGGGGGTTCTACTTACCTTTACTACCGGTTCACAATGGGATCGCGTGCATGCCAAGCTTCTGTGCATACGTAGATCACCTATGATGACATCCGGGGTGATGGATGGAGCCTCCTGCCAGTTTTACTACCGGTTCTTGCGAACAGGTCCGAACCGGGGGCAACCCACCACTGATCTAGATCAGTGTTTTACAAACTTGGCAACTTTAAGATATGTGGATTCAGTTCCCAGAAATCTGCAGCATACTTCTGGAATTCTGGGAATTGAAGTCCACGTATCTTAAAAGTTTAAAAACCCAGGCCTCAGTATTAGTTTCTGGGATACCTAGAATTGGATACCATTCCAGCTATCAATGAAACATTAACCAGCCCTCCTCTCTTCAACATGCATCTCAGGATACATTGTAGATGAAGCGGAAAATCCATTAAGTAGTATACCCCATACCTGGTAATGAAAACATCAACATAAATTAAATGAATAATTGTTTGTTGCCCTTCATGATGTTCAGTATTTGCTGCCTGAGGTGTCATCCTGCCTAATGACAGGAACGTCAGGTATATAGATATAAACACCCCCCAAGTCATATCTATTTTGTCACAGGCATGCATTCACAGCAGAGCCTGTTCTTCAAAAGCAGCTACGTAGCAAGCAGAGCTGACTTCCTTTTCACCACAAATCTAATTGGAAGTACAGGATAACACTTCTGAAGCTACGAAAGAGGCTACAGAACCAGTGGCTGTCTGCACGGATATGATTGTCCTGGGAATGAATCACCGTTTTGCTCATGGTCATTTCCATTCAAGGAGAACCTTGTGACAGATAGTCTGGCCATGAGTTCTCCCATAGCATTTCTGCTTGCAGTGAGTTGGAAGCAGGACCAGCATGGAGGAAGACTGCCCAGGTCAGACACATAGAGACTATATTTGGGGAGGAGGCAGGGGGTGAAAACAGGGTAATTATGATAGGGAAACTTGTGGTTAAGGCACCAGCTTAGAAAGCAGGAGGATCGTAAGTCCCAGTCCCACCTTAGCCACGGAAGCCAACCGGGTGGCCTTGTGCCAGTCACTCTCTCTTAGTCCAGTTTACCTCACAGGGTGTTATGAGGAAAAGAGGAGGACAAAGATGGTTGGATATGTTCACTGCCTTGAGTTATTTGTAAATAATAATAATAATAAAGGGGGATGTAAACAAATAAAATTAAAAAATAAATCTATAATCACTGAAAATTACTTTTGCTTAGTACTTGAAATTTGGGTAAGGGTGATCATTCCTCTAAACGTAAAACCCATACTTCAGATCAGCATGACTGTTATACAAATTGCAGGTAGTGGCTGAAGAAAACAGCAGTACTCTCGCTCAATCTGGTATTGTGTTGGATTAGGACCCAGAAATCTGCAGCCAACACAGCTGTTGTTGGTCTTACTGTTTGAGAAGTCTGGGAATTGTAGTTCCAGAGAACTGGAGGAAAACAAGATAAAGCATACTGCATTCTCAGCTTTATTTTTTTTTTTCCTATGCTAGCTGACTGGGAGGTATCTGACTGTTGATAGAGTGTTTGATAAATGAGTCTTTTCTTTTCTTTTTAAAAGATGTTTGAGAAATAATGCTTTGGGTGTTCTGTAAACTTTATCTTCATATTCAGGTCATATGATCTGTTGCATTAAATCTTGGATATTCTACCAAAACATGAATTAATTAGGTTTTATTAAGCCTTTAGCAGCTTCTTATAACTAAAAAGGAAGATTCTCAGAGTCTTTTTTCATCAGATCTACAGAAAGAGAAAAAGGAATTAGATTGCACAAGTAGTGACAATAAGCTGCATTTAATTAAGCATCCAATTATTCCTAATAGACTGGGGGGGGAGGTTTCTTGATCCTTTTGCTAATTATTTGTTGATATAGTAGGGAGATTTATTATTTTATTTATTTATTTATTTTGTCGCATTTCTATGCTGCCCAACTCCCAAGGGACTCTGGGTGGCTTACAACAAAGAATAAAACAATGCGAACAATCCCATAAAAAATGTTAAAAAGAAAAACATTAAAACACATGCACTCCAATTCAGTGGCCAGGTCTCGCAAGATCATTATAACGAGATCAACGATCCCAGGCCTGCTGGAAGAGCCAGGTCTTCACCGCTTTGTGGAAGGCCAAAAGGGTGGGGGTGGTCCAGACCTCAGGAGATAATTGGTTCCAGAGAGCCGGGGCAGCCACAGAGAAGGCCCTCCCCCGCGGGCCCGCCAGCTGACATTGTTTAGCTGACGGGACCTGGAGGAGACCGACTCTGTGGGATCTTACCAGTTGCTGGGATCTATGTGGTAGAAGGCGGTCTCAAAGGTGGTCTCAAAGTGACTCGAGATGGTTATTCTTCTTCCTAATAAATGAAAAATATACAAATATTCTTTGCTTACATTTTACAAATCGTTATCCTCTTTCCTAAGCTGAGAAAAGCCTTTTTGAAAACAATATTTTTTTCAATTGCATTTCCTAAATCTAAATCCAAATCAGAATATCTAAGATAGTATACATCTTAGTTTAAAAAATTAAACTTCAAAAAAGGCATCAATGGTGTAGGATGTATTCAATAAGACAAAACAGACACAACTATCTCTAAGAATCAGAGCTGCTTGTTTACACTGCACACCAAAGAAGCACAGACAGTGTGCGTGTCACCTAACATGACCTCAATACTTCTTAGGAGATCATGCACAAAACTTCCATATTTCAGAAATTGTTTGGCCACAAAATGCGAATTGCTTTATTATACCGAGCTTTACTTCTCCTCAGGCCAAGACTTTTCAGAAAGATTTTCCATTCTTCTTCTGATGACATGAAGCCCTTTTGTGGATCTTATCACAGCTTCACTCTCTTCTATATCAACTGGGATTGCCTTTTATCAGAAAATAACTTTTGACACAATCCATTACAATTGAGGCAACATTTATTTAAGTCCCATAAATAAATAAATAAACAAACAAACTTGGTGACACAATTCCTAGGCACTCTCTCACTTTCAATAGAGGATTCAACCAAGGTCTGTGTGTGTGTGTGTGTGTGTGTGTGTACATACCATGTTTCCCCGAAAATATGACCCTGTCTCATTTTTTATGGAGCCCTGAAATAAGTGCTTGGCCTTATTGCCAGCAAAAATATAAATTTTATATATATGTATGTATGTATATATGTATGTATGTATGTATGTCTCTTTAGCCAGGTTCTACCTACGTAATCCAATATTTTTATGCAGCCCTAGTTCAGTGAAATCCCAATCCACTAGTTTCTAGGCTTTTTTTCTTCAGGCAGCCAGCAAGAATCCTGCTGTCCATTGGGAGACTAAGGAGACTAAGATAGATCTATGTATGTATGCATGTATGTATGTATGTATGAATGACTCAATTCCTAGGCACTCTCTCATTTTCAATAGAGGATTCAACCAAGGTCTGCTGTCTGTCTATATCTATATATCTATATCTATATCTATATCTATATCTATATCTATATCTATATCTATACCTATACCTATATCTATCTATCTATCTATCTATCTATCTATCTATCTATCTATCTATCTATCTATCTAGAATCTATCTATTCTGTCATCTTGAATGCTTAGATGCTCCAGGGTAGATTCGGCAACAGATGCAAAAGAGGTCTTTTTGGCTGCTCAGAACCAAATTCCCTGCCAATTTTCCTCATGGCGTTATAATTATAAAGCTTCTGCTTTCCTGCTGCTGTGCAAATACCTGCTTGTAACAAAATATTGATTGGAAACACTGAGGAATCGGAGCTGACTAAAACAAAATGAAAAAGGAAGGGGGTACTGTGTTTTTTTTTTCCCTCTGCAGTGTCTTGTAGCATAATATCCTTTCCTTCATTGGGCAGTACTGACACTCAACATATGAAATTGGGAAGTAAAGAAACCCATTTCAGTGTTGACTCTCGGTAATAGAAAGACCATAATTTGCCAAAGCAATTGAAAATATCAAATACTCTTGTAATGAGGCTGTAATCCTAAACACACTTTGCAGAAACCAAGCACTAGTGAACCAAGCAAACGTGTTTAAGATCTTGGTGCACAGATATTATTTCATTTTCTCCCCAAAGAATTTTCCCTCCCTATTTTGGTTCACCAGTAAATAAATGGAGGACAAAAAGGATATTATATATATATCCCTAAATTTCACACAAAAAAAAACCCTGATAAATGAGTGTGCATGCATGAGTGGATATACATATATACATATTTGTCAAAATTTTAAATGAAATCAGAAAATAAATCACGTAGCTCTCAGAATTTACTCCCTTTTGGCTAGGAATTCTGGGAGCTGCAATCTCAAAGCCTCTAAGGTGTTAATTTATTATTCTAAAACTTAAGCTTCTAATAGTAATAGCAAAACATGCAAGGAAAAGGTTCAAATATTAAATGTTTATGTCAATGGAGGTTTTAAGACATCCAGGTCATGGTTGTCCCAAAGGTGCTTCTCTTCAAGAAGAGAGAAGAGAGCTGAAGAAGCTTCTTGGTAAAAAAATTTTTTAAGACAAACAAACATTTAATACATCAATCCTCCCTTCCCTGTGACGCCTCGGCGTTATCTTCTAGGCTTCTTCTCCATCTTCCATAAGTTTCTTCTATCTTCATGTTCATCCAAACCATTCTAACATTTCATTTCTAAATCAATATTATAATCATCATTTATACACAATTATAGTATCAGTCATTTATATCTCTTTTCCAACCAACTATAAAAATAATTCCATGTTTTAAAATATTCTGATTCTTCCTTATCTTTAATCATCAAAGTTAATCTATTCATTTCTGCATAGTCTAAATTTTTTTTTATCACTTCTGAAGAAGCTTCTTGGATGAGAAGTGAAACGTCTTCAAAAAAAACCCAACCAAGTCCAGTTGCCTCTTGAAAAAGCACCTTTGGGACATTAAATGTTTATGCTGTTTGAACAGAATGTATTGTCCAAAATAATAGTATAAACAAAATACAAGGATTGAATGAAAAGTAATATCACCTATGTTAACACAACTGGCCAGCTAGAAACGCTGATGGTTGCAAAGGTCTAAAAGATTAAAGATCAGGTTTGTATAGGCTGAATACTGGTAGTCCTTACTTAATGACTGCCCTTGTGGTGACTTTTTGAAGTTATGACAGTAAAAAATAACTTTGCAACCAGGTCATAAAATTGAGATTTGGACACTTTACAACTGGTGGACATTTGCAACCATCATGGCATCCCATGATCACGTGATCATCATTTGTACCCTTTCCAACACTGAGAGTCACTGGAGAAGCCAACCGTAGAAGTCACAAGTTGTGGTCATGTGACATGTCACTTAACAGCCTCTGGTGTTTCACTAAAGGTCTGTTGCAGAAGTGAGGAACTAAGTCCATCATGGTCATGTGATGTCTTCTTTAATGAACACTTAGTGAAGAAGTTCCTAGCCCCAAGTCATTAACAAAGACTACCTGTAATGCCTTAAATCCTCATGTCTGTGTATAATATGACCCTTTGATAATAGCCATAGCACTTAGACTTCTATACCACTTCACAATGCTTTACAGCCCTCTCTAAGCAGTTTACAGAATCAGCATATTGCCCCCAACAATCTGGGTCCTCATTTTAATGACCTCGGAAGGATGGAAGGTTGAGTCAACCTTGAGTCCATCAAGATTGAACTCCTGGAGTGAGCAGTGAGTTAGCCCTGCAGTACTGCGTTCTAACCACTGCGTCACCACAGCTCTTATATGTAGAAATGTAGAATGAAACACCATATTCAGATGGCAGATTTAGGCATTTTGTAAAAATGCATTTTCTCCCTTCTCTCATTGCATTTTAGATCATTCTAGTAATGAATATGGAAGGAATGGATGGTAATATGGACATTTTCCAGACAACCACAAGTTAGGGCACATGCTTACATTAAATAAAGGGGAGGTTTCCTAAAACTGTTTTGCAGAAAGTTAGTTTATCTTTTGATTGATAAAATACTTGTATTTTATGCTCCAAAGAACAAAGAAAAATCCTTGTATTTCTACAAAAGAAATTTTGATAATTTGAAAAGAGCATTATATTATCAAAAATTGAAAATTGTTTCCCCCTTCTGGAGGGAAATAGGAATTTGGGATTAAGAAATGTCAAGTAAAATATGAAATGTTGTAATTTAAATTTAAACTCATAAAGGTATTGTATTTGAAGGATGAAGGTTTGGGATGAAGAAGTGTTGGCAGGTCTCTTATTTAAGTCTGTTATATGTAAATCTATACCAGGGGTTTGCAACCTTAAACACTCAAAGAGCCATTTGGACCCGTTTCCCACAGGAAAAAAAAGGAGCCACAAAACTCTTCCCGTGCCTATTTCTTGAGTGGCCACAAAACTAGCATATGTAGCTGAATTAAACATTCTGTTTTCTTCTGAAACTTTTCTTTTCTTGGATTTATCCATGGTTGGCCTACCGGGTGTTGAAAAGCTCAATAAATCGTGTGCCAACGGGTGTCTCACATTGGCGGTTGTGACACATATTTTGAGTGCCAGGGAGCCGCAGCAGAAGAGTGAAAGAGCCACATGCGGCTTCAGAACCGCAAGTTGCTGACCCCTGATCTATACAAACGTTAGACAGACACTGCTCCATAATGGTTAGTATTGCATAATATTAACATTTCTCCTATGCTTCTTAAGAGCTATGTGTTGCTGATGCTTAAAAAAAGTTATTTCACATGTCTTACACCATCCGTTTGCTAAAGGATAAAATCACTTCTAATACTATATTATTGTGAAAAGCGGCATGTGTAAAAACAGTACGCAGAGAAAGTCATTAGAATATCATTGTTCTGATCCAGTACTTACACTTTTGCCCAGAGTCTTCGCTCTGCATATTACATTCTCCCATCCCAATAGTGGTTCTTGGTTCATTGTGTCAGAGCACATTTATGAACTCTGTATCGAGGCCTTTTTTTAAAAAAAAAAAATGGATGTCTTTCCACATCCTTTGTTCCATAGCTTTTAATACAAGACAGTATATCAACAATGTACAATTGGTACATTACAAGATACATAACAACCTTGTCAAACATTTGACCAAGAAGTCAAACCCAAGCAAAAATCTCTTGACAGGAAACTCTTGACAGGAAACTGTATAGCTCCTCAATTGTATAGTTCCTTCTCAATTTTTTGTATCTGAAGATGTCCTAGAGCAGGGAGCTCTTATATTTAAGACTTGCTACTTTCAGCCATGTATCATCCATTTGGGGCAAAGATTTTTGTGCTGCAATCAACATGACCTTTTACTCCACAGGAAAACAGAAACGAAAGGCAGGTTTCTGTCTAACTTTGGGCAGCAAAATTGACAGAGAAATTCAGGAGGCAAAATGAATGAGGCAAGGCACAAAATGGACGATCAAGAGGAGATACTTGGGCAGTTAGAATTCACTTGCATCTAAAGGCCATGCTTATAGTCCAATGTAATGTGTTGATATATACATGGCATGAACAGATGCAGGAGGGGTATTACATTTATCTTTCAGTCTGACAATTCAGGTATAGCTGCAGTGTGTATTTGCAGCTTTCTATGGAAATCCTATTTAAGAAATATATCTGATTTATGGCTTGCTTGCTTCCTGTCCCTAGAATGTGCATTTTTCCCTTCATGCAAACATGCACTTGGCAGCTCTAAATTCAAGGTATAATAAATAGCTGAGCTGAATCTCATATTCAGTTATGAGATAGCTTAATCCAAGAAATCTCAGAGAACCACCTGATATAAAAGCATATTCCTTCCATTCTTTTTTCCTGGGAATATTTTACATAAAAGCAATATCTTTTTCTGGCAAATATTTATGAGTGCTTTCAAAGAGACATTTGTGTTTCAATGGAAAATTCCTCATCAGAAGATGGCTGATAAGACATTCAATAAGGATAAAGTCTTGAAAAATAATGCACTGATTTATTTACAACCTCTGTGAAGGACAGAGTGGTCTTATAGAAGGTGGAGATATGTACCTTGACCGTTGCAGGTTTCAAAATTATTTCCAGTATCAGAGAAATGAAGAAAATGAATTTGGAGGCAACCTCAAATGGCTTTGTGAAAATGAAGCAAAAGATAACATATAAGAGCCTCGGTGGCACAGTGGTTAAAATACAGTACTGCAGGCTATTTCTGCTGACTGCAGAAGTGGTATATAAGTTTAAGTGCTATTGCTTTATGACCTGCATGACCAGTAACAATTTTAACAGTGGTAACCAGGACTGCCAAAACTGCCATTGCTAAAGAGCATGGTGATTTAATACTTTGACTGCATCACTTACTGATAGCAAATCTAGTTGCAACTGCCATTATTAATGGAGAACTTTGGAATGGATTATTTTCCAAATCAGTGTTTCTAGAAGTCCTGGTTTTCAACACCCAGTACTTCAACCAGGATGGTTAACTGTTGGTTGAGAACAATGGGAGATGACATCCAAACTCAACTGGAAGCACCTGGTTGGGGAAAGCAACTGCAGTCTAGTAGTTGGGACTACATTCAGCACTTCTGAATGAATTCATAAATGTAATTTTGGTGTTAATCCATTCCAAAATTTTAATGCCAGTCATTCATCACCGATGGCAGTTCTTTCAGAGTGATTTGATAGCAATAGCACTTATATACTGCTTCACAGTGCTTTACAGCCCTCTCTAAGCGGTTTACAGAGTCAGCCTCTTGTCCCCAACAATCTGGGTCCTCATTTTACCCACCTCAGAAGGATGGAAGGCTGAGTCAACCTTGAGCCTGGTGAGATTCGACCTGCCAAATTGCAGGCAGCCGGCAGTCAGCAGAAGTAGCCTGCAGTACTGCATTCTTACCACTGTGCAACCGTGGCTGATAGTTACTAAAATCCCCACTGTTTTAAAAAGAAACACTTGAATGAAAGGAATAAGATTGATAATAAGTGGCTGGTCTCCTCTGTCAATTCTTGAGAACAAAACAAAGTTGCAAAAATCTGATGATCTCAGTTACGGATCTCCCATGGCCTCTTCTTTTCCATTTCCTAGAGCCAATGATATATAGTAATTAAAGCATTTTGCACCAGGACTGGAGAAACACACATTTGTGTTCTTATCTGACCAGAGAGCCTTTGTGATGATAAGGGACCAGTTACTCTCTTAGTCCTTGCATCCCACAGGATTGATATTCGGCAGATTACATGAGATCTCAATATAAGCTGTTTCGAGCCCTCAGAGGAAAAGCAGAACACAAGTGAAATGAAATGCTGTTGCTGCTGTTCTTCTTCTTTGCAGTAGTAGTACTGTAGTAGTAGTAGTAGTAGTAGTAGTAACTCTTCTACAACTAAGCCACAGAAATGAATGGAATGCAATCCAAACATAATGAATGGAAGCTGCATCTTTTAAAGTGAACGAAAGGGACTTCAGTGCAATTTTGTGGAAAGCAAGGCCAGAAGAGATGAGTAGAAAATCCTTCCAGCCTAAATAGAAGCAATGTTGTGATACTCTGGACCCAAGCCAGACTCCAGCAGCATAGCTGCAAAGATAAATCTTTTCTGCTACGACACTAGGAATTATTTTGGCTTCCTTCCATATCAGAGTTTGGAAGGCAATTTGCAGAGATAGAGGCAGATCTAAACCCCTGTGCCGAGAGAGAAATCATTATTTTGAGTAAGTATAAAGTAAGTTCTTCCTGTGTCTCTTTCATTTTTTACTCACCTCGACCGACAAAAAAGAAAACGGCACTTCCCTGATTCTGCCAATGTATTGATATGCAATAGAAAACGTATACATGACAAACATGTACAGCCAATGGGGCACGCATAGTAATTAAATCCTAATTTTTTAAAAAATAAGAAATCTGTATGATCAATAGTTCTAAATCAGGGGTGTCAAACTCAATTTCATTGAGGACTGCATCAGGGTTGTGTTTGACCTCGGGGGGCTGGGTGGGCGTGGCCAGAGTGGGTATGGACAGCTCAACGTCACTCATGTTGTGACGGCCTCCTGCAGCCCTCTGCCAGCATGGAACTCGGGAGGCCGCACGCTCCCCGAGCTCTATTTTCGCTGGCAGAGGACTGCAGAAGACCATTGCGGCTGAAAATGGAGCTTGGGAGGGCTGCGCACAATCCTCCCCAGGCTCCGTTTTCACTGGCAGATGCACCATGGGCCAGTCCTTTGCTGTTTGACATGAGTTTGACATCCCTGTCCTAAGTAATCAACTAGGTAAAGATTTCTCATCACAGCAAAGGATTTTGTGTCTTTTGGGTAAAGCTGTAAAGAAAAGATACAGGAGACAACGCTGAACCTGGCACAGAAATCCAGTTTTCCCCCTCATTCCTATGAAGTGTATTTTCCAAACTTCACTGAGTTGCAAATCAGGAACTAAAGGTCCAATCATTTCTGTTTCAAATATTCAAAGCCTTTTCCTTGCCTTGCCTCAACAGAAAAACCATCCCCGCCTGTAAAAGGCCACAAAATGCCACTGATGTAAAGGCGAAAGAGATTATTAACCTTTCAAGCTATATTGACTGCCCCTCCATGATTCTGACCTGCATCCATCTGTTAACATAACACTGACTCTATACTTTACTTTTCTTTTTAAATTGTTATTTTAACAGTCAGCAAAATAGTCATTCATATACAAAGAAACCATTATCTTTTGAAGGCGAATTTGGATAGGGCAATTAAACCAATTGTCTTGTATTAATGTTATTAATGTTAACAAAAAAATACAAAACTTTTTAAAAAAACTAATAGAAATTAAAGTATCTTAAAAAAATGAAAAGAGATAAGAAAAGAAAAGAAAAAAAGACAAGTATAAATAAGTTGTATAACTTAATGTAGGAGATGACCAGGCTGAACCCAAGGGAGGGATCAAATGCATCATAAATCAGGAGTCTCTGCATGCCTGCAAGACAACTGAGTTCAGTCCACTTTGAATTTCTTAACTCCTGCTAATTTCCCTTGAATTTTAGTAGCTCAGATTCTTGTAGAGAGTTTAAGGTTGCAATAAATCTTTATACTCATTTCAACAGTCTGAATCTCCTGATTTCTCCGGGGCATCACATTTAACACCTTCTCTAGTACTGCAGGTTTTTAAAGAAGAAATCTCATCCCATATAAATAATCGAATTGCAAAAACATATCATTCAGTCCTAATCAGCAAAGGGCTACCAAAAGGTACCAGAAATATTAAAGTATATATTTTAATCTTAATAAAAATCAGTTTTACAATCAAAATTTATCTCTTTCTTTAAAAAAAATAAAGCAAAAGAAAATTTTATCCATTTTTAAACTAATAGTTAAAATCTGATCTTTCAACCATAGACAAAAGAAAATCCCATTAACAATTACCAGAAACTACAACATATATATATTTACCCCTGGTCAAACAGATTACTTTATAAATCTTCTTTGGGTAGAGGAATTAAACCAATTTTCCATGGCAGAAAATAATACAAGAATATGAAGGAAAGAGAACATATCTGTTTAGCAAATATACTTAAATTATTGGCAGCAAGTCTGGATCTTATTTATTTCCCAGAACTATTTATTTAACCCAAAGCATTAGCAATTTCTTTATGCAAGTCAGATTATACAGCCAAAGACCCAATATTTTGGTTCTTTTTTTTTTTTAAGTCATGCCATTTCTTTCCATGCTCTCTCTATTTCCTACAAAGACATACTTCCTCTGCATTAATCTATAATATTGGGCACGTACACTAGCTGAAAAGCTGACACTTTAAACAAGTATATGACAGGCAGATATTCAATAGACACAGTTTGCAGTCATCACAAAATATAAACAGGGAGAAGCCTTTGAATTCAACCTTACTGAATTATTTCTAGTCATCTAGCTGTATTTTCATTTATGTTTCCTTGTGGCTCAATATAAAAGAGCAGGCAATAATTAATTTTAAAAATAACACACTTTGCCTCTGGCTTTGTTAACAGAGCATCTAGGTAAAGGAGAGAAACCTAAATATGATTAATGATGGGGACATGAAGCATCAGTTGGACTAAGAATGGAGCTTTTGGACAAAAGATGTAGCTGCCCTAAAGAATTGAAGCAGGTGATAGCGTTGCTTTTCTTAACCTTCAAATCATCTTTTGGGAGTTTAGATTTAGCTGCACAGCCCCTTCAAGAAATCTTAGAACCCGGGAGCAATCTTTTGAAAACTCAGCTTTAAAGCTGAAAGTTCTTGCGGCTTTGAGAACAGCTGCAGTCGAGACTTCAAAAAAGCTCTGTCCGCAGATGCCATGTTCATGCAGGCAGAATTGGGATCCGTAGAAAAAGGTCAGTTGGTAGAAATTGTAGTTCAGGGTCACAGGAGCCCCGAGAGCTCCCTTTTGACTTGATTTTAAGTGATTGAAAATATCGAGGGAAATGAAGCTTTCTTTCTTTACAGCACTTTCTCTTTCTTCCATCTTTGTATGTGGGGTGAGGGAAGGTTCATCGTAACCAGGTCTCTGTGGCTGATATGTCCTTCACAGCATGATTATTCTTCCATAATTGGACAGGTTGAAATCCATGTATAGAATCTACCATCATTTTTTTCCTCTCCTGGGTGCTGTTCCACAGAAGCCGCCAAAATAAAACGTGGTCAGTTTATTGGTTTGAATTATCCCCTGCCATCTATTCAACAGATCAAGATAATATGCAGAATCTTCCGCCAATTTTTCCTCACAGAAACAATCCTGTCAGAAATAGTGCCAGGCCTCCAAAGCTCCCAGGAAACTCTCTTCACCGAGGATGGTCTTGAACCTGGGTCTTCCCAATCCCAGCACAACACCTTAAGCACTAAACTGGACTGGCTGTTTGTCATGTTAAGTCTTGTTTCTACTAGTTATAACTAGGAATTGAAGAAAGACTTTTTCACTCCTTTAAATTGGAATGGGAAAGTCTTTCTTCAATTCCTAGTTATAACTAGTAGAAAGTTTATGTCAATTTCCCAACTGGTAAACAACTGGTTCTGAATTGAGAGTCTCATAATCCCAGTCCATCTATTTATTTATTTATTGTTAAGCTTTTATCCTCAAGGTCAGAGATGGTATTCAGCCAGTTCGGGTGAATTCTGCAGGTGGACCCACCCGGACGTAATGCCGTCCTATTTAGCCACATTTTCAAGGCCGGGCAAAGCCGTCCCTGGATCCAGCAATATTGGCCAACTACCGTCCTATCTCCAACCTTCGCTTCATGGCGAAGGTTGTTGAGAGTGTGGTCGCGCGACAGTTCCCACAATTCCTGGAGGAAACATCTTATCTAGATCCGTTCCAGTCAGGTTTCAGGTCTGGGCACAGCACGGAAACGGCATTGGTCGCATTGGTTGATGATCTCTGGAGGGCTTGGGACAGGGGCTGCTCCTCTGTTCTGATCCTGTTAGATCTCTCAGCGGCTTTTGATACCATCGACCATGGTATCATGCTGCACCGGCTGGAAGAGTTGGGGGTGGGAGGCACCGTGTTGCGGTGGTTCTCCTCCTTTCTTTCTGACTGGTCGCAGTTTGTGTTGGCAGGGGGACAGAGGTCGACCTCGAGGCCTCTCATCTGTGGAGTGCCGCAGGGATCGGTCCTCTCGCCCCTTCTGTTCAACATTTATGTAAAGCCACTGGGCGAGATCATCCGTGGCTTCGGGGTGAGATACCACCAGTACGCTGATGACACCCAGCTGTACATCTCCACCCCAGGCCACCCCAATGATGCCCTTGAAGTGATGTCCCAGTGCCTGGAGGCTGTGCGGATCTGGATGGGGAGGAACAGGCTCAAGCTCAACCCTTCCAAGACTGAGTGGCTGTGGCTCCCGGGATCCCGATATAGTCAGTTGACTCCATCACTGACTATTGGGGGCGAGTCTTTGGCCCCCACAGAAAGGGCGCGCAATCTGGGAGTCCTCCTGGATATACAGCTGTCCTTGGAGGAACATCTGACAGCTGTAGCTAGGGGGACCTTTTGTCAGGTTCGCCTGATTCGCCAGTTGCGGCCCTTTCTTGATCGGGATTCCCTGTGCACAGTCACTCATGTCCTCGTCACCTCTCGCCTTGACTACTGCAACGCTCTCTACATGGGGCTCCCCTTGAAGAGCACCCAGAGGCTCCAACTGGTCCAGAATGCAGCAGTGAGGGTAGTGATGGGAGCAGCATGGCGCTCCCATGTAACACCGCTCCTGTGCGAGCTGCACTGGCTCCCAGTGGTCTTCCGGGTGCGCTTCAAGGTGTTGTTTATCACCTTTAAAGCGCTCCATGGCATTGGGCCTAGCTATCTTCGAGACCGCCTGCTGCTACCGACGACCTACCATCGTCCCGTGCGCTCCCACAGAGAGGGCCTCCTCAGGGTGCCATAAGCCAATCAATGTAGGCTGGTGACCCCCAGGGAGAGGGCCTTCTCTGTGGGGGCACCTACCCTCTGGAATCAGTTGCCCCTAGAGATAAGGAGAATCCAAGACCTTAGTGCCTTCCGCCATGCCCTTAAAACCCACTTTTTCCAGCAAGCTGGGCTGGCTTAAGAAGAAATTTTAAATGTTTTAAATTGGTTTGTATTTTTAATTTTGGGCCAAATTTATATATATTTTAATTGTTTTTAATATTTGTATTTCATGTTTTTTAATTCTGGCTGTACACCGCCCTGAGTCCTCAGGGAGAAGGGCGGTATATAAATTTAAATAAATAAATAAATAAATGCGCGGAAGGTGCGCTTGGGTGAAGTAAGTGTGCGTGTGCATGGCGAACAGGTGGTAAGAATATGTGAAACCCACTGCTGCTCAAGGTGACATAGGGCTCTTTCCTCTCAACAATCCTCAGAGGTAGGTTGAGTTGAGGAAAGTTGACTCAGTGCCACCTAATACATTTCCCCAGCTGGAGAAAGACTTAGAGAATGGCCACAGAGGCATTGAGCAACAAATTGAAGAAAGCCTTCCCAAACTGAAGCAGCATCACCCTCAGGAACCCAACCCAAGAAAGGGAACGATAAAGTAAAAAAAAACCAAAACCAATGCTACTTGCAAGACTTTGAATAGAGTTATAGAGGGGAGGTTTGTGCCTAATACCTTTCTTTCCATAAAGTACAAGTTACATAAGAAGATGGCTTGATGGTGACTCCAGCTGCGAAGTGATGGGCTCTCATTTATTAAAGCAGTCACTAGCTAAACAATTTCTGAGGATATTTTAACTGGATGTCTTTACCCAGCCAGAAGAACGGCATGAATGTTCCTTTCCAGCTCTCAGATTCTATTATGTGGAGGCAAGAAATCAATTCCCTTAATATGCGAGTGAGTTAGCAAAAATGGTTAAGGAATCTAGGCTCAGCAGAGGCCAGGAAAAGAAAAGGCAGTTGTTTAAATTTAAACCTTTTGTTCATAATTCAACCTTTTTTTCCCCCCAAGACTGCTTTAGAAAACTCAGTGTCAGGAAAATCTTTGTGCTGAAGAAAGAAAGCTCCATGGCTGAGAATTGAGTCTTGGACTTTGCGTGCATTTCTTGATCTTCAGGCCGAGATGTATTAAGCCAAGTTTCAGTCATGATTTATTCCTTGGTTGGAGGGCAATATAGAAAGTTTTGGTGTAATGTACCTGACATCTAGTTCAGCATAATTATGAGAGCCTTTCCTTTTCATGTACACACATACTTATTAAAGCGCTGCAAGACACGCATCATTACATTTCCTTAAAAGAATCAAAGAATAAATTCATCCATGCGTTAAATGGAAAGAAATTACTACATAACACAACTGTAATGAACATATTATTTGACAAGTTTGGGGAACTAATCAAAAACAGTTCGTTTGAGGATTTTTTCCCTCTCCCCTTTCTTGTATAATAAATCGCCGATCATAGCTCCCTTGAAAAACGCTGTTTTTCCTCTCCTTTTCAGTAAATAAATATATGAGTCTTTTCTCTGAGATGTACATTTAAAATAAAAATAAAAAGAAGACTTTTAAAAGAAAAATCTCTGAAGATTTTTCTAACCTTTGTAAAGAGGCTCCAGGATCCCACTTGCAGACCCCTGGTCTTCACAGTCATGCTGCAAATACTGACCCAGGAAAATCGGTGGGTTTTTTTCCCCTCAGAATTAAATATGGGAACAGGAAGTGATGGTTGACGAAAAGCTACCTCTTCTACTCTACCCTTAACTCCCTTGCTTTTTAGCCTGATTGGGGAGTTTTAAGGAGGCACAGGTAGTCCTCGACTTAGGACCACAACTGAGTCCAGAATTTATGTTGCTAAGTGAGAAGTTTGTTCAGTGAGTTTTGCCCCCATTTTATGACTTTTCTTGCCACATTTGTTAAGTGAATCACTGCAGTTGTTAAATTAGTAACATTGTTACTAAAGGTTGTTAAAGCGAGCCTGCCTTCCCCGTTGACTTTGCTTATCAGAAGGCCGCAAAAGATGATCACATGATCCCGGGACACTGCAACCGTCATAAATAGGAACCAGTTGTCAAGCATCCAAATGTAAATCACATGACCATGGGGATGCTGCAACAGTCATAAGTGTGAAAAATGGTCATAAGTCACCTTTTTCAGTGTGTTATAACTTCAAACGGTCACTAAATGAAATGTAAATTGAGGACTATCTGTGAATAGTTTACCTTCCAGAACCTTCTCATTCCTATTCCCACAGTTAACCTCCTAGAAAAAAATCTTGGTGATTTCCCATAGTCTCCAAGAAGATAATAATCTCCAAGAAGATACAGCCCTATTCTGTAAAACATTGCCCTCCCCTCTCTTTGTAAAATACCAAAGGCGTTTGAATTTTCTTTTGACTTCTAAATATGCAAAAAGGCATTCTCGTTATAAACCATTGATTAAACAGAAACTGAAATTCATATTTTAAATCATAAATGAAAGGGACATTTCTACAAATCCACTGCTGTTCAGTTGTTGGAACTGATTTGCAGCAATTGGGAATATGTGTTAGAGGTACTGGGAATATGTGTTAGAGGTACTAACAGCATGGGGTTTTTTTTCCCATGCATCCTATTGCAAATAGCAGAGCAGGAACAGAATCCACAATTCTAGAAAAAAGTGGATATTGTTTTGAAATATTGTTTCTCTTCATATAATGACTCGTTTTTTTAATTTTTAGTTTTTTTGTTTTTGTTGTTGTTGTGGTAGAAGTCCAGATCCATGAGGGCAAGTCATATATTACAGAAAGCTTCTGCAGAAAGAAAATCAAGTATGCAAAATTTGGATCATATTTGCTTACAGCAAAAAAACTAAATTTCATCTGAAAACTTTGTCTAAATTTCCAGAGGTTCAGATATCTCATAATGGGAGTAAATTACCTAAGATTTATCCATGACTGTGGCAGTTCTTCAGATTTAACCTCCAAAAGGTGCTTCAAGGCTTTCTCTAATGCCTTGCTAGAGACTGTTCTAAACTGGTCAAATATTCATTTCAAATAGACAATTGGAACAGATCTCTTCAAATCTAACTGCTTATTTGAAGCTTCACCCAACTCTCATCAGCTGGAAGCAATTGAGCTGTGATGTGGGAATGCAGCAATTTGGCCAGTGATTACTGTGATGTGAAAACAAGGACATGGTTATCTATCATAAAATAATTCCAGGTGCACCTGGCTCTCCAGCCACCATATAAACACCAGCTTGAAACACGTGTTCATGTAGGAATAAAACATCATTTTGATTGTTTGAATTTCCAACTCTATGCTCCAGATAAATCTTAAGCTCTTGATAATTACTACATTGTTAGGAGGAAATATATAATACTCATGGAAATCTAAGCAAACGTAAGAAATGAAACTCTTGTTTTAAAAGAGCCACCTATGCACATTCAAACACATACACACATTTTAGTCATTTCCAGTTTGGACCACACATTCAGCAGCAAATTATTTTACAGATAAGTAATTTTATAAATCATATGCCATGGATTTATTTCTTGATTAAAAAAACCCAAGCAAATAATACTTTTTTCTATATTTATTGTTTATTGACAAAGATGTCTTCACTCAAAATTCACTAAGCTGTTTTCTGTTGTTGTTTTTTAAAGATAGGATATTCATCCGTTTTCCAATCACATTAGGCAAATGATATTTTAGCCTCATGTAAGAACATGTTTAATGTTATGGTATGAATGGTGCTATTAACCATGAAAAATGTCAGCAAGCTTTTGCTGCATTTCCTTTATTTTTTTCCCCCAACATTGGTGACACTAACCTTATTTCTTAGTGGCTCATAGTTATTAAAAAGGCACCTGGGATGTATATATTCTGAATGTTATTACTGTTCTTACTAGTGAAGCAGTAACATGTATATCTATTTGCATCTAGTTTTTCTATATAGTTCTATATTTACAGCTGCTTACAAAAAGAGTAATAAATGGAGCAGTTAGTGCATGTTAAAATGCTTCTGAGGGGGGAAACCTCAAATATTGAATTAATGCAAACTTTCCATGAGGGTTTAGGGCAGTTTGTAATGCAGTGAAATAAGGCAACCATCAAATGATCCTAAGCAGCTCCTAACATTTCTTCTGAGATTCTTGCCTATATAAATGGAAATAATAATAGAATGATTGATGATTGTGTATTGAAATAGGATTTGACTGCCTCTCTAATTCATTTCTGTCCTCATCAGATATTAAACACCAGCACATGCTATGCTGTGGCAGATTTTTGGCCTCTTCAGAATAAATGAAGTATGTCATTAAGCCACCATGAATAGTTTTCCTTTCAGAAACACTTATATATTGTATCTGTATTCATCTATCTGCAGGCCTCTTAAAAGCCCATGCTATCCATCCCATGAACACTTTTGTGAAAGTCGATCCCATTGTACACTGCTCATAATGTTCCCCTGAGCTAATCTAAGGACTTACCAATGTCAGCTTCAAAAGGGGATCTCTTCTCATCACGGCACTTAAAATTTGAATGGGAGAAAACCTTTTGTTAATTGAATATAGTGAAGCCATGTGTGTTATGCTTAATAGATGAAAATTCAAGTATGGCACAGCAGAGGTCTACCCATCACTGAGAACCCCTCTTCAGTATCTCCCATTGTACCCTTTTGTTCCTGCTTTATCCAGTTGAAATCAGAGGGATTTTAGCGAGAATAGCAAAAAAAAAAAAAGTCAAAAGCAATGAAATCCACAGATTTAAAGAAGAATCCACAATGGTGTCTCAACTGAGTGGGCTTCCAACCCCTCCTGTGTCAAATTTTAAAATCAGCATCTCTTTATTCAGGCCTGATTTATGCAGTGGAAAACAGCAGTAGTTCTCAACCTCTGGTCTGTGTACTCTTGGGGGACCATGATGTTGTCACAGGAACTCTGCGAAAGCTTGAAGAAATGTTATGATTTTTTGCAGTTAAATCCGAATGAACAAATGAAAGCAAGATAGAATGGGAAATAAAACAAAATCTTAATTCTCCATGCTTGTTTTGTAAAACTTGGGTTTTTAAACTTATTATCTTGATGACCAACAATCAGAGATATAAATCGGGTGTGAGAGTAGCTGTCTGATGGTACCGAGAGTATTGGTGGCACAGTGGTTAGAGTACAGTACTGCAGGCTACTTCTGCTGACTACTGGCTGGCTGCAATTTGGCAGTTCAAATCCCATCAGGCTCAAGGTTGTCTCAGTCTTCCATCCTTCTGAGGCAGATAAAATGAGGACCCAAATTGCTGGGGGCAATATCCTGACTCTGTAAAAGTGCTTAGAGAGGGTTGTAAAGCACTGTAAAGCGGTATATAAGTCTAATTGCTATTGCTAAGTGCTAAATACCTGCGTTTGGTATTTCTGCACACACTGAGAACATGCAAGTCAATGATGCTGAGTGGCAAAGAGAAAGCGTGTGACATTTCCTGCTGTTGCACAGACTGTCAGCGACTACGGGGCAGAGAAAGCTGAGTCAGTCATTATCAGTGTGAATGAGCATTCAGACCAATTTTGTAATTGTCTTCAATTTTTGCTAACCATTTGTATATAGTTCATTAAGGTGATTTTTCGATATTACTGCCGTGGTTTTTATGATAACACATTTCAGTTTATCCTCAGAATGGATCGCTGGCTGAATTTGAAAGTAAAGGCACTGATGATGTTGATGAACAGGGTGCATCCTGTTCTAAGCAAGGTGTGGCTTCCAGTCATTTTAAAAAGTAGCACTATTATAGCAAGGAATATCTCTCGATTGGCTTTACGGGTACAGGTCCTGAGGACAAGCAACTACCACAGAGCGTGTTGTGTTACAAGTTACTATCCAACAAGGCTATGAAACAAGATTATCAAAATTACAAAGGAATCTTGATACAAAACATAAGAGACATGCCACAAAGAACATTTTTTTTCCAAAAGCAGGGAATGTGAACTTTAAGAAAGTAAGAAAATGATTTAAAAAAAAAAAAGACGGCAACTGGTTGTAACAATGAAAATGCAGTGAGGGCTTGATTTGAAGCTTCTCAACTAATAGCAAAAGCCGGAAAACTGTGCGCTATAGCTGAAGTACTTACATTACTTGCTGTAAAACACATGATTTCTGTGTTGATCAGTGAGCAAGCTACCCAAGAAGTTTCCATAATATCTTTGTCAAATGACACAGTTAAGAGGCGAATTGATGGCTTGACAGTTAATATTAAGGAACAATTATTAGAAAGAATTCATCTATTCCCCTACTTTGCACTGCAACTGGACAAAAGCATGGACATAAACAAAGTGATCTTATCGTGCTACATTAGGTATCAGCATGAGGAAAGTGTATTAAGAAAGCATACTTTTCATCTCCTCGTTGGTACACACAACAGCTGAAGAAATATTCAACAACTTAAATGAGTTCATAACATCTCATGACATGGATTGGTTGAAATGTGTTGGAATTAGTACAGACGGTGCGTGAACAATATCTGGAAAGCTTACAGGACTTGTCGCATGGATAAGGAAATTGTGTCATCAGTGACTTGGTACCATTGTTGCATACATAGAGAAACACTAGCTGCTAAAAAGATACCAGAAAAACTAAAACAGTTTTAGTTCGTGTTGGCAGGGGGCAGAGATCGACCTCGAGGCCTCTCATTTGTGGAGTGCCTCAGGGGTCGGTTCTCTCGCCCCTTCTGTTCAACATTTATGTGAAGCTGCTGGGTGAGATCATCCGTGGCCTTGGGGTGAAGTACCATCAGTATGCTTATGACACCCAGCTGTACATCTCCACCCCAGGCCACTCCAACGATGCCCTTGAAGTGATGTCCCAGTGCCTGGAGGCTGTGCGGATCTGGATGGGGAGGAACAGGCTCAAGCTCAACCCTTCCAAGACTGAGTGGCTGTGGTTCCCGGCATCCCGATATAGTCAGTTGACTCCATCACTGACTATCGGGGGCGAGTCTTTGGCCCCTGCGGAGAGGGCACGCAATCTGGGAGTCCTCCTGGATATGTAGCTGTCCTTGGAGGAACATCTGACGGCTGTAGCCAGGGGGACCTTCTGTCAGGTTCACCTGATTCACCAGTTGCGGCCCTTTCTTGATCGGGATTCCCTGTGCACAGTCACTCATGCCCTCGTCACCTCGCGCCTTGACTACTGCAACGCTCTCTACATGGGGGTCCCCTTGAGGAGCACGCAGAGGCTCCAACTGGTCCAGAATGCGGCCGCACGGGTAATCACGGGAGCCGCCTGGCACTCCCACGTAACACCGCTCCTGCGTGAGCTGCACTTGCTCCCAGTGGTCTTCCGGGTGTGCTTCAAGGTGTTGGTTACCACCTTTAAAGCGCTCCATGGCATAGGACCTATTTATCTTCGAGACCGCCTGCTGCTACCGATGACCTCCCACCGACCTGTGCGCTCCCACAGAGAGGGCCTCCTCGGGGTGCCATCAGCCAAACAATGTAGGCTGGTAACTCCCAGGGGGAGGGCCTTCTCTGTGAGGGCACCTACCCTCTGGAATCAGCTGCCCCCAGAGATAAGGAGAATCCAAGACCTCGGTGCCTTCCGCCGTGCCCTTTAAACTTTCTTTTTTCAGCAAGGCTTAACATATTTTTTAACATATTTTTTAATTTTTTAATTGGTTTGTTATCTTAAATTGGGGCCAAATTAATATATATCCTTTTAATTGTTTTTTAATTGTTTTTTAATTAACCTGGATATAACAAGGCTTGTGAGTATGAATGCAGCACCAGCATTCTCATTAGTTGTAATTGTATGAATAGAACTAGCTGAATACCTGTGTTCCTAAGAAACTATGTGATCGGGCTTGATAAATCAACACTTAGAGTTTGAAAATTAATGAGTAGTTATGATTGGCCTCTCCTCTCCCCTTCTCTCCCTCAGGCTAGCCCCATAGATCCTCTCCTATTCCCTTCTCTCCCTCAGGCTGGCCCCATAGATCCTCTCCTATCCCCTTCTCTTCCTCAGGCTGGCCCCATAGATCCTTTCCTATCCCCTTCTCTCCCTCAGCCTTGCCCCACAGAAACGTCTCTTATCCTTCCCCTTCTCTCCCTCAGGCTTTCTAGCTCCTTCTCTCATGAGCCTTGCCCCACAGAAGCCTGTCCTATGCTATCCCATTCTCTCCAGAGTTATTTTCAAGTTGGGAGGAGGAGTAGAACGTCTAACTAATTAGCATCAGAGCATGTTATAATAATATAGGAAATACTAATGCTCTGATGGTCATTTCGAAAAATCCTTTCTGAGTGAGCACCTAGAAGCCAAGAGGAACATATGTGGCAAATTTCAAGTTTGTAGGCTTTACGGTTCTGGAGATTTCGTGATTAATGTGTGAGTGGTTTTTGCATATATATATATATATATATATATATATATATATATATATATATATATATATATATATATATATATATATGTGTGTGTGTGTGTGTGTGTGTGTGTGTGTGTGTGTGTGTGTGTGTGTGTATATATCTTTTTTGCCAACAGCTTGCATTAAGCGAAATACAACTTCTAAAATTTTATTCATATCATTTTCCAGCTTCCATTTGCATGTGACTTTTGTATCTGTATGTGTTTGTAGTTGTGGTGCTAGTATGGTTGGTGGGACTCACTTTAATTAGGTGGTTTTTCTCTCAAACACATTTTCTTAACCCAAAGGCCCTCTATGGGGCCACAACGGGGCTGAAGTCTGTTCCTCCAAGTGGTGGCCCTGGACCCGTAAACAAAAAGATACGGTGACTGAACACAGACAAACAAGAGGAGTGGGGAGGTGAGCAGAATTGTAAAAACTTTCAAATTCAGTATAAACTTGTAAAAACTTGTCAAATTCAGAATTAGCACATCAGAACACCCTAAAATGGTCCATTTGAGGGGAAAGAGTGTTGATACTATTACTTTAAATTCGTAGGGAATCATTGCAATAAAGATATAATAGGAGTGTTTGCATTAACAGATCAATTTATTTCCCCTTCTCTCCAAATTTGAAGGACCTTCATGAGAAAATTGAAATAAATATTTGATGCAGTCAAATAACTCAAATCTCGAGTTAAGTTTTGGTGGTCCATGGCCATGGTCTGTGGACACAAAAGGTATTTAAAGGAGGTCCATGGGGAAGAAACTGTTGATAACCACTGCCTTACAGGAATGACTTCAGCCTCAGAATAACTACTAGTAGGGTCTAACTATGCCCCCAACTTTGGTATCTTCAGGAGATTAGAATCAAGTTAACCTTCCTCACTTCCATCTTAACTTTTAGTTGCTTGAAAAGCCCTCAGTGTGACCTACTGAGAAAAACACTTTGTTTTAATAGCTACACATACACATCCTCATCTTTGTAACCTCACCCTACTGACTCATCTTTATATAGATCCATGTTACTCTCAAAATACTTTCAGCTTCTTGTTAAAATTCTGGAGCATTGTTTCTTCCTTTGAAACAGTCAACTTTTATGAGAAGAAATTGCTGGAATATTTCTTTCATACTGCTTTTGTGTTTGTTGCCCAGTGTTATTTGGAAATGGTCTGAACTCTATAAAGTGGAATTGGAACACAATAGAGTCCCAAAAAGAAGTAATAATCATATAAAAAGCACATAGGATTAGAAGACTTGAGTATGAATTTGAATGTGCGTGCACACACACACACACACACACACACACACACACACACACACACACAATAGAGTCCATATTTCCTCGCTTCCTTGAAACCTTATTCTTTTGTGCAGCAGGAATTACAACTTTAAATGCAGGTAGTTTCATGTTAAAAATAGAAGAGAAGGAGAAGGAAACAATCCAAACAATTTTCATTTATTTATTTATTTTTACATGTAGTCATTTGGCAAAAGCTTTGATGGCTCAATTGTGGGAATTAAATCTTACCAACAAATAACTTTTTAAATGTTTTTCTCTTGGCTGTTCTGTCTCCTTGCCTCACGTTTTTACCCTGAGCATCCAAATATTTATTTTGCTGTTGTTCTTCCTGCAGTTCTCACAGCTGTCTAACTGTCCTCACACCTGCCTTTTCCTCTCCATCTGCGAATGTCCCCTCTGGTTGCCCTTAATGAGTTTCATTTAAAGTGCATTTGTAGCTGAAGAAAATGTATTTGCCAAAACCTCCCTTTTAATTTTAACTTGGATGGAGAAGTATTCCACTACATGAAGCAGAAGTAGAAGGTACAGTATATGCTTCCCAAAAACACTTTGGATGAAAGGAAGACAGAAAAGTATAATATGGTATCTGGCAGTCTACTATATTTTGTATCAGATGGCAAGCTATACATTTATTTAAAGGCATTGTGGCATGATAGCAGAACAATTGCCAAATAATTAATTGAGCTTCTCTCTGAAGCCATCTCCACCACACATAAGAAAGCTCCTCCCAGTTAAACCATGTTGCTGGTGACTTCTAAATCATATCAGTGATTAAAAACATGGGGGAAAATGTCTTTGAATGGCATTGTGTTCAACGTAAGTGCCTGCTGCAATAAGATGGGCAAAAACCATCACCTGCAGCAGCATCTGCAGCAGTGGTGGGATTCAGCCGATTCTGTCCGGATTGCGCAAACTGGTAGCGGCAACTGTGGGAGGCTCCGCCCACCTGCCCAGACGTAATGCAAGACTACTGCGCATGCACAGAATTAACTCTCACATTTACGAACCGGTAGGGAAGGTAAGTGAATCCCACCTCTGATCTGCAGGAAGCAGAGACGGGGCCCACGATGGCAATTGGAGCAATGTGCTGGAAGTCCCGCCCGTTTTAAAAGGGTTGAGGTCTTGATCACATGTTCACCACTGCCATCCATTTTTAACCTCCCCATGGATGCCTGTATTCAATTGGTCACTGTGAAATCTGGTATAGCTTTGCAACGGGGTGCAGAGCTGTACTTTCAGGTACAAATCTGTCCATTTCAGTTTGATGCTAAGAATGCTTTACAGTAATTGCAGAAAAGAATTGTGCCAGATTCAGAAATAAAGCTGGAAGAAATTGAATTGAGATCATCATGGGTATTCTCTGCAGTACAGAAGGGGTCAACCTATTCTCTTTGGATTCCCTCAGCCCTGAAGCAGGCAATAGCACAAATTGTAGGCTGCCTTGTTGAAGCATTTGATTTTATTCACTTGATGCTAAGTACAGGGTGGCCTGATCTAAATTAGGACTAGGAAGAGAAAAGGTAATCATTTTCTCAACCCTTTTGTTGAAAAGAATAATCCTTACAGGAGTGTAAGATTTAAGGGGAAAACTCAAAAAACACCATGTTGTTTAGAGAAACAAAAAGGAAGATTAGATTTCCAGCCTATCCTCACATGGGGCTGAACATTTACAGAAAAAAAAAATCAGAAAAATGGAGCAGGGTGACACGCAATTTGCATGTCATTTAGTTTAATTGGTAGTTTCTTTCTTTCCAGTCTTAATTCTTTTTGATCTATTAGGGAGTGATTTTGTTTTAAAGAAAAAAAAATAGCTGAAAACATAATAGCAAAGATCTTTGAAGAACAATAAAGGGTAATTTTATCCAAATGTGGTATCTATTTCTTAGCGCTATTAAAAAAGACACCACTGATAACAACAAAATGGCTATATAACTATAGATATTTTAAAACTGTATTTTCTTGGTGGTATGTGTGTATAAATATTCTTACACCTTTGATAAATGTGTTAAGAACTAGACATATCCATTTTATAATGCTAGTTCAAGCAGCATAGAATTTTATACTCTCTCCCCTTTAAAATCTTTTTTTCCTAAGTGTGCTAACTGGATAAAAACTGAAATCAAATGTTATTAGCTACAAGTGGAAGTGTGATACTGTCAGATTAATTCATTCATTAATTCATTAATCCGCTCTTGCCTAAAAAAGAATTGTTTCTGTAAATTAACTCTCCCACCTGTAGAATACATTGTTTCTAAAATAGCTAATCCCTCTGGAACCTCAAATCTGGTTGCTTTTGAGAAGAAAAAGATTTTTTAAAAAGGTTAGATGAATGATGGAGGAGTAGAGCTTGAAACCTGGTCCCTAAGAAATTCTTGATTATTCAAAATCAGCATCTAAATTCTAGATTTCTTCTTTTTTACACTTTTCTTTGCCCATAGTTTCTTTCCAGACTCCGAATCATACCTAAGGCCAAACAATGTTCCCTTTTTTTGAATCACATTTCCTAAGCCTTATTCACACTATCTAGAAATATGTAGGGAAGGATGTTTGTACGTTTATACAAAGAATCTTATTCTAGGTTTCCAGGGTTCTCAGATATGCAGGTGGGCAAAATCCACTCACACGAATCTTTTGAGATACAAAAATGAAAACACAGACTGAAGAGAGATTTTGTGGGTTTCCATGATACTACATCCCACTCATTCCCCACTTCATCACATCTGAACAGCCAACCGTTTATGTCTTGACAATCTAAAGAAGGATGTGCAGTTTTATTGCAACCTGAGCAGTCAGTTCTTCTCAGATTAGAAAGATAGGGGTAAAATTAGAGACCTCAATTCTGTGTTTTATCTGTAGCATCATTGTATGTTTTTGTTATATCGTGTACTTTAATAGAGGCTAACCAGCTTTCAAAACAACAGTTACTGCAGCATATGACATGTTATTTAAATGCTAATTTCATTCATTTTTTTCCCAATCTTTTTTTTTATAATGAAAACATTTCAGGTCTGAATAATGACTGCATAATTTTATTTTTCTACATTTGATGCTATATCATGACTTCAAATGGCAAATGATGGTGGGGGCTGAAATCAAGTCTTAAAATAAGATGTCATTTTAATTAATAAACTTTTTATTGGCACCTGTTCATCAGGATAGAAATTTGCATCTGAACTGATTTTCTAAATGCAGTAGAAGATGTACAGCTATATTAACATGTTTCCATTTTGGAAATGACAGTTGCTAAGTGACTGCCAACGATCTGCACGGTTCATGGAAATGGATTCACAGTTTACCTTATCATCAAGTATCCATAGGAACGTAAGAAGCTGCCTTATATAAAGAAAAGCCAATGATCTATCCCTTAAGATTTTCATAGAAGACCTTTCAGACAACATGAAGATACTAGATTGAATTAGGCTCATTCCTACCAATGATCTACAGGTTATGACATAAGGAAATCACCTAGGTGACCTCCCTGATTATTTAAATTAGGGGGAGATAATATTTTGGGGTATCTGAGATCAATGTAAGCATTTGGGTCAGGGGTGAAATGCTCCCGGTTTGGACCAAATCGCCCGATCCGGTAGCGATGGAGGCGGATGGTTCGGAGAACCGGTAGCAAAAATCCCTGCCCCCCCCCCCATGCCCAGCTGAGCCGCAAAATCATCAGAGGCTTTTTCTTTTAATTTTTAAAAGCATTTTTTCTACAACCTCTTTGGCCGAAAAAATGCTTTTAAAAGTAAAAAAAAGCCTCTGATGATCATGCGGCTCAGCTGGGATCGTCAAAGGAATTGTCAGCTGATGATCCCAGCTGAGTTGCCTGATCGGCAGAGGCTTTTTTTCTTTTAAAAGCCTCTGACGATCCAAGCTGAGTTGCCTGATCGGCAGAGGTTTTTTTTCTTTTAAATGCCTCTGACGATCCAAGCTGAGTTGCTTGATCGGCAGAGGTTTTTTTTTTCTTTTAAAAGCCTCTGACGATCCAAGCTGAGTTGCCTGATCGGCAGAGGCTTTTTTTCTTTTAAAAGAAAAAAAGCCTCTGCCGATCAGGCAACTCAGCTGGGATCATCCGAGCCTTTTGAAAGCATTTTTTTACAACCTCTTCGCCGAAGAGGTTGTAGAAAATATGGTTTTAAAAGAAAAAAATACTGGCCACACCCTCCCAGCCACATTACCCCCCCCCACCAAGCCACGCCCACAGAACCGGTAGTAACAAATTTTAGATTTCACCACTGATTTGGGTGCACATCTAATAGCATACATGTGAGTATATATTATTTATCCATAAAATACAGCTAGCAGACCCACATGGGTTCATCTACAACATCCTCAGCAGAGGTGAAATGCTCTGAAGTCTGCTACCAGTTCGCTTCGCTACCGGTTCGCTTCACGCACACATGCACAGTGCATGCCAAACATGCACTTTGCACACAGGCGCACCACAGGCACTACCGCACAGCGCTGAAAAAGGAGGATTAAGAATCCTTTTCTGAGTCTGCAAAGGTAAGTAGAACAGCGAGCAGGGGAACAGCTATGCCGCACTATTTAGATTCACTAGAAAGCAGGATTTCCTGCTTTCTAGCAAATATAAATAGTGCGGCACAGCTGATTGTCAGAAATACTGGTTTTCCTGAACCAGTAGCATTTTTTTTTCTACTGGTTCGCCCGAACCGGTAGAATTTTTTACTACTGGTTCAGGTGAACCCGTCCGAACTGGTAGCATTTCACCCCTGATCCTCAACATATACAACTAGGGAGAAATCCACCCTATAAAATAGGAAGAAACTCAACACACAAGAGAGGTGTATAATCTGCAAATGCATACATACAGTGTGCTCCTTTACAGCCATATTCACAGAAACACAAAGGCATAGTGATCCTATACACAACATATATACACTATGGACATATTCACACATACTATAGGTAGTCCTAAGCTTATGGCCATAATTGAGCCCAGAATTATGCTTTTAAGTTTTTGCACTCTTTAAACATGCCACCATGTGAATGGACCTGATTTAACAACATTTTTTGCAGAAGTTGTTAAGCAAACACTACAGTTATTAAGCAAATGCCACAGTTGTTAGTAGAATACTTTATTTGGCTTTATTTATACTTTATTTATTTACTGTAGCAGCGTCCCGAGGAGAGGAGTTGAAACAGTTTATATCCAGGATATGAGAAATCTGCAGATATTTTCTCAGCCCTCTTTCTGGCTTGGGCAGTATACATTTTTTCAGTGGAAGGCAGGCTGGTTGCAATAGGGTTTTTTTGGCAATAGTTTTTTTTCAATGTGTTTTAACTAACACAATGGTGTTAGTTAAATGAATGGTCGTTAAATAAATGCTGTGATTATTAAATGAATCCATTATACCCAATGGGTATTTTTTGCCAGAAACTGGAAATAAAAATGCTGGAAACTAGCAAAAAAAAGTTGAAAATCATAGGCATTTGACCATGAGACACTGCAAACGTCCATAAAGCTGAATCAATCGCCAAGTGCCCTGGGATCATGTGTATGTGTGGGGGGTGGGTTTGTCGTAATTTCAAAAACAGATTGTATCTTTTGGGGCAGCAGTCATATCATTGAACAGTCTCTAAGCAACCTGTTGTAAGTCGAGAACTACCATACCTGTATAAGCACCTTGGAAGTGGGGGTGGGGATGAAACAATAAAACTTAGTTTCCTCTTCCTGGGGAGAAGAACAAAGAGACAATCTGTGTCCTGACACTCAAGTGACCGAATAGTGAGGTATCTAGGAGCAATGGAGAAGTTGTGGCAGATGTAAGAAATCTAATAATTCCAAACAGGGAAATTACAGAGACATATGATTCCACGAGCCCTGAATTTCCAGCCTCCATTCTGAGACTCTGGAGATATTCAGAGTAAATTCTTCTTTCATGCCAGTGTATCTCTAGATTTCCTTCCGCAGCTGGATAACTATGTTAATAAAAGGAAAATTTGTCCTCTGAGCAAACAGCTCTGCTGAATGGGGGAAACAATTATTTTCTCATAAAAGATATCAAAGTCTAGGCATGTTTGTCGCTCCAGGTCTGAAGAACAGAAATGTACTTAATATAATGAAATATATTTATTAAGGAAGTAAAACAATATTATTCAAAAAGTGGAATGAGGTAGTAAACAGCAGAGTGGGAGGGAGGGAGAAAGAGAGATGTTTTAAAAAACAATATATTCATCCTTGAGAAACCACTTTGCTTGCAAGAATTTTCACCTTTCGTTTCAATTATTTCACCATTTTCAGGCATGTGGGACAGCAAAATTTTATTTTTAAAAAATGTTTTTGCAGGGGAGTATGATATAGTGGAGTGGCTGCATAATTCATTGCTTTGATAATGATACTTAGGTAAAATTATCATTATATTATATGGCATTGTATTTCTTAAATGGCACACTACTATTGTATACACTGTTATCTCTGTGTGATGGAAATAATGTTTAGCACATATGTGTAAGGTTCAGTGGTGGGTTGCTCCCGGTTCGGTCTGGTTCTTGCGAATTGGTAATAAAGGCGGGAGGCTCTGCTCACCTGCCCCGTCATCAACACTGACGATCTGCACATGAAGTGCGAGCAAAGCAAGTGTGTGCGCGTGCGCTCTCATTGTGAACCGTAGTAAAGGTAAGATGAACCCATCCCTGGTAAGGTTTATCTATGACTTAAGGAGACTATTATGTCTTAAACTATAGCTATATGACATTTTCAGTATGCATTTAGCCAGGATATGGAATCCCCAAGCTGAAATCCCCACTCTGCCTCACAAACTAATTCTGTGGAGAAAAAAAGATAGGAGCTCCCTTGAGCATTGGAAGAGAAAGCTGGCTATCAGAAGAAAACAGTGTAGGCTGTGCCTTTGAATGCGTGAATTGTTTCCTTGTGTTTTGAGTTGATATAGAAATTTGTCCTGTGATTTTTTTTTCCCATCGGGCCATTACTCACTGTGAGTCAAGCTTCAGGGAGCTGTGAACTTTGCTATTAACCAAATTATTGCAAAAGACAAATGAGAGGGAGGAGAAAGTATGCCTTAAAAATGGGCGAATTGGTGTCGTTTCATAGAAATTCAAGTCTGAAATCATGTTGATGGGTCAATTGGCTGTATTCAGCTTTGAGGCTTGGAAAGATCCTTTTGCAGTTTTCCCCATACTGGTCCCTTCCATATGTATTAAACGTGTAGCCAAAGACCACTCTGGCTGGAAATAAAAGGAGCTGAAATCCAACCCAATAGGAGGACATCAGGTTGGGGAAAGTCTAATGCAGTTTTTCTGCACTGCAGCCTTCAAATGCTTTCTTCCCATTTATCTCCCGCCTAGAAATGATCCCAAGTTAAGAAATTCCTTCCCAGGCGTCAGTCTCTTCTTCCATTTTATGATCTGAAGTTCTCTCCTGACAATATTTACCACAATCCCCAGTTGATGGATCCCATTTCTTCTTTATCCCTCTTGGACTGGTAAAAACAAAACAAAACACAATTTTGCCATTTTTCCTGTTACTTTGGCTAGAAGGTAGAAATGGCCAAACCATTTCATCTGGTTAAAAATAAACAAAAGGGCAACTCCACACAAATGAACTTCTTAAAAAAAAAAAGGACCAATTCACCATTTCACATTTTCATCAGTGAACTTGTACAAAAACAAAAATAGAATAAAACAACAACAAAAACCCAGACCTGTAGCTTTTCCCCTTTTCATGGCTGAATCTATTTTTTAAAAATGGCCATGAAAAGCAGCTTTCAGTGACCAGAGGGAAGGGGGCATTCCTGCTGGTGTGAACAGTAATCAGTTGAAGCGGAATTGTTGTTTGTCTAGAGTGAAATGGAGCACAGCAGACAATCTGCCCAGCATCACTTGGGCCAGCATAAATCACAAAACACTGCTTTTGACACACAGCAGGAAAAGACAGATGAAGTTTGTCTTGTGGGTGGACTGTGCACAGGTAGAAGACAGTGTGGTACATTCCTGCCCATGAGAAACAGGCAATGGTCCACCTTCACTCTCAACCAGGCTAGCTGGTCATGCAGCCCAACTCCCAGTGTTACCAAATTGATACTCTTCCACCCAAAGCTGCACCAGAATTGCAAAAATTTCCCTGTTGAGTCTTTTAGATTGGTTCTTGTGCCGCCACATTCACATAGCCCTCAACAGTGTACGAGAATAATTCCAAACATAAAACATCCACAGCCCAATAGTTATGATATATAAACATTCAAATGAGTAATGTAATTAAAGCAATATAAATGTATATACGTTACACATTGATATGTTCTATATGATCCACTGACCCCTAGCGACCAGGGCCTGGTTGAGTGGGTGGATTTTTTCTTTCTCCAGTGTTGTTTCCTATATTCCACAAGCCAAGGTGGCCATTTTTAAGTTTCATAAATAGCACTTAGCAATAGCACTTAGACTTATATACTGCTTTGCAATGTTTTATGGCCCTCTCTAATTGGTTTACAGAGTCAGCATATTGCCTCCCAATAATCTGAGTCCTCATTTTACTGACCTTGGAAGGATAGAAGGCTGAGTCAACCTTGAGCCGATGAGAATCGAACTACTCGCAGTTGGCAGAATTAGCCTACAATACTGCATTCTAACCACTGTGCCACCACGGCTCAGTACACTAGTACAATTCTGATAAAATCATGATCCAAAAACCAAAGAGTAACATTTTAATTTTTTCTGTTTAGTCCAACAGCAAAACCTCTTTTGGGTTTTTCACCTCCAATTATAGGTAGTTCTTGACTTACAACTGTAATTGAGCCTGTAATTGGAATTATGGTCATAAGTCCGGTGGACTTCCGGGTGCGCTTCAAGGTGTTGGTGATCACCTTTAAAGCGCTCCATGGCATAGGGCCAGGGTACTTACGGGACCGCCTTCTGCCACCAATAGCCTCCCACCGGCCGGTTCGCTCCCACAGAGAGGGCCTCCTCAGGGTGCCATCGGCCAGACAATGCCGGCTGGCGACCCCCAGGAGGAGAGCCTTCTCTGTGGTGGCACCTACCCTATGGAACAATCTACCCCCAGAGATATGAGTGATCTCCAACCTCCGGACTTTTCGTCGGGCCCTAAAAACTTATCTTTTCCAGTTAGCCGGTCTGTCTTGATTTTAGGGTTAGTTTTTAAAATTTTAATATTGATTTTAAATTGACAAGTTTTAAATTACGGGCCAAATTTATAAATTATTTTAACTTTATTTTTAACTGTAATGTTATGTATAGATGTTTTTATTTTGGCTGTTCACCGCCCTGAGTCCAAAAGGAGAAGGGCGGTATAGAAATTTGAATGAATGAATGAATGAATAAATAAATAAATAAATAAATAAATAAATAAATAAGTTGTGCTATTCATTAAAGGAGGGCAGGGTGATCATGAAACTGACCTGATTTTATGACATCTGTTGGGGCAGTTGTTAACCAAATCTGCAATCCTTTAAGTGAATACCATGTTAAGTGTCCACAATGAATGTTTTTGCCAAAAACTGGAAGTAAACATCAATTTCACACAAAAACCGTAATAAACAGCAGTGGTATGACTTCAGGATGCTACAAATGGCCCTAAATGCGGGCCAATTGCTGAGTGCCCCAAACGTGATCATGTGATGGGGCAATCACTGGAACTTAGAGTCTGAGCCATATATACCTTTTTGGAGGTCCGTCGTAACTTTTGAATAGTCGTTAAGTGACCAGTCTTAAGTCAAGGACTGTAAAGTTTGCAGTGCAGAAGAGACAGAAATTTGCCTCTTCCCTTCCTTTGCATTGTGGTATTCTTTCTATTTGGGTTAGAGTCAAAGGTGGGCTCTTCCAAAAGGCTCCCCACCCCATGTTTTAAAACACAGTGGTTAATATTAGTTATGTTCTGCCCTTTGCCTATTCTTAAATCCCCAAATCTTTCAAATTTTACCAATGGAGGCCAAAGTTAACCTTCAACAATATTGGAAGAGGTTAAACAGAGCAGAAGGACAATTTTAAAAAGTGTAGGGCTGAGTTCATAAGGAGGTTGGCTGAAGATCTCAAATCTTGCCTCCCAGAAATTCCTGGGTCTTCAGTACCTGACCTGGGGCAGCTGCTTGCTAGTTCCAGCTACCATTGCTATCTTCTTCCTCCTTATATTCTCCCTCCAACCCCTAGCATGTGAGAAAGATAAGCTTTCCCCCTCCCTCCCCATTATGTTGCAAATAAAAAGGCGAAAATGAAAAGAAAATGAAATTGTTATCATACCACCTCTGGGCTGCATAACATCTTAAGCCATAGAACCTCTACTTCCTCCACCTTCAGGAGTAGATACTTTCACAAAGAGAGAAAGAAATTAAGACTATTCTTTTAAAAAGGAAATATAGAAATTACATTTTCACTTCAAAAGCGTAAAGGTGTAAATATGCACTGTGGCACAGCTCGCAATGATTATTAAAAAATAAAAATAAGAATATACATTTAAGGAATATTAAGTTATGAGAGGTGAAATATTTATACATCGAAATCTATTTGCAAAGGAGGAACGGCAGCTCTTGCAGCATATTTTAAATTTTTAAAAAGTCCTGTTATGCAAAAAAAAAAAAAAAAAAAAGAATCTGTTCCATACACTATTGCTTTTCATATCTGCATTTTTAAGCATGGTGCAAGTTGCTGAATAATTTAGGTTTAGATAAAAGAGGTAATTAGTGTGCCATTGGCACTAACGAGCCAATTAGCACTGACAGTGCTATAAAGAACTCAGAGTACAGGTAGCTGTACTGTAATCAGCTTCTGAGAAATATCAGTGCTCCGGAGTTGATAACTACCACCCACATGCTGGATGGTTTGTGAGATGCAGTAATTTAACAAGCTCCCATCCGTGCTGATTAAAGATACCCTCAAATTTTGTGGCTTTGGATGTTGAGGGGGGGTAAAGTTGTTTTCCGTTGGCATTTCATCAATTGCTTTTATGCTACTCTGTCCTTCTCTTTATTTGATTTGTGTTTGCATTTGCTTTGCTCTTTTAGCATTTTATGGGTTTCATGTTCACTTCTAATTTGTTTTGCCATAATTTTAACTTTTACAGTCCCCATAAAAGTGGGCTACAGAAATAATGCCACCAGAGCTGGCTTTTCCAGGCATTTCTGTTTTTCAATCCAAGCTGAGTTTTGCCTTCTTTTGTTCAAATCCTTCAGAGCTAGGCCTACAATAACCCAGTCTAGATTTAGACCAGGGGTGTCAAACTCAATTTTATTGAGGACCACATCAAGGTTGTGTTTGACCCCAGATGGGCAGGGGGGCAAGGCCAGGGGGGCCATGACCAGCTCAGCGTCACTCGTGTTGGGGCGCCTGTGGCGGCCCAAGTACTCTGCCAGCAAAAACGGGCTCCCAAGGTCCATTTTCGGCTGCACCAGCCCTCCTACAACCGTCTGCCAGCGAAAACGGAGCTCAGGAATGCCACAGACAACCCTCCTGAGTTCCGTTTTCCTCGCAGAGACACCATGGACCGGTTCTTCACTGTTTCCAGAGTGGCCCCATGGGCCAGTTCCAAGCATCCCGCGGCCCAGATCAGGCCCATGGGACTTGAGTTTGACACCCCTGATTTAGACTGATCCACACATCCATGCATATATTCTATAATGTCTGTGACAGATTATATATATATATATATATATATATATATATATATATATATATATATATATATATATATATATCTTTATTTACATTTTCCATTAAAAACAAAAAGAGAACGACACATTATATAAATAACAAACAAAACATACAAGACAACACAACAAAAACCAACAAAACTAGCATACTTATAAGCAGTACCTTAATAACCTAGTACTCGGTACTGTATATCTATATTATAATCCAGAGAAGACAGAACATTTTACATATCTTTATAAAACAATTAGGTCTATCCGACTTCACTTTACTTGTATAATATAAGTTTCTCAGTACATATAGTTCCTCTTCTAATTTGGGTTATATTTTCCTTTTCTCTAGCCACCTATAGAATTTTTCCCAAGATAAACATATTTGTGTTTGATCTCTATCTTGTAGTTTTTTGGTCAATTTATCTGCTTCCGCACAGTCTAAAATCTTTTTTATAGTAGCTTCCTCTGATGGGATACTTTGATTTTTCCAAAGTTGAGCATACGCCAATCTCGCCGCTGTGATAATATGTAATGCAAGATACCATACATCTCTTATAATACCTTTGGGTTTGGAGCCGAGCAGGCATGTCTCTGGTCACCATTCAATCGTTTGGTTTAGAATCTCATTCAGCCATTTTTTTATTTTCCCCCAGAATTCTACTGCTTTCGGGCACGTCCATCACTGCCACGCTCACACTCACATTTCCAGCATTCTGCTGATTGTCCAGTGAACATTTTAGCTAGTCTATCGGGGGGGAAGATGCCATCTGTATATCATCTTGTAAATATTTTCTTTGTATGCCGTGGAAACTGTGACAGATATATTTTGTAATTCAAACTATAATTATAAACTGCCTTGGTTAATCTCTATACTTCCATCCCAATACTTAATCTGGATTAGGGAGCAAAAGAAACTCTTAAGAGCAAAAACAAAATAAAAAGAATCTTCTTTTCAGTTGTATATCATGAAAAAAATCTGAACATTTAAGTCTAACATGAGTTTATTTTCATCTAATAAATAAATAAATACATATTTCATTGGAGTCGCAGCCTTTCTCGCTATAATATCACCTAAGGGCAATTTTTCAATCTGGTAAAGGAAAAAGAACTGTATATCACTTTTGTTTTTATGTGCCTTCCACTGATATATTTCTAATTATACTGTTATCACTATCATGATTTCCTTGAGAGTTTTTCAAGGGCATTCAATTGACTAGGTATCTGAAATAATAATAATAATAAAAGATTCTCAGGCATTTATTTGACATAGAAAAGGCTTAACCAAATGAGGGAAAAGATCAAGACTGAAATTATGTGAGCATAGTAGAATACTCAGATGAAATTTACATGTTGCAAAGTTCTAAATACTGATTCATTCCTGTTTTGTTTTGTTTTAATTTCTCCGATTTGCTATTCTGTACATGAAACATTTCAGTGGAAAGTTATCCATGCGTTATTAAATTTTCCAACCATGGTTGATACATATGCATCCCTCTGGCATTATTCTAGTTTTTTGTAGCCTAAATACTGGTTTACAACTTTGGTATAATTGTGGCAGATTAACTGAAATCGCACAAACTTTATGCAGACCTCCTGAAAGCATTAAGCCAAGTGTAATACTGGTTTGAAATAAATTTTGGTCAACTCCAATTAAGCTATAAGTGTCATCTTGTTATATTCTGTTGATATATTCTATATCAAGAAGTCTTCCTACCACTACCTAATTGTATTCCAAGTGCATCATCATCTCACTTGAGAATCTTAACCTACCTTATTTATCTTTTATTTGGCATTTCCAAGATGAACAATAATTACGTTTACAGCAGTGGTGAAATCCTCCCTGGTTTGCCACCGGTTTGCGCCAAACGCATGCTGCGTGCACATGTGCAATTTGCACCAAATGCACGCTATGCATACGTACCAAACGCGTGCTACGTGCAGAAAAAGGAGGCTTGGGAAGGTAAGTAGAACAGCGAGGGGGGAACAGCTGTGCCGCTCGATTTAGATTCACTAGAAAGCAAGTTTTCCTGTTTTCTAGCGATTTTAAATCGTGCGGCAGAGCTGATCATTGGAAATACCAGTTCGGACCAACCGGTAGCTTTTTTTTTTACTACCGGTTTACCAAACCAGTGTGAACCCATAGGATTTCACCACTGGTTTACAGCTTAAGATACATCAAACCTTGGGGCTGAAAGTGAGCTTTTAAGCCAAAAACAATATTCATAGCTATGTCCTCTTTTTGATAGTTATGGGCTCTGCCTCCAGTGGAAAGCAATACTAGATACACATTTTGCTATCTGGAGTAACTTTCTTAGGAATTCAGTTTGAACTCTTTCTAGTTTCTAATAGATAGCACCTGGATTTACCTGAGTTCCATATAGAACAGGCTTGTCAAACTGGTGGCCCACAGGCCGGATACATCACGTGCACCCTGGGCATCGCCATGCCCATCCTGGCAAAGCTTGTCAGGGTGGAAAGTTGACAGCTGAGACCTGAGCACCCATCCTTGTCCCAGCTCCTGCCCACCTATCAATTTGAAAGCAAGCAAATGTGAGTAGATAAATAGGTACCACTTTGGTGAGAAAGTAACAGCATTCAATGTATCTTAGGGTGTAGTCATATAACCACACAAAAGTCTCCGGACAATGCTGGCTCCCTCAGTTAAGAAACAGAGATAAACACCACCCCCTAGAGTTGCATACAACTTGACAGGGGAAACCTTTACCTTTATACAAATTTTAAACACTATTCATTAAAGACATAACCTAAAATAGAATAACTATGCAATAATTAACACTCTTTTGGGAATCCAGAGTATCCCAAGAACTTCGGTGACACGGTGGTTAGAATGCAGTACTGCAGGCAACTTCTGCTGACCGCTGGCTGACTGTAATTTGGTAGTTTGAATCTCACCAGGCTGAAGGCTGACTCAGCCTTCCATCCTTCCAAGGTGGGTAAAATGAGGACCCAGATTGTTGGGAGCAATAGGCTGATTCTGTAAACCACTTAGAGAGGGCTGTGTATAAGTCTAAGTGCTATTGCTATATTATAAATTAAGAACTCTGCAGAACAGTTTTGCTTTTACCACTTCCTTAAAAACCATCAGGGAAGACACCATCCAGATTTCTGGGACTTGAGTATTCCAAACGGATGAAGATTGGAAATGTTGTTCTTGCCCCTAACCTGATCTAACATAGGGGATAATCCTCAGCATCTCAGTTAAAGTCATGTTACTCCACAGAACCATTCTGCAGAAATCAAATAGTTGGTCATGTAGATACTTAGGTTACAAGTTATGTATTTGTACATCAAATTCAGGCCTTTGAATGGTCTCCAGAGCCCTACTGACAACCAGTGCAGAACACAGAACTCTACTTTTGCATGATTATAACAACGATTACCCATTAACAATTTGGGTCCTGCCAAATTGTATACCTGTAGCTTCCAGGTAGTCTCCAGAGCATTTCAGAGTCTATTTTAGAGATGATGAAGAGAGCGGTAGCTGTCTGTTGCTTGCATCCTACCCAGCTATAAGATATATGCAATGTACTGACACACACTCAGTATGCTAATCATAATTATTACCTTCCGTCTTTCAATTTCATAATTTAAAAGAACCTGAGTGTGGGTAGGACTATAATTCCAGGTTAGAACAGTGATTTGCATGTTGACGATCCCAAGTTCAAAACATTTCTGTTTTGTTTATTTTTAATAGATGGAAAAGAAGGACAAGTTCTGATCTTTTACTATATATCACAATGAAGTAGTTTATTATTTCTAAAATCAGTGCATATTTCTTTTATCTTTCTCCCACTATTCAGTTCCCCTTTTTTCTCTCTGTCCACTTTCACTACATTTATTTGTAGGATTTTTAGTACGCTTCTAAACCAGGGGTGTCAAATTCACATCATCATGGCGGCATCATGTGATCTATTGGGACTTCTTTCCCCCTTTGCTAAACTGGGTGTGGGCATGGCCAGTGCATGACACATCCAGCCCGCGGGTTGGAAGTTTGACAGCTCCGTTCTAAGCAGTATTGTAATATATATATATATATATATATATATATATATATATATATATATATATATATATATATATATATATATATATATATTATATTATTTTATTTTATTATGTATTTAGAAATTTTGCATGGTTAGCCATGTTAAATACATTATACTGGGCAGTGAAAAATCAACACAAAAAGAAATAAAGAATGGCAATATACCACTATGATAATACAAAGAATAGTTTTGTTATGCTACTTTATAGGAGAACACTTGCCTATAAAGTCATCAAGAGCCAGATACGATTGAATGGTTAAAATAACAACATGCTACACAAAAGCATTCTATTATAGGAAAGCTATTCAGTCCTATTCCATTTGGGATGTATTTTTCCACTCTCATAAAAGAGACACCTTTGCTGAAGTTCCCAGCTGCTTCCAGCTATGTTGGAAAAATCCATTTTATGGGTGGAAGTTTCCCTGTTATCAGTCATCTCTGAGCTGAGAGTTTTGGGTTCTAAATTTAGTTTTTATCAATCTGTCATTTGCATGGAATGATTGCTGTTTTGGAAAACTGATAGATTAATATTCCCATGGAATATTATATGCCCACCAAATAATGTAAAAAAAAAAAAAAAAAACCTCTGACAAGTTGGAAATAACGTCCCCTTAATTCCTCCCACTAGTTCTTCCTGTTTAAGTCAAAGCAAGCGCTCTTCAACAGCTATAATGTTCAGGTATCTGTAACTACAGCTAAGTCTATCTGTACAGTAGTGGCCAAAATTGTGGAAACCTTCTCAACCTTTTGGGAAAATACACTTTTCCCAAAATACACTTTTGGGAAAAGTGTATTTTCTAAAACTAGCTAATAACACCACTCTTTTTGGAGTAGTACCATAAAATTATATATCAATGGAAAGATAATTTAATCAAGAATGTAATGCAATAACTTTTATGAAGGATTTGCTATTAGAATAGCAGTTACAGTATAAAGAAGAAAAGTGAAACATGTAGAAAAAAATGAGATATACAAAAATTATCACCATGTCAGTTAATACTTAGTTGGGTAAGTATTTAGCATGAATTCCGGCCTTACAACGTCTTCCCATGGAGTGAACCAAGTCTTTTAGTTCTGCAGCTCTTATAATGTGAAACCAAGATTGAAGGTTTGCTTCTATTAACTGGGTTTTATTGCTGGGTCGCTTCTGACTAACAAGTTTCTTTAGTTGGCTCCATAGATTTTCAATTGGGTTAAGGTCTGGGTTATTCCCAGGCCATTCCAGCAGTGGAATATGATCATCTTGAAACTCCCCCCAAAAAGTGGTGTTATTTGTCATCAAACCTCAAAAATACACTTTTCCCAAAAGAGTTCCACAATTTTGGCCACTACTGTATTGCCTGTTTTACTGCTGGTTCTTGAGTCTCAGGGTTTTCTGGTCATCTTCCTTAATTCTGTGTCTTAATCACCAGACGTGATCTGCACTCTTCTAGACTCTGCAGCACCATCTGCTGTTCTGTATGGAATTTTTTGCCAAACACTTGGTTGCAATGCAATGCAGTATGTAGCATGGACTCTCTCATTTTCCTGACTTATCCCTCTTTCCCTCCTTTTCTCCCTTTCCTCTCCTTGTCTGATAAGTTTCTTTTTCTGCCATTGAACACCCCCCTCCCCCCCAAAAAAGGTAAAAAGAGGAAACATTCTACAGGGATGCAAGCCAGCCCTGAAGGTTGTGACTTTGGAGTTCAATTGTGTCTCCAATGCTAGTAATGAACTTTTAACCTCCCTTTCTAATTATTAAACCAAAACGGAGGCAGGCTGCTTCATGAATGACTTAAAACACACATAAACTCTCATACACCACATTTTTGTTGCCTTAAAAAGAAGGGATCTGAAAAAATAAGCACCCAATCTCCCAAAATGGCTTCTCGGTCAAGAAAACTTCTCTAAGTTTCACACTTTAATTGCTGACGTGCAACCAGACAATCTTGGCAAATCATCTTTGTTTTTTTGGTCCGAAGTCTTGTACCTTTCATTTGAAATATCTCCTGACAGTTGGAGGGTTTGTTTGTTTTTTCAAATTTTATTTATATGCCGCCCTTCTCCGGAGACTCAGGGCGGCTTACAATGTGCTCAGCAATAGCCTTCATCCTTTTGTATATTTATACAAAGTCAGCTTATTGCCCCCACAACTGGGTCCTCAATTTACCTACCTTAGAAAGGATGGAAGGCAGAGTCAACCTTGAGCCTTGGCGAGATTCGAACCTGCAGTAATTGCAGGCATCTGGTCTTAATAACCAGCTTAATAACAGGGTGCCTTAGACCACTGTACTACCAAGGCTCTTTAAAGTATTTTAAAGTATTTTTGAAAAATTATCCCACTATTCCACCATTCTGTGAAAGTCAAGTTTTGGGGGTTTTTTTCACACCCAAGACCAAAATGACCGAAGTGAACAATGAAGTGGTGTTTCCTCCGCAGATTTTCTAGGCCAGTAGGGACTGAACAGACTACTGACCCCAATAATAATAGTAGTAGTAGTACTTTAGTAGTAGTACTTTATTGTCATTGCACTCGTACAACAAAATTAAATGCCATCTTCAGTGTACATTACACATAAGAAAACTATAAAAAATAAAACAAAAACACACATCCTTCACATTCTATACAATTGAACTGAAAACATGATATTGCATTAATATTGCACTATACAGTAGAATTCAATATAGATACTACCCTGGGATAGAAGCTGTTTTTCAGCCTATTTGTCCTTGTCTTTATTGTCCTGTACCACCTTCCAGATGGTAATAGTTCAAAAAAAGGGTGCCCAGGATGAGATGGATCTTTAAGAATGTTTTGAACTTTCTTAAGGCAGCCGGAGCTATAAAGCTCTTCCAAGGAGGGGAGAGGGCAACCAGTGATCCTCTGGGCAATGATGTTAACCCTGATGTCATGATCCCTAGGGGTATTCTCCTAAGCACCCTAGATTGTTTTCATGGGGGCTTTGTAATGGGAGAGGAAGGAAAATAGCATTTCCAAACCAGTACAGATGGTTTGGTACAGTACAGTAAAGATGGTTCTAGGCTGTCTCAGCAACAGGATGGGAATGAGATGGAGGCAACATCACAAGGACATGTCCTTCCAGCATCCAGGAAGTAACCGTCTTTGCGCCCCAGCTACAAGGACATGTGATTTAACTCTATCTCTGGTACCCTTTGGTGAAGCCTCCTTAGAAAAAACATCTTGGCGTTTTTTCTGAGGTGTATAATTGCACAATTTGTAAACAGTACTCAAAATGAAGGAAATTGATTATTAGGAGAACATGTTAAATGCATGCTGGACTTTTATTTATGTGATTTATAAGGTTATTTGGGTAAATAAAACTCTGTTATTTGAGTTGAGCTGAGTTTCAGCATTTCCGGGGAGACTATTTGATATTTTATTGATAACTTGGAGCAACTAATGATTTGGTAAAAGACAAGAAATGGTTCCTTTCTTGTGAATATTGCATTTTAATTTCAGATCAGGCCGACATAAAGCTCTCAATATGCAGGCTGGTGGATAATGTTCTTTATTTGCCAGTTTCTGTATACATAATTACCAGCATTTTATATTTTATGCAGCAGAGCAGCTTGAGTAGCAACCAGTTGTGTCCAAATCACATTAGGGTAAAGGGAGATGCATATTAAAATTCTAAAAAAAAAATATGTATGGCATTGAATACATTTTAATAAGACTTGTTCTCTTACAGAGCAAAACAATCCAGGGTCCTTAATTTGGATATGCTTTACTAAGCCAATTAAAAGCAAGCTTTACAATATACAGGATTAGATCAAGTTTTAGTCATGCTTACAAGTATGAATCTTAAGAGGAGCCCTGGTAGCGCAGCAGATTAAAACACTGTTATTAACATCAGCTGCCTGCAATTACTGCAACTTCAAATCTCGCCAGGCTCAAGGTTGACTCAGCCTTCCATCCTTTCTAAGGTAGGTAAAATGAGGACCCAGATTGTGGGGGCAATAAGCTGACTTTGTATAAATATACAAAAGTATGAAGGCTATTGCTTAACGCATTGTAAGCCACCCTGAGTCTTCGGAGAAGGGCGGCATATAAATCAAATTTTTTAAAAAAAAAGTTAGCCCAAAATAACTTTTAAAAAATCTAAGGATTTCTAAGTACGATTCTAAGTATGATTAAACTTCCATTGACCTCAATCTGTTTTAGAATACTATATTTTCATAGACTGGGAAGGCTAATTTAAACGTCCATGTAAATGTGAATGTTGACTGAGCTTAAGTGGCAGAGATAAGCGTGCTGCGACTTTGCACCAGCACAGATTTTCAAAGCAGAGAAAAATTATAAAAGCGAAACAGATTTTATTTTGATTGCGAGAACATGCAAGAAGCTTATGTCGCTTCAAGCATGGGACCTTCCTGCATATGGTGGCAGAGCAAGCATTCAGCCAAAGAGTCCAACACTAATCCAACCAAGGTGAAGTTCCAAACAGCACAGAGAGACTGTCTTATAAAATACAGACATGTATTTTTAATTGCCAGAGAAAACTGGTTAGCTAAAAGGCTGTCTTATCTCAAACCATATGTTATTAGGATTTAGTAAAGAAAAGCATATTTACCCACAATAGTTTAACAAAATTGTTGCCCTCCCGCATCAGGAGTTTTTAACTCTTGGGGATCTGAAGCAGCCAACTAATTCATTGCCCTCCTTGGGATAACAATGTCTTCTTCTTAGAATTGGATATGGTTTCGGCAACCCATTTTTGATGTCTCCAACTCCCCTCTGTCTGCATCATTGAATCGTAATGTTGTAATTGTGTAGTTCCTGCCATTGTTAGGTGGAAAAACAGAATAATAGTTGTAATGTCAATCTTGTCGAGCTTATATCGGTATTCTCTGAGCTTGGTGGCTTTCCTGCAGATGTTTCATTACAAGATTAGACAATAGCAGTGCATGGGAAATGGTTTTATATATGGTAGCTTGCCCTGCAAGTTGTGTTTGTTTGGCTGTTTCTTGATTAGGTATTGTTTCTGTGAATCCTAGAATAAACATGATATATTTTTAAAAGACTGCCTCCCTATTGCCCACTCCCCGCACCCCAAAAATGTACAATGAATGAGAGAAATCTCACACATCTATTTTGCATCATTGATCCACCCCAAAAGACTAAATGCAGCTCTCAGGCCTCAAGAGATTGTCCATCACTGAACTGAGAACTGAGGTTCCCTTCCATTGGAAGTGAAGGGACAATACTAAAAATTAGCCTATTATAGTAAAGACATCCTTTGAGGCAAGCCTTTCATCTTTCAAATAATTTGCCAGTGGAGGGTTTTGGGTTTTTTTGTACATGTGAGTAATGGAGCCAATTTATATGTTATTAGGAGAGCCACGGGAGTTGCAGCTTTCCTTGACTTATAGTATATACTATACTATATAGTAAAGTTTTCACTTAGAAATCCCTTAAGAATCCTATTTTATAATCTAGGAATACACTTACAATCAATCAGAGGAGAAGGTAGTATTCAAGGAGTAAGGAGAAATGTTATTTTCCATGAAAGGGATTTCATTAGAAGTGCATCAGGAGAAATTAATGGGGAAAGATTTCATAAGAATAATAATTATATAGCTAGGCTAATCTTTGTTATTTTGGTTTATACAATAGAATAATGAATATAACAAGTGATGTTTCTAGAAATTTCCCCTGCTTCCAAGTGATGACAGTGGTGGGAGCGCTGGGCCATTCTTGGTGTAGTGCTAACCTAATCCTTAAAGATTATTTTGAGAAATGAGAACACCTTCCCCATTAACTGTTTTGAATCTCCGTGACATACAATGGTCATGCTTCTAGGAAGAAAAGTTAGATCACATGTTTACATTTCAGCATTCATCTGCAGTTTCTGGAAGTTTCTAGAACTAAGTCCTTGTGTTATCAACATCTTGGAGCTATTCTGGTATCCTATATATAGGGGTGTCAAACTCACATCATCACAGCGGCATCACGTGATGTATTGGGACTTTCCTCCCATTGCTAAACTGATTATTGGCATCGTCAGTGAATGACACATCCAGCCTGCGGGCCAGGAGTTTGACAGCCCTGTTATATAGCAAGGAAAAATCTGACAAGGTTTCTGTCAAATTATAGGGGGAAATTCTATAGTTTTATCAGATAGACCTTTTCAAAAGACAGGCAATGCCTACTTGTGGCCTTAGAAAATACTGGAGCAAATAGGGAAATGGTAGGGTCTTTGCCTTTTCATCAGTTTGATATAAAGAGCCTCTAGATTTTATTTCTGTGAACTAACTTGTACCCAACACCATAGAATGGAGTACCAATGGCTAAACTCCAACCCCAGGCAGCTGAACAACAATGAGTTATACTGACAGCAGGGATGTCAAACTCAATTTCATTGAGGGCCACATCATGGCTGTGGTTGACCGCGGTGGGCCGGCCAGGCGTGGCCAACTGGGTGGGCATTGCCAGCTGGGTGGGCGTGGCCAGTGTGATCCCACTCCCAAACTGCTGGCATGTTTCCTCTTTGCATTGGGTAGACCAGGCCGAAGCGATGTGGGTAAACTGGGCCGAAGCCATGCCCAATGTTTCCTCTTCGCATTGGGTAGACCGGGCCAAAGTGACGTAGGTAGACCGGGTCAAAGTGATGCAGGCTGGCCTCTTACATTTTCCAAGATGGCCCTGTGGGCCAGATCCAACCACATCGCAGGCTGGATCCAGCCCGCAGGCCTCGAATTTGACACCTCTGGTCAAGAGCCCCTAGTTCTTCATCCACTAATGGAAAGCATCTGATTGTTGCGGAACTGGCAGCGGAGTTGGACAGCAATGAGGCTGAGGAAGAACATGGGCCAGTCCTGGAGCTGGGGAAGGCCTGGATGAGGGCTCTGTGTCAGAGGCAGAGATGGGGCCAGGGCCATCGGGGAGTGAGGTGCAGACTCCAGAGGCTCCAGAGCCTGATAGGAGTGAGGCAGAGGAACAGGAGGGGCCTGTTCCTAATGCACGCATGAGAAGAGCTGACAGAAGGCAAGAGCAACTCAAGCAAAGAGGACAACTGGGGAGTAGGGCCAAGAGATGATTGGCCCCTCCCATAAGGCTTAAAACAGACTAGCAATGGCATTTGGGCTTTGCCAGAAAACAACGTTGGTAGCTTCATCTTCTTCGTCTACATCTTGCATTTATTTTTCTATCTGTGACTTCTGAACGTTTGCCAAGAAAGGCCTTTGGCAGTTTGCCTAATTGGACCAAGATTGCAATAGGACTGAGGAATTTGTGTTGGGAGGAATTTGCTTTAATTTAGTTGAACGACGCTGGGAATGAAGTAATTCTCAGCTGTTCGAATAAAGTTTGTTTGTTTTTTCACTGACTGATTTTCCTACTATTTACTTGGGCCTGGGTCACAACACTGATATTATGTTATGCTTACTTTTTAATTAGAGCACATTTTGTTTTTTTTTTCTTCTGCCACAGTATGAAAATGTCATTTACAGAAAAGAAATATGTTGAGTAAAGATAGTGCAATGAAATCAACTTAATTACTCTTCTATAAAGTTAATTGTAGCTCCATTACTTGTTGCCTTTGGTCTTTGGCACAATGAGTGCCTGATGTGAAATACAGTAAAGGATAAAGTTATTGTACTATAGAAATAAATTTTATTTGCCAAGAATATAACTCACAAGAAGAATACTTCAGAGTTAATGAACCTTCTCAATTCATTACAGATAAAAATGTTGCATGCCTTCCTTTCCAATGCAGAACGTCGTGTCAGGTATATAAAAGCTCTTAGATTCTATCAGGAGAATGTTTGTATGGGAGAAAAACATGAGTCAGTCTGCTTTCTTCTGTGAATGTGTCTTTCTCAAATATGTAAGATATATTGAATCACCCATGACCTTTGACTCCAGGAAAAAAATCCCCAAATACTTTTTAATTAGGTTTTGGGATTTCCTTTAATTAACATTTAAATACTTTCTTTTTCATCCTTCACTGCAGTTTATTCTTATTTGCTGCAACTGTGGAATTATAATGATTTATTAATTAAAAACTCAATAATAGGCTAAGTGTTGTGGTTGCATCAGTAAATTAGTTTGGGTTTTCAAAGAGCCCTCAGTGTGATAATGGCTCACAGATTTGGATTTAGGAGGGATTTAGGGTCTGGTGTAAAATGGCCAGCTGAGGCTTCTTTGGGATAAAAGCTATTTTTCTCTTCAGTCATGAAACAAAAAACATACTTAAAGATCACAAAGTTATTTCTACCCATCTCTTTTGTCCTTAGTTTGAAGTCTGCCAGAGCTGCAAATTGCATTTTAGTTGGGAATTGGAACTAGCTACAAAATAAAGAGATATGGATCCAATACAGATTGCCTGTAGAAATGATAAAACAAAAACAGAATGACTGCAACACGAGGCAAAAATTGCCTCTTAATTCACTCCATGCAGGCAATATCTGAAAAACGGAAATAAGTACATTTAAAAGAGCTGCAATTGTAGGCAGACAAACTTTTAAGAAAATGTTTATGAGACTGTAAAATATGATAAACTCTTATTTAATATATATTCAGTACTGGTCACTGCATGTGCTGTCCTGCTCACACTCTCTCTCACATACACACCTGTGGTTAGAGTGGGTTTATTAATATTTCCCTGCAACTCCCTTCACCAAAAACCCAGAACTCTTCCAATTAAATCCAACCACAAGCAGACCAATGCTAGTCCACAGAGCAATGGCCAATGAGTCCACAAGGCACTTGAAAGTTTCCCAATCAAAATAAATCCAAGTCAAGGCACAATGTCAACCAAAGCAAGGTAGGGATCACCTCACACCTGGGGGAAGTGGGTAGGAGAATCACCAGTACAGAGTGTAAGGAAGATGATCTTTATGAAAATATGCAGAAGTGCCTTCCTTCCTTCCATCCATCCTTCCTTCCTTCCTTCCATCCTTCCTTCCTTCCTTCCTTCCTTCCTTCCTTCCTTCCTTCCTTCCATCCTTCCTTCCTTCCTTCCTTCCTTCCTTCCTTCCTTCCTTCCTTCCTATTATTACACCAGGTGGCATATATAACATCCCATTCATTTTTTCCCTACTGCAATGACTGCAGGGCTTCAAATGTTCATTTAATTGTTTAGAACATTAAAACTGCATCATCGTGTTCTACCAAATGATGCTTCAAGCCATGCATTTAGTTTTGTGTCAGCAAAAGGCAACTCCAGAAGAGCCACAATGATGCTATGGCTTAAATTTAACTGCAAACCCATACATAGCGATGATGATGATGAACACTTCATGTAGGTAAATAGGAAAGAAAAAATGATTTAATGTGAATAAACAAATACTTTTTCCAAAGTCAGTCATCTCTTTTGTCTGTGCACCTTTGAGGTTCCTTTGTATAAGAAGAATCATCTACATAGCAGAGAAAGACTGGCTTCTGAAAGAAAAATTCCTCTGAAAAACAACAGATCCTTTTATTTCACTTCCATCTTCCTTTCTGTTATTTTCTACATCTAATCTTATGTCTTCTTCCCAAACTTTTTTTTTTGGGGGGGGGGAGCTTTCTTTTTGACCACTAGCAATAATGGGAGTTGGCCCCCAACTGATCTCTGAGGGCGAGTTTGTAGAATGCAGCTCTAAACTTCTTATTCACTACTATAGCACTGAAATGCCGAAGTCCTCCATTTCTTCTTTTTCCCTGTTCATCATAAAATCTGTTTGATTTTCCAGTAAAGATAGTCCTTGACTTATGACTGCAATCAAGCCCAAATTTTCCATGGCTAAGCAAGACAGTTGTTAAGTGAGTTTTGCTCCATTTTACAACCTTGCTTGCCACAATTGTTAAGTGAATCACCGCAGCTGTTAAGTTAGTTAACACTGTTGTTAAGTGAATTTAGCTTCTTCATTGACTTGCTTGCCAGAGAGTTGCAAAAGGTGATCACATGACCCCAGGACAGTAACCGTTGTCATAAATACATGCTAGTTGCCAAACATCCAAATTTTGGGAAATGATGCTGCAACTGTCAAAGTGTGAAAAATGCTCATAAGTCACTTTTTTCAGTGCTGTTGTAACTCCAAACAAGTTACATGAATGAGTGGTTGTAAGTCAAGGACTACTTGTATCCCAAACCAATCAGTTTTGTTTTAGACAGGATTGTAAGGTCTATGAAATACGCAGAGGATGTTCTTGATATTTTCTTTGTCCTGAGGGAAAGGCTAATGACATTCCGCTTTGAAAACCCCCATACAAATATTCCTACTTTCCTACTTTCTCTTTACTCCCTGCTGCAGTCACTCCAAAGGTGACCCCTGTGAGATGTAAGGATTTTAAAAGGTCGGGTGGATCAATATTTTCATTTCAAGGCAGTAAGACTAATCAGGTAAAACATATTCCAATAGTAATATTTCGAGGCTCCCTTCCTGTACACTCCTGGTTAGCGGATCATTGATTTTGAGGCAGGAAAAACTAATGGAGAAAAAAATTTACACTGACAGAAGATTGAATGGGAAAGAAAGCAGGTTTGGAGACTCAAATGAACAGCCTTTAAAAAAAAAGAAAAGAAAAGAAAAAAAAATCTTGCTGTTGTACTGCAAAATTCATCATAATCCAGAGAATGATTTAGGTAATTTTTATCAGACGTGAAATGAGTAAGCACTTAGTTGCAGACCACTAATCTTTCATCCAAAAATAATTAATTGTATGCAGAAAAATCCTGTGCACGGATTGTACACTTCATCTATCATGTACCTGTCCCATTTTCAGACCTTTGAGCTAAGCATCCTGGGAAACACTGAAAATCAATAAAGCTGAATGGGTTTCCATTATGGCAACTGGAACATTTTTCACTCCCCCATCCAGGAGAGGAAGAAGGATTGCATCAGATGCTTCCTTAGTACTTTGTTTTCACTGAGGGTGACACCCTTTGCCCTGGTCCTTGCACAAGGCGGCTATTTGCTGGGTCTCCCTCTGAGGTTCCTTTGCTAATCAGCTAAGCCTCCTGTGCTCTCTTCCTGCCTATTGCTGTCAGCTCTGAAGCTGGCCTGACTGAGGCCATCTTAGGGACTTCAGTATTGCCACTATGATGCTGAGAGATAGGGAGAGGGGAATAGAGATAGCTGGGATTTTGTAGCCAAAACAAAATAGTTTTCCCTAAGAACCAAGGACATTCCCACAGGTGGCTGAAGAGAGGAGGAGTGAAGCTTCCAAGCAACCGGACAGCACCTTGATTGGACCATATGACTGATTGTTTGGGAAAGGGGGAAATTTTTACTTTTAATTAGGTGAAAACCATGGGAACTTTTAGAGTCGGTTTTCAACAGTCTGTGCTAATATGATATGTCCAATAAACCTGTTCTTTGAGGAACCTGCTTGCCTCGGAGTTCTGTTTACTATTGGTGTATTACTTGGAACCTTGACAATGCACTGCTAGGGGTTTGCTTGATTTGAATATTCTGTCAACTTTGGATTGATTTAGGAAGCCCTGCAAGGGGATTCCTAAATCAATAAGGCATGTCAACCAACTGTAAAAAGTTCCCTGCCCTTGTATAAATGCAATGAATTTCAGTGACTGAATTGCCTTGATGCAACTTGGTGGGATCCCAGGCTGGGTACATGTAATCCTCAATTTACAACAGTTAATTTAGCTACTGTTCAAAATTACAACAACACTGAAAAATTGTTGATTTACGACCGTTTTTCATAGTTACGACCTTTTGCCGGATCCCCATGATCACGTGATCAAAATTCAGATGCTTGGCAACTGACTCATATTTATGAAAGTTGGGTTGTCCCAGGGTCATGCGATTACCATTTGTGACCTTCTGACAAGCAAAGTTGATGGGAGAGCCAGATTCATTTAACAACTGAATTACTAACATCCACTGCACTTAACAACTGAGCCTTGATAGTACAGTGGTTTGGTGCACCCTGTCATTAACACAGCTGCCTGCAATTTCTGCTGGTTCAAATCTCTCCAAGGCTCAAGGTTGACTCAGCCTTCCATCCTTTCTAAGGTAGGTGAAATGAGGACCCAGTTTATGGGGGCAATAAGCTGACTTTGTATAAAAATATACAAAAAGAATGAAGGCTATTGCTTAACGCATTGTAAGCCGCCCTGAGTCTCCGGAGAAGGGCGGCATATAAATCAAATTAAAAAAAAAAAAAACCCTGTGGCAAGAAAAATTGTAAAATGGGGCAAAACTCACTTAATAATGTCTTGCTCAGCAACGGAAATTTTGGACTCAATTGTGGTCATAAGTCGAGGACTACCTGTATTGTCACTCAGAATATGTTATTCACACCTTGGATGGTGATTGATCATTCTAACAATGTCAGGCCTCTTTCCTACAAATCTTAATTGGGTTTAAAGTGTCATCTATAAATACTGGAGTGGGGCAGAGGGGAGGAAGTACTTCATTCTATCATTTTGTCCATGTAGCTTAAGCATTTTCTTTCATTTTTACTTGGGATTTGTATTGTATGTTGGTGATAAGACACTGCACTATATATATATCAGGGGTGAAATCCAGCAGGTTCTGACAGGTTCTGGAGAACCGGTAACGGAAATTTTGAGTAGTTCGGAGAACTGGTAGCAGAAATTTTGAGTAGTTTGGCGAACCGGTAGCGGAAATTTTGAGTAGTTCGGCGAACCGGCAAATACCACCTCTGGCTGGCCTCACAGTGGCGTGGGAATGGGAATTTTGCAGTATCCTTCCCCTGCCATGCCCACCAAGCCACGCCCACCAGGCCACACAACACTCACCAAGCCACGCCCACAGTAGTAAACAAATTTGGATAGTAAAAAAAAAAGTCAGTAGTAAAAAAATTTGGATTTAGTAGGAAAAAAATTTGGATTTCACCACAGACAGACAGACAGACAGATAGATAGATAGATAGATAAATAGATAGATATTTTCTTGTAAAGCATTAGCAAGCTCTGTTATCAATTTAACTATAAAAATCTCAATTGCCATCAAGTAACTCAGAAGACTGTAAAGTCGAGTCTGCATAAGGGTATTTGTATCAAAATCAGCAAGATGTCAGGCATAGCATTGTAATGCCAGGGCTGCTCCTGTTAAATGTATGTGTAACTCAGATGCACTTACAAAAAAGTTGGGACTTCAGTCATAATACCATGTCCAGCATCTTGTACATTATAAAGCTTCCCTGAAATGCTTCTGATTTTGGGGCTGGAAAGGGAAATATAAGTCTAAGAAATCATTAATAATCCTGGGAAAGAAAAACAAAACAGAATACCATGTTTCCCTGAAAATATGACCCTGTCTTATATATTTTTTGAACCCTGAAATAAGTGCTTGGCCTTATTGCCATGCGCTCAAAAGCCCAATTGGCCTTATTATCAGGGGATGTCTTATTTTGGGGGAAACAGGGTAATCCAATACAATGTATCATAATATTGACCAAAGCACAAAAGCATGATTTATGCATTTATTTATGCAAAAATGCCTTCTACAAGAATAAAAATATATTATCTTTCCCTAAATCCTGTCCCTGTACTGGTAATTGGCCAGGCCAATTACCAGTATATCATAAGTCAAATACCAATATAAAAGTTGTATTTTAATTGCCTCATCCTGGACTTCCAAATTGAACCCAATTAATCTTAAAAATTATTGACATTTCTTTAAAAGATCAAGAACCAACTATGTTGTAAAGCCAAGTCTCCAAATCATCTTGGTTAATAATTATGTCTTTAAATGTCAAACAGTGGTTGATTGCACCTCAAGTTTCGTTTTGTTCATCTTTGTCAACTTAACCAAAAGGAAAACTAGAGGTTAATGATGAGTGGCCTATGACCCATGGTGGCGCAGTGGTTAGAATGCAGTAGTCCAAGCTACCTCTGCTGACTGAAGTTCGGCCATTCAGTTCTCACTGGCTCAAGGTTGACTCAGCCTTCCATCCTTCCGAGGTTGGTAAAATGAGGACCCAGATTGTTGGGGACAATATGCTGACTCTGTAAATCATTTGGGGCTGTAAAGCATTGTGAAACGGTATAGTGCTATTGCTATTGTTATGAGGCTAGATATTATGGAGAGATCAACCAGTTTAACATTGAGGATTTTTTTTTTAATGTGCTTACAATTGCCATTTGGGAATTGGCAAGTCCTTCCCAAGGTAAGAATTTTTGTGGGTGATCACAACTTGTTCTGAAAATGTTATATGTGACCATGGGGCCTGGCTATGTCCCAGAGAATAAATCAGTTTAGCATAAAAATTTATGAGAGACAAAAGAGATTAAAACAAATCTATGTCTATTATCAAGGCTATATCTGTCCTTTTATCTCATTTCTTGAGAAAGAGAGGGTTATTATAAGAAATCATCCACTTTCAGATGCTGCTCTGTGCTGCCAATTATGCACACACAGCCAGCAACAAACTCAAAGCATTTATTGAACTCATAAATCCTAAACTGTAATAACATAAACACGATGCAAGCTGCAAATATTCTACTTAGGGATTGACAACAGAAAAGCTTCCCCCCTGTCCCCCCACAGATAGTCCAAGGAGACAAACTCCCAGTTTACAAAGAATCCAAAAATGGTCCCGTTCCAATACAAAATTGGAATTTTGTATATTTTGTAAATTTCATATATGCTGACTCTGTAAATTGCTTAGAGAGGGCTATAAAACACCGTGAAGCGGTATATAAGTCTAAGTGTTGCGGCTATCAAGATTGATGGCCACAAAGAACTGGTCAAGTAGCAATTTCATTAATGTAGCCCAGGGCTGGCAAACTCCCGAACTGTGGGTCGGATGCATCAGATGCTGGCCACACCCACGCTCAGTTTAGCAAAGGGGGAAAAGTCATGATACGTCACATGATGACGCCGTGATGACGCAAGTTTGACACCCCTGATGTAGCCTTTTCAACCAGCTGAATCAAAGAGATTGCATAGAGGTGGCTCGATTTCCTTTGCTCACCTCCATTTGCAATGTATTGCAGAGCCAACAGCTCTGGGATGACTGATTCATCCTGCACCTGCATATTATCGGCTGTGCTCTTTTCAGCCAATTCCTGCTCTGCAGGCTGAAGACCAGCCTAGTAAAGGTTCTCTCAGCTGGAGAATCTGAAGCTTCAGGTTGATCCCTAACAGAAAGAAAACTCCAGAATGGTTATTGTTACCTATAATATGTGTTATGAATATCCCTTGGTTCCTTCAAAAAAAACAAACAAACACTGTGATGGATGTAGATTGTAAAGCAGCGCGTATGTGCCTTTGCCTTTGAAACTTTCAAGAATCTCAGGCTATCAGATGGATAACAGATTGCCTGCTTTCATGAACTGCTATATAGGACTTGTCTTCCCCAACCTGAGTAACGTAAGTCCAATAGATGAGTTTTCCTTTAGTCCCTGAGATAGAAGAAAGATATGTAATTGTGAAAACCTCTGCCCTCACAACGTTCTTCTTACCATGATTCTGCAACAAAATGAGACTTGCAGAGTTGCTGCCCTCACATAAGGGGGTGGATAGAGGTGGTGGCTTGCAGTGGAAGTTGTAAATTTGGACTTCTGCCCCTTCTGCTCCAGACCCTCTTCATTTACATGATGTAGAGGGTAAGGGGAATAGCCTTAGGAAACAGGCAGAAGAGCTGCAACCAAAGCAACAGATAGATAAAAGAGGCCCAAGTCTGGAGCAGAGGTGTGAAACTCACGGTCCACAGGCCAGATGCATCATGCGCTGGCCACGCCCACTCCCATTTTAATAAAGGAGGGGAAAGTCGTGATACGTCACATGATGACAATGTGACGATGCAAGTTTGACACCCCTGGTCTGGAGCAAGAATGAAGCAGGAATGTACCTGTCAGACAAGCCTTCCAGAGCATCTTTACTTGTAGTCTAATGAATTGATTGTGGCATAATATTTTGTAACCTATAACCCATTTTCTAAAGATAAGGAGTTTTATTATGACACAAAGAGCTTTCAGCAAGAGTCCACTTCATTAGATGCATCATCTTATCTTAACTTGCAGGTTTATTAACATGACTGGCATGCCAACAAAAATGAAATGAAGAAAGAGTGGGCAATGATAATGACTTTATTAACAGGGATGAGTTATAAAGTAGTGTTAGCTAGGATATCACAAATATCCTGCTGTTGGTAAGTTAAATAAGTGTAGTATGATAACATATTTCTGATCCAAGTCATGGATAATAAATGTCCACTTTTTAATAAATTGTACTGACTAAATTTCACATTACAGTCTCACTTTCAAGTTCTATGAAAATAGGAAGGTTCAGATCAACAGCAGAATTTCATGGATAGGAAGACATAGTCCTCACTGGTTCTTCTAATATCACCATTTTTTTTTATTTTAACTTTGCATCAATTTCTTTTTTGCATAGATACCAGTATACATGTCTTACAAAGTTTGTAGAAGGGTATTGACAGTTGACAGCATATAGTATGTGACATTGAAAGATCAGCAAATGAATGAACCTCAAATATTGTGGCTAATACTCTTAAATACTGAAACAATGTTGTCCAATTATATATAGAAATAGAATTGGTACAAGGCTATATAACTGTGTTCCTATCTCTGCTATGAGATCTATTGTAAAAAGAATGTTTGACAATAACTTTGTAGTCCCAAAGATGCTTTTTCAAGAGGCAGCTGGACTTTCGGGTTTTTGTTTGAAGACGTTTCGCTTCTCATCCAAGAAACTTCTTCAGCTCTGAACTGAAGAAGCTTCTTGGATGAGAAGCAAAATGTCTTCGAAGAAAAACCAGACAGTCTAGTTGCCTTTTGAAAAAGCACCTTTGGGATAACCATGACCTGGATGGCTGAGAATCTCCATAGCGTAAACACTAAGTAATAGTTTCAATAACTTTGTAGGCAATGAAAAAATTGCACTATCACCAGAACATCATCTTGATTTGGAACTAGGCAAGTAGATCCTGTCCATGTGTACTAAATTAGCCACAAGATCTGTAGATCACTGTGCTAGTTCTGAAACCAGTGGACAGGATCAGAAATGCCAACATGGGCCTCTCATGCACCGTTGGTTTTATCTCCCTATAATTTTGCTCATATATTGTGTCAATTAAAATGTTCATAAAACTGATCTCGTTTGCAAGTCTTACTTAGGAATAAAATAACACTATTATTAGCAATGGGGAAATTACTGATGGGTTTGTTATAGACACTGATTGCATTTGGAAACACATTTGGATATTTGTCAATTTCTTATAGATCATCTCATTGAAAGTTAATCAGTCAACATATGATTAAACACCAAGAAAGAAAAAGAAACCGAGGAGAGGAGAAAATTTGGTAATTAAAGTCTGGTAATTAAAATCTAAACCTGCTACCCAGATTCATAATGAATCATCATGAGCTATTATGAAGATTTACTTTACAAAGATTTCTCCTGTGGGTCTTTTGTACTTGGTTTTGCTCTTGTTATTCTTGGGTTCTATTATGGATTGCCAACCATTTTCAAACAATTATTAATCTCCCCAAATGCTCAGAAAAAGAAAAAAAAATGTAGATCAAACTTTCTTTAATCTAGTGGCCTTGAGACTTGTTGGGTTGCAATTCCCTTCAAGTTGAGCTAAAATAGGGAATAATTGGGCAAGCTGCCAGCAGTTTATTAGAATCATAGTTTAACCCAATTGGAGGAGAAGCCTAATTTAGATTAGGTGTGGGACATCCTAAGCCTGGGGAGGGTGGGTAGAGTAAAAAAAATAGTGGAAGGCATAAGGATGCTATTTGTTGTTAGTTGCAAAGTCATGTCCGACCCATCGCGACCCATGGACAACATTCCTCCAGGCCTTCCTGTCCTCTACCATCCTCTGGAATCCATTTAAGCTCACGCCGACTGTTTCAGTGACTCCAAACAGCCACCTCATTCTCTGCCGTCCCTTCTTCTTTTGCCCTCAATCTTTCCCAGCATTAGGCTCTTCTCCAGTGAGTCCTTCCTTCTCATTAGGTGGCCAAAGTATTTGAGTTTCATCTTCAGGATCTGGCCTTCTAAAGAGCAGTCAGGGTTGATCTCCTCTAGGACTGACCTGTTTGATCGCCTTACAGTCCAAGGGACTCGCAGGAATCTTCTCCAGCACCATAGTTCAAAGGCCTCAATTCTTTGGCACTCAGCCTTCCTTATGGTCCAACTTTCACAGCCATACATTGCAACTGGGAAAACCATAGCCTTGACTATACATACTTTTGTTGGCAGAGTGATGTCTCTGCTTTTTAGTAAGCTATCTAGATTTGCTATAGCTTTCCTCCCCAGGAGCAAGCGTCTTTTAATTTCTTGGCCATCTGCAGTGATCTTGGAGCCCAGGAAAATAAAATCTGTCACTACCTCCATTTCTTCCCCATCTATTTGCCAGGAATTGAGAGGGGCGGATGCCATGATCTTAGTTTTCTTAATGTTGAGTTTCAAGCCAACTTTTGCACTCTCCTTCTTCACCCGCATCAAAAGGCTCTTTAGTTCCTCTTCACTTTCTGCCATTAGAGTGGTATCATCTGCATATCAAGGATGCTATATATAGTCTTAAATGTTACTCTCTTCTCATCATCATGCTATAGAAGCTGGAAGGAATCCAGTCATAATTTGACGAGCTCTGCTTCTCTTAAAATCAGTGAGATGTCGAGCACAGCAAACTTGTCACATCTTAAATGTATTTAGCATTTGGCTAATTTGGGGTGAATAGCCTATGGTCTCAGTATCATATGCAATGTTGGGTTCCCTTGATTGTTGCAAATGGAGGGCATCCTTTCCTAGCATTCTGATGAAAGGTTTACATGAAACCTGCAGAGTACATGTGAAAGAAAATGTATCCCAGATTAAGATACAAACACACATCCTACAAAAATCCAGCCCAATTTACCTTTGTGAATTTCTCAACCCACTTTATGGCCCTTGTCCCCTTCAAATTATGAAGTGTGGCTCTTGACCCACAAAAAATTGCTGCAGTCTATTCTGATGAACACTTTTTCATTGGCTCCCTTTTTTTTTTAGCTGAAGGAGACTCTAGAGCATATTGGAAGTATGAAGTAAAACTCTCAGAAGTAAAACTCTTCCTCTAGGCATTCAGTTTAAAAGGTTCAATAGATTCCAATTTGTTCTAAGCCAGCAATCTTAAACTGCTTCAATAGAAAAGTCCCAGTAAGGTGGAATTTTAACTCTTAGAGAACCCTATCATGCATGTGGAAAACTAGTAATGTTTTCAATTTGTTTGTAGGCTTTCAAAAGAACCATTCTGGACCACTGCAGTGCCTTCTCAAGGATGGGCCTTCATTTACTAGATATGAAGCCTCTTTATATGATCCAGGCTCAAATATATCCTTATTCATAGAAACGCAGTGGACATCTTTAGGCTATTCACTATTTCTTAGTCCAACCTCACAAAGTTGTTGTGAGAAAAATGTGAAGAACCAAAATCTTTGCATTCCATCTTGCACTCTTGGAAAAAAGATAATATATGTATGTATGTATCAAATAAATAAACAGTTAGTCTTAATTATCATTTGTTAACCATTATCCGTGAATGTACCAAGTCATCATGTCTTATTCCACAAATCGTATCACGTTGAACCCAGCCATATGATACCTTTTCATTTTGATGGAAAACCTCTAACACAATTTTCAGCTTTCCCCAAACCATTTCTATAAGTGGGGCAAGATTTGCCATTTGCCATTAGGCAGTTGATGAAATCCTGTTTTAGATTTTAAGAAATGAAGTAAAGACATTATAAAAGACCATTAGGATACCATCATGTTGATAGAGATTAATAGAAAATTGTAGATATGGAAATAGGTTTAAATGAGCAACATAGCAGTGTTTAGTACAAGTCCTTTAACAAGATCGGTTTCAACTCTCTTATTGTGTTAAGATAACAAAAATCATAGAGATGGAATATAGAGACAAAACAGAATGAAGAAAATTGCCTCATATATACCTATCTGCGTTATTACACTAAAGAATGTTATATGATACTGAGCTCATTGGGGATTTTAATCAACATAATCCAGATACCTTCTAAACCTTTAATTTTCTCATCTAGAGCCTAAAGAATTCATATTTAAAAAGTACCATAAATTAGAACTTGTTCAATTAATAATATCAATTTTTAACAAAATAAATTGTTCTATAGCAAGCCGGGGCCCTATAAATACCTGGGAATTGCAAAGGACCAGCTGAGACTCAGATCTCAGCAAAATATCTGGCCCTGTGTTTAATTCCACTAAAAATCCATATATGTCTGTGTGGACAATTCTTTGCTTTTTAGAAACAGACTGAGAAAAGCCTTTGGACTACCTGAATCTTACATTTCCCCACATACATTAATAGCATTGATTCATCTAGTTTCTCCTGAAAAAAACAAAATTGAAATCCATTAGACACAAATCAGTTCTCTCTCTTTCTACTCAGGTTTTTCACAAAGCACATTAATTTTTAACCATTCATTTGGCCGTTTTCATCCTAGCTCTCATCTGTGATGATAATGATATGATGATGATGATGATGATGATGATGATGATGATGATGATGATAAACATTCTCACATGTGATCTCTAGATCTATAGCCAATTTTCATACCCCTCTAACTCAGGGGTGTCAAACTCGATTTCATTGTGGACTGCATCAGGTTTGTATTTGACCTCGGGGGAGGCATGGCCAGGATAGGCATGACCACCTTGACGTCATTCATGTTGGGGGCACTTCTGCCAGCAAAAACAGGCTCCGGAGCTCTGTTTTTGGCTGCAACAGCCTCCTGCAACCCTCTGCCAGTGAAAACTGAGCTCGGGGGGGGGGCACATGTGGCCCTCGCGAGCTCTGTTTTTGGCCACAATGGCCTCCTGCAGCCCTCTGCCAATGAAAGCAGAGCTTGGGGGGCTGCACACTGCCCCCCTGATCTCCATTTTCGCTGGCAGAGGGCTACAGGAGCACCCTGCTTCCAGGGTAGCCCTCTGGGCTAGATCTAAGCATCCCAGAGGGCAGATCTGGCCCGCGGGCCTTGAGTTTAACACTCCTGCTCATTAAAAATGTTATAAATATGACTGTCCTGGTACTCCAGTGTTAGCATCTTCCTCTGAAACTGAGAGGAGAAAACACCACCATTTCCTGGAAAGGAAATTCAATAACCTTTCCACAATGACTCCTTTTAAATATTAACATTGGAAAGCTGTTCAGCCCACACAGTCCTTTCTTCATTTCTCAACAATTTAAAGTAGTGTTCTTCTTTAAGACTGGGAAAGGATAAGAGGGGATTGTTCAGGATGAATTTTGACTTCAGCTGAAGAGTGGGGGGGGGAGTATAAGGAGGAGTTGTTTCTTTTTTCCTGATTGCCATTTTATTGGATTTAAATTTTAATTAAAGTTAACTGTATTTCTACTCATTGTCTCCTTTCATTTGACTCTTAATACAAACTTAAATGCATCTCACGCATACAGTACGATCATTTTCAAACACTGCTTGCACAGCTCTCTCAGGCAGAAGGGAGAAATTCTGTTAGGACATAAAATCCTGGTTGGTGATGAGAAAGTGATTTAATTTAGCTGTGGGTTGGAAAGTAGCCAGAGATGCATTCCTACTTCGTTCGTATCAGGAAAGATAAAAGTACCAAGATGGGTACCTAATTAATATTCAATGCATCTGAAAAATTGATATGCGATATTGTATTCAGAGAATTTATGGTGAGTAGGGAGAATATCTGAGGTAAATAGCATTCAGGATAGGGGAAACTTCTGGAACTGCTAGTTATTCGGCCACACACTTGGTTGTTACTGAAATAAATGCTATGATGCCTCCATCAATGCTTCATGACAAATAAGAATACTATATTCTGCTTCGTCAGCATTCACTAGCTGATGAAGAATCTTCCATTTGCTGAGGTAGCAGAATGGAATTGTATTTGCCCCTTTTTTTAAAAAAAAAAATCTGCATATTTCTGCATCTCTTTGCTCCTGAATATTATTGCAGCCTCACACGGATCCTGCAGATAAATAAAGGGAGGTGCAGATAAAAAAAGGGAGGCTGAGGGAACAAATAATGGCCACGTTTTGTCCTTGTTTCATTTGATTGATCAGAAAACCATCCAATATGTGATGTACCAGTCTGTAAAATCAATCCCCTCTCAATCAATTCAATTACAGCAGTAACTAGACACTGTATTAAAGATGCTGATTTGAGTCAGCCCTGCTGTATATAAATCCAACAAACTTTGATACCCTTCATCAAAGTGTTCTCACTACCTATATTTCAAGCATGTAATTCCTCACTCCAAATAAATTTCCAGAGACCTCTGTTAAATAGTCATTGTTGTCTTTCAGTCTGGAAAGGTTATAAAACATTTTCTAAACTTCTGCAGCTTCACCCATCCACACAGTATTGAGACAGCCATAGATCTGCAGTCCTCTTTTGCCTTGGCTATATCACCATTAAATCATTGGATAAAAATGAAAATCAAAAGAAAATGGCAAGGCAAAAATCATGGATCACTATCAAGAAAATTGATGTTTACCTCAAGCTTGCCCTGAGAAAGCAACTGGATGATCCACCAGAATTTGGGGAAAATATATTGGGGCTATATGGTGTTATAATACCCAGGGAAAACCAAGCAAGGAGTTCCATAATAGAAACTTCCTATCCACTGTCAGGGATAATGTTATGCCTTGGGGATGATTTGCCACTTTAGGATCCGAACAACTTTATCTCCTTAAAGGAAACACTGTTGGAAGACATATCCATCTGGTTCAGTTCCAAGTGGGGAGAAAGACACTGGAAATATGGAGGCTGATTGGAAAGATGGTTTAATGGTGAAGCAGAACCACCAAGCACATATGATTCTGGTTAGTTGACTATAGGCAGTGGAGAGTGGGGGTTATTTATACCGTCTCTTGGGCCTTGCCCTTGAGTTTCCTGTTCCTGTGGCAAGAGCCTCTATTCTACTGGTTGCTGTAGGGGTCATAGCTAACTTTTTAGGTTGTCTGAGTTAAGTTTGATTGAAGCTTGGACTCTCTGAGATGATGTAATGAGAAGGCTTGTGTCCTGAAAGGGTGTTGGGCCATTCCTATTGTGACTTAATGGCTTCCCTGGTTTGGATCTTGAATGAGTGCTTATCTTACCATTCTACCTAATTCTGCCTTGGTTCAAATGGATTACCAAATCTGCATTTCTAAAAGCTGGCCTCAGTTTAGTATCTGCTTGGGGGCAGGGAACTGTGACTCTGAGTTTCTGAGTTTCCTTAAGATTTCTATTTTTAGGGGAAATATAATATTCTGCTTTTTTTAATATTTCCTAAAATGTATCATCCTTCTAGGAAGGGTGGGTGCTAACTTTCTACGACACCAAGAAGAAATTCAGAAGTTGGGAATAGCCAAGTTAGAACCCAGAACCAAACCCTACAAAAATATTGTGTCAGTTCCTTAACAGTTATTATTATTTTTAGTCACACAGTCAGCTAGATGTTTAGATTGGATTAGGCCTAAGGACCCAGGATAAGGAGATGTTGTTTAATAATATTAAAGTTATCATCTCAGGATGTAAGCTATTCCAAGTAAAACTGTCTTTTGCAATTTACTGATAGTGATTTTGTCAGTGCCGATGCTCTTCAAGTGGTGTTCCAGATGTTTTGAAATTGCATCCAAGGCACCCATTACTATTGGTAATAGCAATAGTAATACTTTGCTTTCTTTTGCCACAGTTCTTCCACTTGTTTTCACAGGTCTTTATATTTTGTGATTTTCTCCAGTTCTTTTCCTTATGTTCTGCTGTCTGCAGGTATTGTGATGTCTTTGCAAGACTTTTTTGTCTTTATTGACAATTGTTAAGTCTTGCATGTTATGTGGCAGGTGCCTGTCTTTTTGAATTCTAAAGCACTGGAGTATTTTAGCTTTTTCATTTTCTATTACTTTGTCTGTTTCGTGGTTCCACCCAGTTCTTGTCTGTAGGCAAATGTATTTCTTGCAAATATTCCAATGCCCCATTGTTGCTACTTCGTTGTTTGTGATCAATCTGTATGATCTTACAGCAGCTAACTGGGTGCTCCACTTATTACTATTATTATTTGCTGCTTTTGTTAGATTTTCATGTTCTCTATATGACTATATATCTATCATCTATCTCATCAACTCAAGGCTACTATATACTTAATCTAATGCTGTCGCCTTCTGTTTTTCCCATAGCAACACCACTGTGAAGTGGGTTGGACTAAGAGAATATGACTAGCTGAAAGCCATTCCCTGCCGTAGTCTACTAGTTTGTAGACCAGCACCACCATTATGCCAAACTGGTTCAAATTGGTTTATTCTAGAAAATGTAAGTTGAAGCAGATCTCCATGGAATAGTGGACCAAAATTCTTATGTAGAATATAAGAAACTGCACACCAGTTTCAAGAAGTGTCTGCTACACAAATGGAAATATCTATGCTCCCTTTGTATAGCAGTAGGAATCATAAAACTCTGATAATGTTCTCCAGCAAAGATAGGCAAAAATTCCAAAAACCCGAAAGGAGCAAATATTATTAAATTAAAGGTCTACAAACAGTTGTTCGTGGATCCCATATTAGAGATAGCTGAAAATTCTCCATAGAAAATGCATACATTGGTGACAGGTTTAAGCCAAAAACGAGTTGGTTCACATTCAGTTTTAATGATTAATGATCATTAATGATCAAATTAATGATAAGGTGTTTTGTTCTTGAAGTAGGACAGTCTGCTATAATCCATCAATTGATTGGCTGTGCAGATTCAGACTGCAAATAGAAAACACCTTTTTTTAAAGCATTCAGAGAAAATCAGATAATGCAGGATAGGATGTCCAAATTCATAAGGAGTGCCTTCTATTATAGCGGATTTACATTCCACTACCAATGCATTAAAATCGTTAAAATGGAATATGCACTATACTGTATTTGCATTTCAGTTTCAATTTTACAATATTAGCAAAACACAGAGGCAACAAAAAGTGTTTCAACATCAGCCCCATCTTGTTGGTTTTGCCCCACTGTCATCCTTTGTCCTGACTATTTTTGGGTTTGGTTTGGTTATCTTTCTTCTCAGGCTTTTCATTTTTGGCTTATTATTCCTTATTTCTTCTCTAGAATCTGTAGCCCTTTGGGGGTAATCAACATTATAGTCTGTATGAATGGAATAAAAAATCCCAAATGTAACTTCAGTATAAGCTCCTTACATACTGTTTTGAAAAGGACTTCTCAAAATAAACACTGTCTTAAAGTTTTAATATTGTTGTCTTGTAAAACAACTAAAAAAAATCTCATCTAATTTCAGACTATGTACTTCTGAACAAAAGACTCTGCTGGAGATTATCATTTAATCTGTGGTTGAATCCATATGGCAGATCTGTGAAGAAATTTGGCCTGATCATGCTATCAGTATGGTAAGTGGTATTACACAACAATGTAAACTAATGTATTGACCAAAACTGTGATTAAAATTCTGTGCATTATCAGATCTCAGTACTTTGGCTGTGAGGGGAAGTACTGTTAAGTAGCCATCTGTAGAATTATAATTACGTGAATGCATTTTGAACCAAGAAATTTTTTAGCTGTAAAAGAGATGCTTGCAGTGTGTGTGTGTGTGTGTGTATGTGTGTTACAAGAAAATAACAAAGAATACAAAATAAAAGAGTGAGAGGAGGGAAGAGAAAAAGAAAGATAAAAGTGCAAAAGAAAAGTATAACTACAAAATTCTCTCTTTGTGGCTACAAAAATCTTTTTTCTATTATCTAGATTTTTTTTCTAATTATCAAAACCACGAATCATGTTAATTTTTTTTTGTTTCAAGCAAAAAATCTATAATAAATTTCCAGTCAGTTCTAAGTGGAGATATTATCTTTTCAGTAATCAAAAGAGTCAGTCTAACCATCTCTGAGTTCAATCATCTTCAATTTTAAATCAGGTAGGCCCAATCCTCTTCTTACCTCTCCATCTTGTAATATGTTTAACTTGTGTTTTTTTGCCCTGCCATACAAATATATGTTATGGGGATGTGGTGGCTCAGTGGCTAAGATGCTGAGCTTGTCAATCGAAAGATCAGCAGTTCAGCGGTTCGAATCCCTAGCACCGCGTAACAGGGTGTGCTCCTGTTACTTGTCCCAGCTTCTGCGAACCTAGCAGTTCAAAAGCACATTAAAAATGCAAGTAGAAAAATAGGGACCACCTTTGGTGGGAAGGTAACAGTGTTCCATGCACCTTTGGCGTTTAGTCATGCCGGTCACATGACCACAGAGACGTCTTCGGACAGCACTGGCTCTTCGGCTTTGAAACAGAGATGAGCACCACGCCCTAGAGTCAGGAATGACTAGCATATATGTGCGAGGGGAACCTTTACCTTTACCTTACAAATATATGTGCAGTATATCTTTCTGCTATTGTTTAAATGGTCCATCATTTGTGAAATCCTGTTTCAGACAATTCAAATATTGTCTGAAACAAAGATAACATTCTCGTTAAAACATCCATATTAATCACAGAAATTTTCCCCAAGAATGATAATAGTACTTTGATGATGATGATGATGATGATGATGATGATAATAATAATAAAACTTTATTGTCATTGTATGTGTATACTAAGGTGACCAGATTTTAACATTGATAAAGAGGGACATTGTGGGCGTGGCTTATTTTGTGGGCGTGGCTAGCTGGTCATGTGACTGGGTGGGCGTGGCTAGCTGGTCATGTGACCGGGTGGCCATGGCTATGTGTATAGGGTAAGGTGAACAGATTTTAACATTGGTAAGAGGGACACCATTGTGGGCGTGGCTTATTGTGTGGGCGTGGCTTGGAGGCCATGTGACTGGGTGGGCGTGGCTAGCTGGTCATGTGACCGGGTGGCCATGGCTGTGTGTATAGGGATTACTCAGAGGGCTGAAAAGTCATTTCTGACAGGTCCTCACACTTTTGACTGGTCCTCACACTTATGACCATCCTCACATTTATGCCCGTGCAGCATTCTTAACAACCATGTCACTCATTTCACAACTGCTTCTCTTCACCATGATGACAAGATAGGGCAAAAATGTAAAATGTGAGGACAGTCGTAAGTTCGAGGACTGGTCAAAAGTGCGAGGACCAGTCAAAAATAACTTTTTCAGCCCTCTGAGTAGTCCATATGCATAAAAGGATACAGTAATAGAGAGGGATGAAGGAAGGGAAGGGAAATTAGAGTAGGAGTGACGGTTAAGAGAGGGAGGAAGAGAGGAGGAGAAGGAGAAAGGAAGAGGAAGTAGGGAGGAGAAGAAGAGGGGGGGAAGAGAAAGTAAGAAGGAAAGAAAAGAGAGGTGGTAGGTTTGAGGAGAAAGATTGCTGTACAATAAAAAAGATGAAAGGGAAGAAAGCCAACCCCAAACAAATATAAAGATATTAAGATAAAGAATGAATTGTTAAACTTTAAAGAATAAAAGAGAACAAATATGAATAAATAGCAATAATTAGAAACACACATACATACAATGTATTTTCTTTGAACAGAATATTTGGCTGGTTCACAAATTTAAACAGTGTTTAGTCATTTCAATTAAATTTACAATTTCTATATTTCCTTTTTGCCATATTTATTCCTCATCTATTTTTTTAAAAAAACAATTTTACCCTTCATCCTCATCTCTAATCTTAATCAAATTCAATTTTTCCCTTCTATTCTATTTTATACCCCTTCCCATTGTCATCTATTTTTATATCCATCCTCACATTGGTTAATTATGTAATTATGTAATACAGTTGTTTAATACAAATTCAACATTTTAATATAAATCAATTAGTTATATAACTATCTTTTTTGTATATTAATCAATATGAACATGAATATTCCAATTATTTCCATGCAATCCAATTTCTTACAAATCAATTAATTATACTTACCAATAATAATAAACCAAATAATTTCCCCCATATATTCCTCCAAACCACAACTTAACCATTTCTGCTTTCAACACAGTATACAATTAATAATATCTCAATTATTACAATTCCCTAGTTAAAAAGAGCTTTTTTTTCTTTTGTGTTTTAAAATCTTGAACTCTCCTCTTTTGCCCTAAATAATTTTCCGTTGTTTGCACTTACCTTTTTTGGTGAGGAAAAGGAAAATAAATCTGCTGCCTAATTTTCCAACGTTGCAAGCAAACCGCAAAGCCAACAGCCTGTTTTACTTTCAGTTTTGTTTTGAGCTTGGTTTGCACAAAGAGGAAAAAAAAACTGAGCAATTTAGCAAGAGCAGAGCCCTGTGCAAATCAGCTGAGAGGGGGAAGCGGCCCTTTGAAGCCCCGCGGCAAGAGTTTAAACAGTTTTTTTCCCTCTAGCCATCAGCGGGGATTCAGGAGGCAGCCGGGAATCAGGAGGCAGAATGAAAAATCGGGACTTTTTTAAAACGCCGCGGGACGCGGGACAAATTGCTCAAAAGCGGGACTGTCCCGCCAAAAGCGGGACGTCTGGTCACCTTAGTGTATACACAGTATACCCATACAACAAAATTCACTTAACACCCAAAGACCAGGTCCAACGCACATAACAATCCCCAAACATACCCCCACCCACCACAAATTTCCCACCCGTAAACCACCCAAACATCCACACAGACCAAGTAATCTTAATGTATCCTTTTTTACTTCATTCCACATCTTAACATAATTATTTTGAAACAGCACATGGTTCAAATATTTTACCTTCTTCTCAACCTAAAAAAACATTTTATTCATCAATTATTAAGCCACTCAGGTTCAACATGTAGGGGAGATAGGTGGCATAAAAATATAATAGATTGATAGATAGATAGATAATATTTAATAAATAAATAAATGTTTGATCTTGTATTTTCATATTTTTGTTATCATCTTTGTCTTTTGTTTATTAATCTTAAAACCTGCTAATGTACTAAATTCTTTTCATTTACACATTATTCATTCAATTCTCTTTAAAGGATCTTCCAGAACAAACACCAAATCATCTACTAAAGCTCTTAATCTATGTGTCACTTTTTAAAATCTTTACACCCACAATCTTCTGGTCTTGCCTTATGTTTCTTATCAACATTTCAAGATCTAAAATAAACAAGAGAGAGGACAATGGACAGTTCATCCTCAAGCTCTTTATACCACAAACTTGATAGTCCATTTGGCCCAGGCATCTTTCTTGGTTTATCCTTTTTTTGGTTTCTGAAAATTTCCTTATTGTTATAAATTCCTTCATAATTTGCCTTTGTTATTCTGTAATCCTTGGTAAATTTTGTTTTCTTATATACTGCATTAATTTCTATTTTCCAATGGATTGTTTGTTTGTTTGTTTGTTTATACACATTTCTAAACCACCCATCTCCCTCAAAGATGGATTCTGGGTGGTGCACAATATAATATAACCAATAAATAAAACAACATATAAAAATTAACATTAAAAATTAAATTAGGGTTAACATTTTTTAAATTATGGAATAATGACAAACATCAAAAGGGGAAAAAAAACCTAAGATGGCCATTTAACATCAGATCATTAAGGTGGGGGCCCTCACTAGCCAGCCCAATGGTGTCCTGGTCTTCTGTGCCCGCCACATAAGGCCACAGAGCCAAATTTTAAGATCTTTGCAGAAGGCCAAAAGACTGGGGGTTTTCTTCACCTCTGGAGGCAGGATGTTCTGCAAAACAGAGGTAACAGCAGAAAAGTTTCTCTTCCTAGACCTATATTATGTCCTTCATGCAAATTAGAATACTACTGATTTTTTTTGGGTATAACCATGTTATCCATTAATATAGTATCTCCCTCTTGTAACTTCAATATTGGTTTCTTTTTTCTTTCTTTTCACAATTTACAGTATATGCCAACCAAGAATTTCCCAAGAATTCACATGGAATCACTGTTGCTGAAAAATCTTAATTTATTGAGAGATGCTTGTATTCTCTGGGAAATGTTTTAATGATTCTTCTTTCCATTTTATCCAAAATATTTTGTATTTTCTCTTCTTTTTAAATTCAGAATTATGTTGATCAGGTAACTTTTAATAAAGACTTTACTTGCATCCCAAACCATTATTATATTCATGCCTTTATTTAAATTAATTTTTTAAAAACTCTTAATTTATTTTTACAGTCTTCAACAATTGCTTCTTTCCATGGCAATGCTTCATTTAATCTGTATCTAAAATATCTAGATTTCCTTTCCCTCCCTAGATTTCCCTCACAATAATCTGAAAAAGTCTTTGGTAAAATCTCTATTTTATACTATACTATACTATACTATACTATACTATACTATACTATACTATACTATACTATACTATACTATACTATACTATACTATACTATACTATACTAGTATACTATTGCCACAAAGGTCTGGTCTCTTTGACTAGCTTACTTCAAATTTATGCCAAAGTACTTGTCTCAAGAATGAAAATAGTAAAAAGGAAAAAAAAGGAAATTAACTGTTCCCCTTTATCTCTTTTTAAAGTTTCTTAAATCTTGCTTTTGTTAAACTTTTTACAAAAAATATTCGAATCTTTAAATCCTTAAAGACTCTTATTTATTTGTGTAATCTGAAAAAGTTTGAGGGTTATTTCACAATCTCTCTTGATACAGGAAGATTTCAGTCCTTCAATCAGCATTGCTGGCCATGATGTAATAACAATAACAAAACAACAGAATTGGAAGGGACCTTGGAGGTCTTCTAATCCAACCCCCTGCTCATGTCTCTCCATTCCTTTTTTAAAAAATAAATTTTATTAAATTTTCCAAGTTAAAATCAACATAAGACAAAAACATTGATTATACATAACAACAAAAACCATACATTCCCCTCCCTCCCTCCCCCATTCATAATACTAGACATACAAACACATCTATCCCGGCAGATAATATTCCTGCCCTCATTAATAAATAATTGTGCCCACAACACAGAATAAAATAAATAATCCCCAAATATGGTTTTAATAAAAGGATTGAGATGAAATGAGGGCCTAGGTCAATATGAGGAGAGATATAACTTATCTAGATTGAAAGATAATTGTTTGAAAACCATGTCTCTCCATTCCTATGGAGACACCAATTTCCCAGAATTCCTCACTGAAAGCTAGAGATCCTTGAATTCTGTTCTTGATCATATTTAATCATTCTTATTTTATTGAATTTTGTGCTCTGGTTGGAAATTTTGTTATGAAACTATTTATATGGTACATATGAATCACAGAATTGATCAGTGTGTGTCTCCAGTTGAATTTAATGAGGAAGTCATTTATGATGTAGTATTTCATCTACACACTTATTAAAAGGATGTGATTCTTTTTAAAAAAAAATTGTAGGTAGGCTTCCTGGGAATTAGTTATCTGTATCTTTTAAATGTTAGTGTCTCATCTTGGCTATATTCTCCTTTATGGTTGTGTTTAAAAAGCTAAGGTGGCCATAATTTCTACTTACAGTTAGATGCCGAGCAAGCAGAATTACATTTTCAATTATTCATAATTATGACTGGAATATTCCCTGAAATATAATGGCATTAATTAAATTTATACCCAGCTAGAGTTATTTGAATTCCCATTTCAAACGATTATTTCTGCTGCAGGAAATAATGCACAAAATTTAAAAATTAGTATTAGAAAAATTACCTGTGGTTAATTTCCAGTTTAGTTTCTACCCAACATATTCCTGTCAAAGCCAGCATCAAGATCAGAGCAAAATCATATCCCACTCAATGCATTTATTTATTAGACATTAGCCAACAACAAAACTGGTAACTGGTAAAATAAATAAAAGAAGGCAGAGAAAAGCATGAGGAATAAGCAACCATTATCTTTATATCTGTCTGTTTTAAAGGGCCACTGGAAAGAATACTGTAGGCAATTAGCCGAGACATTTCCAAAGGAGGAATTTTGAGTTATTCCATCCTTAACCTCTTTATGTATGCAACAGGATTTAGATGGAAAGTAAGGGTGATCTCTCCTCTATTTGGCATTGTGAGGGATGCATTTTTGGAATGACATGATATATCTAACATTTAGTGATAAAGTACTCGCAGTAGAAAGCAGTAAGTTGCTCCCTGCTTTTGACATGAGAACTGACTGTTTGAGGAGGGCTGGACCTTCATTGATAGAGGCTAGATGACCATCTGCTAGGAAAGCTACAGCAATGGCTTTCTGTACTGGGATGGACTACATGACCTCCAGGAAGTGCGGTGGTACAGTGGTTAGAATGCAGTATTGCAACCCTGAATGCCTCAGGGTTGACTCAGCCTTCCATCCTTCCTTTACCAAAAATGAGGATGCAGATTTTTGGGAGCAATATACTGACTTTGTAAGCCTCTTAGAGAGGGCTGTAAAGAACTATAAAGTGGTATATAAGTCTCAGTGGATGAAGTGAACGGACAGTTATTTCCAACCTTTATACTTTATGGTTTTATAATGTTATGCTATAAATTTATTTTATTTATTTTATTAGTCATATTTCTATGCTGCCCACTCTCTGAGGACTCTGGGAGCTTACACCAAAGACAGTATACTAAATAGCATATTGCCCCCAACAATCTGGGTCCTCATTTTACCCACCTCGGAAGGATGGAAGGCTGAGTCAACCTTGAGCTGGTGAGATTTGAGCCGCTGATCTGCTGAACTAGCAGTCAGCTGAAGTAGCTGCAGTACAGCACTCTAACCACTGTGCCACCTCGGCTTTTAAATAGTAATTTTGTAAATATACAAACCCCCTTGCCACCACATCTTCACTGTAATTTCCATAAATGTGAAATGTTCCACCATGTCAGTGATGTGGATTTTTTTTTTTTAAAGGTAAGAAGAAAAATAAAATCTTTATGGGTACATTTTTGTATGCCTAAAGTGCTTATCCATTATATATAACAGAAAATCGTAACATTTTGTTGAATAACAAAATAAACTGAGGGAACATTACATTTGTTAATGCAATGAGAGTCTGAAACATGGAAAAGGGGGTTGTTTTTGTTTTTTGGAGACAAGAAAATAGAAATGAATTTTTCACATCAGTAGTTGTCTGTATGAAATCTCTTTTTTTTCTTCCAAATATCTGATGATGCAACAGACTTGCATTTGAGTTTTAGGGTTTTGAGTCTACCCCTTTAACCTGCTGTGTGTTCAAAAGCTGCCATTGTGAATCTGGAGATGACCATCAGTTACGAAACTGGTGGGTCTTCAGCCCTCAACAGAAGCAATGATGCCCTGCGGCAGTGGGGTTTTAGTGGGATGATTGTCTGGGGAAGGCCTGACATACAAAACTCATCTTGCAATTAGAAAGATACTACAAGGTGATGCGACCGTAGAAAATATTTTGTGTGAATGTGCCCTCGTGTGTTGAGAACTGGTATTTAACTTAACAAAGCCAATTATTGGAAACATGGCCTTAATGCGGTGTGGAAAATAACTTCCTTTTGTGAGTCTGTGTGCGTATCTATCTGTCTGTCTCTTATCTCTATGTATTTGCCTTGATGGAACAAACATACTCTATTTAGTTTCTCAAAGTAGCTTTGAATGTTTCTCTAAATACACCTGTCACTACCTCAAGGAAGCATTCTGTCATTTATTTGGTGGGTATGGGTGAAATGCTAACTCTTTCAAATATTATTTGGGGGAAGAGAACATTTCCCAGATAGTCCCATATTTCCCACATTGAATCCTACAACAAAGTTAGTCCTTCCTTCCTTCCTTCCTTCCTTCCTTCCTTCCTTCCTTCCTTCCTTCCTTCCTTCCTTCCCTTCCCTTCCCTTCCCTTCCCTTCCCTTCCCTTCCCTTCCCTTTCCTTTCCTTTCCTTTCTTTTCCTTTCCTTTCCTTCCTTCCTTCCTTTCTTTCTTTCTCCCTATATTGCAACCCTCCCATACAGGGTTCCCCAAAGTGACCAACATTGACCCCCAAGAGGCAATGAGACTACATGTCATTCTTGACTTATAACTACAGTTGGAACTGGAACTTCCATCACTAAGTAATGCAGTTGTTAAATAAGTTGTGCCTAATTTTGTGACCTTTTTGCCACAGCCATTAATAGTCATTAAGACAACCCAGCTTTCCCCATTGTCTTTGCTGGTCAGAAGCCCCGTGGAATGGTCACAAATGGCAACCATGTGACTCTGGGACGCTGCACCTGTCATAAAAACATGCTGGTTGCCAAATGCCTGAATTTTGATTATGTAACCATAGGGATGCTGCGGCACTTGTAATGTGTGAGTACCTGTTTTGCCCCAGCTACGAACCCCAAAGAATGCAGCACACACAAAGTCCATTCAAACCTTAGTTTACTGAATAAACCAGTCTTTTACAACAATGGCTGTTAATTAATTGCTTTAACAGCTGCCAAGAATTCAAAGAATAATAACTGAAAACTTACTATGGTTGGCAGAATGCCCAGAAGCAATTTGCAGGAAGCTGACAAGATAAGCAAGACAAGACACGAAGGTATGTGAACTAAGTTGTTCCCTGCAAATTGCTTCAGTCGGCATTCTTCCTTAAATAGGCTAAGGGAGTGGCCAATTAGCCCCAAGCCTTACTCTTGAGGAGACCTCCTCCTGAGGAGCCACTCCTGCCTTTTGGCAGCTCTGTGCGCCCGTGCATTGAGAAGAGGCTCCTCCTCTTCGTCCTCTTCACTTAAGGGAGCTTCTGGAGGTTCTGAAGGCCCTGGCTGAATCCCCACCTCTGGCACCACATCTTGTCCAGCCTCCTCATTGTCTGACTCGAGTGCCAGCAGCACCACACCAACCTCCTCGCTGTCGGAATCAGCTACTAGCTGCACAGGCCGCGTACGGCCACAACAGTACCTAGGTCACTTTTTTCAGTGCTGTTGTTGTTCAGTTGTTAAATGAATTGTTGTAAATTGAGGACTACATGTATCCAAGGGGTTGGTGTTGTTATTATTATTATAAGAAACATGGTAGCACAGTGGTTAGAATGCAGTATTGCAGGCTAATTCTGCTGACTGCTAACTGCCTGCAATTTGGCAGATCGAATCTCACCAAATCTCAGCCTTCCCTCTTTCCGAGGTGGGTAAAATGAGGACCCAGGTTTGTTGGGGGCAATATACTGACTCTGTGAACCGCTTAGAGAGGGCTGTAAAAGCACTGTGAAGCAGTATATAAGTCTAAGTACTATTGCTATTATTACTGTTTGTAGTACTTAATTTTTTAATTTAATTTTTAATTTTGTTTGTAATATTAATCAAAGTAGTATTTATTAAATTATTTTTATATCCTGAATGTTTGTGGGGGGTTAAGCCGAAATTCATTAAGGGGTCCATGAACTGAAGCATTTGGACACCCCTGCAGTAGAAGAAGTTTAGACATAGCCAAAGATAGCACATAACACAAGATTTTGTGCACCACTTCCCAGGAGCAAGCCTTAGGAACAAGACAGCTGTGATGCCCACTGGGCATCCTAAGAATGCATCTTAAAGAAAAAGGTTTGTACCACAGTAGAAAGTCAAAGGTGAAGCGATCCCTCGAAGTCTCCTTGATCCCCAATGAGTCTTCTTGACACTAAGATAGATATTTGCCATTACCTTCATTTGAGCATTTTTCCCCAAGTTCCCAATTTAGCCTATAGATCTGGGATTTGCTAGTAGTCTCCCATCTGAGCACTAGCTTGGTCTGTCTGACCATGTTTAGCGTTTTGGAGATCAGTTAAGGTTGATGGTGCTGCCAGTTGCTATAAGTGTAGTACGGTGAAAAAAAAATAGAAAACCTTCAAACTACCCATAAATGAAAATGAGATAAATAACTATTTTCTCTTCCCTGCCCTGCCTGAAAATGTTACTTTCCTGTTGTTTTTATTTTTAAAAACACCATTAGAAAATATTTCCCTATTTTCAAAGGAGAAAAATCTGTTTGCAGACTAAAAAGCCATGTTTTTCCTATTTCGCTCAAATGACCTTGCAACTCACCATTTCACCCCTTCTCCCTATGAGGCAGTCCTTGGCTGATTTACACAGCTTTATTATCTCTGCCACAAAACACCTCTCTGTGGCAAAACACAGAGGAGAGAGAAGCCACTCAAAGTGATGCCTTCATTATACCAAAAACCTTTTTAGACATCTACAGCAAGGTTTATCAGAAAGGAAAAGCTTCAGGACATCGTTATTTGGCAGATGAACCACTATCGAATTTTACCTACTTATAGTAAATACGATTTCTGATGAATAAAATCCATCCCAAGCAGTAGAGACAATACAAAAATCTAAGCTACTACAAAATGAATATGGGAGTTGTCTGTGTATTTTTTTAAGACCGTCCAATGTTTGCCTCATTTACTTCTTGTGATGACAGTATTTCACTGTGTATGTTTCAATGTATAATTGTTCTGCAATTCTGACTATTGCTATATAATTTACAGTCATTTTATGGCCATCAATTGCTAAACTAGACAGGAGAAATGAAGAAAAGCTAGCATAAAACAAAGTGATACACAGTATTTGTGTGGAAACTGTAAACTTGGATCAATTCTGGAGTTCAGCTGTAAGTGGGGTCCTTGGTGCTCTCTGAGCTTGATTGTTTTTTTTTTTGCAGATATTTCATTATTTATTTATTTATTTATTGGTTTGATTTATATGCCGCCCTGTTCCAGAGACTCAGGGCGGCTTACAATGCATTAATCAATAGCCTTCATACTTTTGTATATACCTGCTTAGTAGGGCTTTTGCCCCCACCCCCCCAAGCAGTGTTCTTTTTTTATACAAAGTCAGTTTATTGCCCCCACAATCTGGGTCTTCATTTTACCTACCTCGAAAGGATGGAAGGCTGAGTCAACCTTGAGCCTGGTGAGAGTTGAACTTGCAGTAATTGCAGGCAGCTGATGCTATTTAACAGCACTTTAGTCTGCTACCAAGGCTCTTTACCCAACTAGATAACATCATCAGTGCTTGAAGGGAATGGGGCAGTGGTGGGTTGCTCCGGGTTCACACCGGTTCTATAGAACCGGTAGTAAAACCGGCGGGAGGCTCCGCCCACCGACCTCAACATCATCAAAATGCTTCTGCGCATGTGCAGAAGAGCACGCATGTGTGCTTGCTTCGCTCACACACACGTGTGGCCCTGCTGCGAACCAGTAATAAAGGTAAGTAGAACCCACCCCTGGAATGGGGTGGGGCAATCCCCATCTAGCACTGATGATGCTTCCTAGGTAGGTAATAAAATGTCTGCAAGAAAACAACCAACTTCAGGGAGCACCAAGGAGCCCACAGTTCAACCCTGAACTAAAATGTCAACTGTACATGCTTATTTCTCACCCCAGCCAGTGTACGATTGTAGTTTTCAAAATTTCTTTTTTGAAAAATAAAATAGATCCCACAAACCTTAGACCGATTTATCTTATTTCTAAACGGATTCTAGCTGCTAAAATCACCCTTTGAGTCTTAGGGATTTTCATAGGATTTCTGACTGTCTTTATTTCCATTTTGCCCTGTATGAGTCAATGAACCCCATCAACAGAGTCGGGGGCAGCCGCCACTCTTGTATCCTTTAGCACAACAATATGGAGTGTTTTCAAAAGTGATTCCTTTGATAGCGCTGCCATATTGCTGCATTGTTTCTGCTGAGCAGAAGAGAAACTTTGGAGCCTGTCCTGGTAAATCAGCAAACACACATTCAGGACAAAAGAGAATGGGAAAAAATGATAGACAAAAATAAGAAGAGATAGTAGAAGTTTGCGGTGGGTTTGTCAAAGGGGATCGATTGAGTCCACAAAAAGACGAATGAACCATTTGAACGGAACACCAGAAGGATAAAAGCACAAATCAACCAAAGTCTCCCGGAAGATTGATTGAGAGCCAGTGGAAACAAACAATAACTTAGAGAAGTTGTATTACAACCTTCTGACTGGCTCTTTTTTTTTTTTTTTTTTTTTGCCTTCTTTCAGAATGCTTTGCACTTGCAGTCATTGTATTCAAGAGGAGGGAAAATCAGTCTCATGCTGCCTTTGCAGACAGTTAGTTTTGAACGTTAGCTTTGATGCACAATTGCATGCCTTCTTTTAGAAGTGCTATCACAGGCGAGCAAAACAAATGATAAATGAATAAGTGACGTGATGGCCAAATGATTTCGAAATAAATTTGGGTGCAAGGACGGGCAGATGTTGGGTCATCTACGTTCCTTCTGCACATTTTCCAAACTGCAGACTTGTGTCCATTGCAGCAATTTATAGATTGTATAGATTACAACTTTATTTTATATACCTCGGCCTATAGCTGTGATGGTATCGTTACCCATCTGTTGTATTCCAGTTCCTGATGGTTCTTCCAAAATACTGGAAAGGAATCTAGTAGAAGTGGAATTGGGCATTTTATACAAGCAGAGAGAGCTCAAGGGCTCGTGTCAATGCCAGAGCACACGGGTGAAGAGCTCAGAAAATAAAAAGGAGAGCATAAAGCGAGAACGGCTCTTATTCCTTTTGCCAGAGAGATGGGGAAATTGCATCCTCTATAGCCAACTAGGAAATGAGTTTCTCAGGCAGTGACTGTCTCGGCTTTAATATCCAAATGTAAACAAATAAAAATGCAGGCTAGAACTGCTCTAATCAGAAAGTGCCAAGAAAATGGACTACAATTTCCATTCATAAAGGTTGTTAAAGATAGAAACATGGTTAGATATCCTTTGAGATCTTAAAATAGCTATTTCTCACCATCTGTGTGTTGGTTTGAAAGCAAAAAAAAAAAAGCTTCAGAACTTATGGACATAAGCATGGAACATCAAACCTTACTCTTTGCTATACACTCTGCTAAAGTCCTGATGTATTATGTCTATAGCTTTCCCACAATCTATTAAGGAAGTTAACGAACCAATTAAAACAAAAATTGGCAATATTTGTTCTTCACCCACTCATACTTTCTGACAATAAATACTTGTTTCCAAGGAACTTTTTATGACCTGCTCTAGAATCTTCCCAGATATCAATGTTAAGCTTATTGATCAGTAGCTTGCTGAAGGTTTTTCTTCCCCTCCCTTTGTTTTTTAAGATACTTTCTTCAGTATTCTAGGATGCCATTCACCTGCCCCTGACCATTTCAATTCACTCAAAGTAAACACACTTTCCTTGGTGATTTCTTCCAAATTTGTTTTTAATGGGATTTTTAAACAGTATTGGAAGAATTAAACAGAATACAAAAAGTACAACAAAATACTAAAGAAAATTAAGAAATATTTTTTTAGAAAATCTATCTAAAACAGGGGTGTTAAACTCAAGGCCCGGGGACCGGATCTGGCCAGTAGGGTACTTAGATCTGACTGGCGGGGCTGCCCTGGAAACAGCGAAGGATTGGCCTGTGGTGCTTCTGCCAGTGAAAACGGAGCTCGCATGCAGCCCTCCCGAGCTCCGTTTTCACTGGCAGAGGGTTGCAGGAGGCTGTGGCAGTAGAAAATGGAGCTTGGGAGGCCATTTTCGCTGGAAGAGTGCTTGGGCCACCACAGGTGCCCCCAATATAAGTGATGTCGAGCTGGCCATGCCCACCCTGGCCATAACCACCCCGGCCCCCCAGGTCAAACACAACCCTGATGTGGCCCTCAATGAAATTGAGTTTGACACCCCTGATCTAGAACCAAGAAACAGAAGAAAAAGTCTCCTCCCTTCTCCCACCCCCATGAAGAAAATACCAATACTGAAATGTGATGTTTGATCACTCTCAAGCCTGTCCTTTCATACTGCTCTTCGCAATTTTCTGGTGGGATATATAACCTCTCATTGGAGAAGAATGAACCAAAAACAGGAAACATGTCTAAAAAAAGCTCTTTATGTTATTCTTAGCATCCTTCTCTAGCTTCAGTCCATTCTGAACTTTTCGTTTCCCAATACCATTTTCATTTTGTTTTTTTGTTTTGTTTTGTTTTCAGAACTTCACGATCTATTTGTGTAGCTATATTGGGTTGTCGTTTTGTTTTCTTTGCTTTTCTCCTTGGGTTCCAGTTGTTCTTTTAATATCTCCTTCTTTAGGAATTCTCATCCATCTTGAGCTCCTTATCCTTTTAGCTACTCCTACCAAGGCACTCTATTTATCATTGCTTTGAGTTTATTAAAATCTTTCCTGAGATTCAAGACTTGTGTTTGATTGTTTTAGTGCCTCTTAAAATCATGAACTCCAGCATTTTATCAAAACTTTCCCTTAATATTCCTGCTTCTCCTCCTTCTCGACCAAGACGTTCCCACTGATAAATATCAATTCAAGAATAGTTGATCCTCCTTGGACTTTATTCCATTTATGAAGACGGCTGTCAGCATGACAGCTCAAGAATTTCATGGAGAAAATGCCTGCTTTATCTTTCAATCACTATCTATGACTTCTTGTATGTTTTAATGATCTGTAATTTCTTTTTGGAAGGCATTATCTACATTTACTCCTTGGTTATGATTTGATTTGTCCTTCCTCTTCTTTTAACCCAGATGCTTTCCACAGCATTGCAAGGTAGTGTTTGGGGGGGTGGGGTTCTGGATTCCTGAGCTGGAATGATTTTTTTTTTTTTAATGGACAGGGCAATCCTGTTTTCTTTCTGCTTTTTTTTTTTTAATCAAAAAGTCACCTTCAGTTGATATAATCTGGTAAAAGCTAGTCATTCTATTAGATTTCTTTGGTTCTTACATTAGTCAAGCACAAACTCTTGACTTTGAGGGAAAAAGGTTAATGGCAGTTCCTGATAGTTTCAATTAGTAAGTACTTAGGATATGACCTTCTCACCTCTCATACCTCAAAATACAATTCATCAGCACATACAGCTTCTCTAGTCACTCTTCTCTCTTTTTTTCTTCTTGAACTCCTTATCTAATTCATTTTAGCTCTCCCTGTTGGCTTGGCCTCTGGAATCAGGCTGACTTATATCGTTCTTACAGTATCTGTTTACTCTGCAATTTGTTATCTGCACATTAAATCCATCAAGTTACTTTCATAACTTCAAGCCAAGGTCAGGACATCTAAAGGAAAAATATACTAAGAAATAATATCCAGAGAAGCAAATCAAGTCAAATGTCAGGGATTTTTGTAGATAAGAATTTGACTAGTTAAGAATATTTTCTAATATTTTACCTTTAAGATGATGGTCTTCTCAAGGACCAGGTGGAGAGGGATCCTAGTGTACATCACAGTCTGCTGAATGCAGGGCAAAGAAAGCAGTTTGCTGCTAACACGGTATGGTAGGACCTGGAAATGCAAGTCCTCCTAGTTGTTCTCCTTATCTGATTTGAGATAGGACCTCTTGACCCCTGATTTGAGATAGGCTTTGAGAAACTGTTAAAGAAATGTTATTTTCCTTAAGACATCACCAGTCCCATTTCTGTGGCTTCCCTGGTTTGCCACCAAGGTCTTTAAAGGACAGGTTAGAGGTGTGAAAATCTTCTGCATTGTTCTCAAGTGAAAGATTACCATCAGGTTGATCATAATCTAGGATCTACATTACTACATCATAATCTAGCATCTACATTACTATGATCAAAATAAATATGTTGGAGGGGAAATAAGAAAAGTTTTCCTAAGTGTCAGCTAAGGACTCTGTGTGTCTCTGTGTGTAAATTATTACAGAAACTCAATGAAGTAACCAAGGACAGCTGGCAAAACTGTGATGCCCTCTAATATTTGGAGCTCTGTCCAAGATGGATCTCCCTAACTCAATGCATGCAGGTAACTTACTGAACCTTATTCATAATCTTAGTCATTAAGCTACAATGATTTCCTAAGGATGTGAGCAATATTCTTTCCAACCATAAAGTATCTTCCTCCAATAGAAAGTTTATGCCTAAAGATAGGACTTAAAGTTTAAAATGCAAACTGCCAACTGCCAGCAGTTTGATCCTGACTGGCTCAAGCCTTCCATCCTTCCAAGGTCGGAAAAATGAGGACCCAGATTGTTGAAGGCAATATGTTGATATTACAGAGAGTGCTGTAATTGCTATTGCTATTATTTTCTAAAAAGAAAGAGAATTGGGGGTTGGGGAGAGATTTTACCATTCAATTTTCTTATGCATTGCAAACTTTTTGCTTTAGGGGTATATAAGAAAAGATTTTTTTTTTCCTGAATTAATGCTGAATTAATAAGATCCTGGCAAAATATGGGTGTTCTATTCTGCAGAAAAATATATGTTAAAAAAAAGTCAACTTGTAGTACAAAACTTTTATTTTTAAACCCGTTCCTATCATTTTTTTTCCCTGAGAATTTATTAGCTGGAAACTTGCTCTCTCCATTCTTTCTTTGATTGTCTGCCAATGATTCTTCAACAGTCTTAAATATGATTTAAACTTAAATTACAATACAATTGTCCACAAAGAACAATAGAAGCAATACTTGGTAAAATGGGTCTGCACGTGTGTCTGTCCCCTCACACATTAGTATTGCAGGCAGGGAGTGAGATAACCTAAATAATTCAGTTCCTTTTCTTTTTCATAATAGTATATAGGTTGGCCATTAAAAAAAAAAAAAACCTGAAAAACGCTAAAATTGATAGCTTCTGAAGCTGACTATTTATTCATGCAAACCTCCTAGGTAATTTCCCAAAATAGCAGTGCAGCATTGCGGCTGAGTCATTACACTGCAACCCCGTCAAATTGTTGGGTGACAGGACCGACTTTCCAAGCAAAGGAAGAAATATCTACGAAAAAAAAAAGTTCAAAACTACTCAGGGTAGATGATAAACACATCTGGGGAACAAGAGAGTCCAAACACATCGAAATGCCGATAACAAACATGTTCAAAGCTTCTGCTTGAGGAAATACAAAGGCCTCACATGAACAGGGCCTTTCAAAAAAGGTTTGGTTTCCACCCTACTTCAAAGTGGGCAGCATTTCATAAGTGCGTGTAAAGCCTCACCCCCAAATATAATTTTATCATGGGCTTTTGGCAAGAGTCTAGCTTTCTAGATTTCTTCCATCCATGCCTCAACATGTTGGTCATCTCAGACACGTCAAGCACACCGAAAATGTTTCTAAAACATAGAGACCTTTCAGAGTATTTAAAGGCCAGCTCCCTTCTTCTGAACAGCCCTTCTCCTCCTTCTCCTCCTTCTCCTTCTCCTTCTCCTCCTCCTTCTTCTTTTTTCTTCTTCTTCTTTGTCTGCCATATCTGTCATCAGACGTCGGCAATCATGTTAGCGATCCTATTTTTATCAGCAGCCACACAAAAAAGTGCTGCTGAGTTTTGTCCAAACCAGTCCCTTAGATTTTGAAGCCATGATGTTCTTCTTCTGCCTGGACCTGGTTTGCCTTCAATCTTTCCTTGAACAGCCCATCACATTACAAAAAGAAAACAAAGCTAAACGGAGAAGTATATTATCTACATATCAGCCTTTCCTAATCTCGTGTCTTGATGAGGTAGACTTCTCCAAGACTTCCTAACTAATGTGGATTGCTAAGGATTTAAGGAATTGAAGATTAAAGATCTAGCCTCTCCTGTGTATTGTTTTGGGAAACTTCTGCAGTTCAGTGCAAATTTCCAGGGCAAAACAGATCCATTTAAAATTTTGAGAAATGCCAGTTCAGAAACTGCATTTCTAAACACATCCCCCAGGCTATCTATGTTTTTCTCGAGAATGCAACATCTAACTTGGTATTTTAGAAGACAGTAAATCTGGGATTCATTTAATTTGTTGCAGTCGGAAGATGTAATTGCTCTAGCCCTGGCTCATTTCATCCATCTTAGTGGGGGGGGGGGAGGGGGGAGAGGGAGAAGAAGAGGGTCAGACAAGCATCTTTCCATGTCTTGTCAAAGTGTCGGCCTGCAAAAATGTGCACGCTGCATACTAATGGCACCCCGAGGAGCAGTTATACCATATCGGCTTTTCTCCATAAATGTCTTCTGTCTTGGAGTTGCCTGTTTCAGGTCAGAATTTCATTGTATTGTCAGTGCTGTGCAAGCTGCGATAGAGCTGAAAATGTGCAATAGAATGATATTGGTCCACAGAGCATATCATATAAAGCATTGGGGAAATAAGTTTCTCAACTTTTTTGCATGCTTCAATACAGTCCTGTTCAGAAGAAATACTTTCTAGTATTTCAAGCATAAAAATACAAATGGAAACAACCAGAAGTTGTCTCCCACTACAGCAGATGATGACCTCTTTTCAAGTTGATAGCAGCTCTCCAGAGTCCAATAAAATGCCTTTTTTTGTATTACTTCCTTCCTGATACTTTAAATAGACATTCTGGGGATTCAGCCATGGATTTTCTGTGTGGCAAGTCTGGTGTTCCTTGTTAGTGGCGACTTGACCAATACAAAGGTTTTTCCAGTGGTGAAATCCAAATTTTTTTACTACCAGTTTTGTGGGTGTTGCTTTGTGGGCGTGGTGTTGCTTGGTGGGCATGGTTTGGTGGGCGTGGCAGGAGAAGGATACTGCAAAATCTCCATTCCCACCCCACTCCAGGGGAAGGATACTGCAAAATCCCCATTCCCATCCCACTCCTGGGGGAAGGATATTGCAAGATCTCCATTCCCACCCCACTCTGGAGCCACCCAGAGGTGGTATTTGCCGGTTCTCCAAACTACTCAAAATTTCCGCTACTGGTTTTCCGAACTGCTTAAAATTTCCGCTACCGGTTCTCCAAAACCTGTCAGAATCTGCTGGATTTCACCCCTGTATCAGTGTAATGTAAAACAAATTCAGTTCACTATTGACTTCTGAGAACTGCATGGGTTTTTGGCAAGGTTTTTCATTGCCTGCTTTCTAGGGCTGAGAGAGACTGGACCATGGTCACCTAGTATAATGGGAAGAAGGAATAACCTTGAGGAACAGGAGGAAGAGTCACAATCAAGACACTATTTCATTTCATTTCATTTTATTAAATTTGTATACCGCCCTACTCCCGAAGGACTCATGGTGGTGAACAGCCATAAAATAAAACATATAAATACAAAATTTAAAATAGAGATAAAACAAATTAAATAAATTTGGCTGGACCATTTTAAAACCCCAATAATTTAAAACCAAATTTAAAATTCCCATTTAAAAGAGGAAAAGTTTAGGTCAGGCCAGCTTGCTGGAATAGAAACGTCTTAAGCGTGCGACGGAAGGTACGCAGATCCGGAATCCTCCGTATCTCGGGGGGAGCTCGTTCCAGATAGTAGGTGCCCCCACAGAGAAGGCTCTCCCCCTGGGGGCCGCCAGTCAACATTGTTTGGCCGACGGCACCCGGAGGAGCCCCTCTCTATGGGAGCGTACTGGTCGGTGGGAGGCTATTGGTGGTAGCAGGCGGTCCCGTAAATAGCCAGGTCCTAAGCCATGGAGCGCTCTGAAGGTGATGACCAAAACCTTGAAGCGCACTCGGAAGACCACCGGGAGCCAGTGCAGCTCGCGCAGGAGAGGCGTTACATGGGAGCGCCACGTCGCTCCCATCACCACCCGCGCGGCCGCACTCTGCGCCAGTTGGAGCCTCCGAGTGCTCCTCAAGGGGAGCCCCATGTAGAGAGCATTACAATAGTCCAGATGGGAGGTGACGAGGGCATGAGTGACCGTGCGTAACGAGTCCCGATCCAGAAAGGGACGCAACTGGCGGATCAGGCGAACCTGATGAAAAATCCTCCCGGTCACGGCCATCAAGTGCTCTTCTAAAGACAGCCGTGAATCCAGGAGGACACCCAAGTTGCGAGCCCTCTCCGTGCGGGCCAATGCTTCGCCCCCAATAGTCAGCGATGGCACCAGCTGACTATATTGGGACGTCGGAAACCACAGCCACTCGGTCTTGGATGGGTTGAGTCTGAGCCTGTTTCTCCCCATCCAGATCCGTACGGCCTCCAGGCACCGGGACATCACTTCAAGGGCATCGTTGGGGTGGTCTGGGGTGGAGATGTACAGCTGGGTGTTGTCAGCGTACTGATGGTACTCCACCCCGAAACCACGGATGATCTCGCCCAGCGGCTTCACATAAATGTTGAACAAAAGGGGCGAGAGGACCGATCCTTGTGGCACCCCACATATAAGGGGCCTCGGGGTCGACCTCTGCCCCCCTGTCAACACAGACTGCGACCGGTCGGAGAGAAAGGAGGAGAACCACCATAATACGGTGCCTCCCACCCCCAACCCTTCCAACCGGTGCAGCATGATACCATGGTCGATGGTATCAAAAGCCACTGAGAGATCTAATAGGACCAGGACAGAGGAACAACCTCTGTCCCGAGCCCTCCAGAGATCATCCACCAACGCGACCAATGCCGTTTCCGTGCTGTACCCAGGCCTGAAACCCGACTGGAACGGATCTAGATACATCGTTTCATCCAGGTACTGGAGAAACTGTCGTGCCACCACACTCTCAACAACCTTCGCCACAAAGTGAAGGTTGGAGACTGGACGATAATTAGCCAATATTGCCGGGTCCAGGGAAGGCTTCTTGAGGAGAGGTCTCACCACCGCCTCTTTCAAGGCGGCGGGAAAGACACCCTCGCTCAATGAAGCATTTATAATCCCCTGGAGCCAGCCTCGCGTCACCTCCCGGGAAGCCAGCACTAACCAGGAGGGGCACGGGTCCAACAAACATGTGGTCGCATTCAGTCTACCCAGAATCCTGTCCACGTCCTCAGGGGTCACAGAATCAAACTCAACCCAGATAACATTCTCAGGACCTGCCTCCGTCATCCCCGCTGGATCTACCCAGTCGGAGTCCAGATCTTCCCGAATCTGAGTGATTTTGTCATACAGATACTGAACAAAATCCTCGGCTCTTCCCTCCAAGGGCTCCTCCCTCGCTTCCTGGTGGAGCAGGGAGCGGGTCACCCTAAACAGGGCGGCCGGGCGGTTATCTGATGACGCAATAAGAGCAGCAAGATGAGTGCATTTCACTGCTTTTATTGCCACTAGGTAATTCTTAATATGAGATCTTACCAGTGTCCGTTCAGATTCAGTGCGACTGGCCCTCCAACTACTCTCTAGGCATCTTTTCCGGCGCTTCATCTCCCTCAGCTTCTCAGTAAACCAAGGAGCCAGGTGAGATCGGCGCCGGGTCAGAGGCCGCAAAGGCATGACTCGATCCAGAGCTCCAGCGGCCGCCCTATCCCAGGCAGCCAATAAGTCTCCAGTCGAGGCGTGAGCCAGGACCTCAGGGATTGGCCCAAGCTCTGTCTGGAACCTATCAGGTTCCATCAGGCGCCTGGGGCGGTACCATCTTATCGGTTCCGCCTCCCTGCAGCGGGGTGCAGCGGTTCGAAGGTCAAGGCGAAGGAGAGAGCGATCCGACCATGACAAGGGCTCGATAACTATGTCCCCTATCTCGAGATCACTCAGCCACTGTCCAGAAACAAAAATCAAGTCCAGTGTGTTTCCCCCCATGTGCGTAGGGCCATGAATTAGCTGGGTCAGATCCATAGCCGTCATGGAAGCCATGAACTCCCGAGCCACCTCAGACATCTCACCCACAGACGGCAGGTTGAAATCCCCCATGACCATAAGTCTGGGGGTATCAACCGCCACCGCGGCGATAATGTTGAGTAGCTCGGGCAGGGCTGCTGCCACGTGGCAGGGAGCTAGGTACGTGATCATCAAACCCATCTGAACCCCATGACCCCACTTCACAAGGAGGGTCTCACAACCAGCCGTCTGAGGAATAGTGGCCTCCCTCGGCCTAAAACCTTCTCTAATAATAACCGCTACTCCCCCGCCCCTCCCCTGTGACCACTAGGCAGGAAAAAGAAATCTGAGTGTCATGCAGAAATGTAACCTGAGAAAGTGTCTCATATAAGACCTTCTCTAATTATCACAAAGATAAAGGAAGGGGAGTGGTAACCATATTCAGACTTGCAAAAAAAATTTTTTACTGTAATCTTATAATAAAAGTATTATTCAAAGTTTTGGGTTTTTTGTCTGGTATATCTCAAAGAACTGATACCCAAATAGTCATAGCCAAATCAACATTGGGACTTGGGATCTCCCAGGTCTTGCCAGATTTCTTAATCAATACACCAAACTGAGGAGAACTTAAAATATTATAGTCATGACATAAAGGTGTCCTATACAAGGAGAAAGCAAGAGTTATGTTAAGAGTATTGTCTATTTTTCCAAATAATGGGTTCAAAATCTAATATATTTGGAGTAAAATCTTTCACAGCACTTTAACAGCATAGAATGCTCTAGGTCCGTGATGGAGAACCTATGGCACGCGTGCCACCTGTACCATATCAGTTGGCACGTGAACTCAGCTCTGGTGTGCATGTGCGTGCCAGCCAGCTGATTTTCGGGCCTTCTGGGCCTACCAGAAGTAGGGAAACAGGCTGTTTCCTGCCTCCGGAGGGCCTGCGGGGGGGTGGGGAAGACAGTTTTAGCCCTCCCCAGACTCATAGAGAGGCTCTGGAGCCAGGTGAGAGAGAAAAATGGGCCTAACGGGCCATCGTGTGCCAGAAGCGGGGGCGTGGCGTGCATGCATGGGGGCGGGGCGCATAGAATTATCGGTGTGGGCATGCATGCGCACAACCCTCCGCCCCCCCCCCCCCCGTCCTGGCATGCGATGGCAAAAAGGTTAGCCATCACTGCTCTAGGTTGTGGTCTATGACCATAGCTTTAATTGAGATTTAGTATTTAAATGTTGGGTTTGAAGGAGAGAATCAAACCACATTTTTTGTTTCCCAGTCAGGATACAGGATGTTGTTTTTACAAAATGTGCTAAAAGAAAAAGATGACAAGTATTTGATAAAAAGTTTTGCTAAGTATCCGCTTTAACATGTCTCTCGTTATCCCATATTGGTGTGGTTGGGTTGTCTTAAATCAAAAGATAATGTTTTAACTGCTCTGGTAGATAATTGAATCTACTTGGACTGTTCAAGGTTTCCACCACAAATAGCAAAAAAATAAAAATAAAAATTGAAATGCCAGCCTTGGCATTTTGTATGAAAAACAGCCAGTCACTTTCATTTGAGCAAGGAGTAACTTAATTCAGATGTATGTCAAGAGAGGAGTGGTAATTCAGGTCTTCTATCAAACTACGTTCCAAAATTGACAAAAATGTCAAGTAATAACTTCCATTTGCCATTTTTTTTAGAGAGAGTAAAAATAACTAAACAAAAGAAAATCTTTAGCCAGTTTGTGCATGATACATTATTACATTCAGGGCCGGATTTAGATGAAAAGAGGCCCTAGGCTATTCCACTTATGAGGCCCTTTCACCAGTGGTGGGATTCAATTTTTTTAACAACAGATTCTGTGGGCATGGCTTAGTTGGGGGTGTGGCTTGGCAATCATGTGACTGGGTGGGTGTGGCTAGCTGGTCACGTGACTGTGTAGGTGTGGCTAGCTGGTCATGTGACCAGGTGGGTGTGGCTATGTGCATAAACTTTTTTCAGAGGGCTGAAAAAAGTCATTTCTGACTGGGCCTCGCACTTTTGACCGGTCCTCACACTTATGACCATCCTCACATTTATGCCCATGCAGCTTTCTTAACAACCATGTCACTCATTTCACAACTGCTTCTCTTCACCATGGTGACAAGATAGGGCAAAAACGTAAAATGTGAGGACAGTCGTAAGTTCAAGGACTGGTCAAAAATGTGAGGACCAGTCAGAAATAACTTTTTCAGCCCTCTGAGTAGTCCATATGCAAAAAAGAATACAGCAATAGAGAGGGATGAAGGAAGGGAAGGGAAATTAGAGTAGGAGGGAGGGTAAGAGAGGGAGGAAGAGAGGAGGAGAAGGAGAAAGGAAGAGGAAGTAGGGAGGAGAAGAAGAGGGGGAGGAAGAGAAAGTAAGAAGGAAAGAAAAGAGAGGTGGTAGGTTTGAGGAGAAAGATTGCTGTACAATAAAAAAGATGAAAGGGAAGAAAGCCAACCCCAAACAAATATAAAGATATTAAGATAAAGAATGAATTGTTAAACTTTAAAGAATAAAAGAGAACAAATATGAATAAATAACAATAATTAGAAACACACATACAAACATACAACGTATTTTCTTTGAACAGAGTATTTGGCTGGTTCACAAATTTAAACAGTGTTTAGTCATTTCAATTAAATTTACAATTTCTATATTTCCTTTTTGCCATATTTATTCCTCATCTATTTTTGTAAAAAAACAATATTACCCTTCATCCTCATCTCTAATCTTAATCAAATTCAATTTTTCCCTTCTATTCTATATTATACCCCTTCCCATTGTCATCTATTTTTATATCCATCCTCACATTGGTTAATTATGTAATATTAGTTGTTTAATATAAATTCAACATTTTAATATAAATCAATTAGTTATATAACTATATTTTTTGAATATTAATCAATATGAACATGAATATTCCAATTATTTCCATGCAATCCAATTTCTTACAAATCCATTAATTATATTTACCAATAATAATAAACCAAATAATTTCCCCCATATATTCCTCCAAACCACAATTTAACCATTTCTGCTTTCAGAAATATACAATTAATAGTATCTCAATTATTACAATTCCCTAGTTAAATAGAGCTTTTTTTCTTTTGTGTTTTAAAATCCTGAACTCTCCTCTTTTCCCCTAAATTTCCCATTGTTTGCACCTACCTTTTTTGGTGAGGAAAAAGAAAAGAATTCTGCCTGCCTAATTTTCCAACCTTGCAGCAACAGCAAAGCAGTTTCAGTTTAGTTTCTCGGCATAGCTAGGGGGAAAAAAATCAGCACTCTTTGCAAGGAAGCGGAAGAGCCCTGAGCAAAACAGCTGAGACAAATCAGCTGAGAGCCGGGAGGCCAATTAGCCTATGCTGAAGCTCCGTGGGCCAATAAAATTACAAAAAAACCACCGAACCCTTCGTTAAATTGCTGGCTCCCCCACCCCTCGCCCACGACTATTTATTGGCAATAAATAGTGGTGCGGACGGCCGGGGCAAGCCAGCAATTTAACAAACGGTTCGGCTGCACCACTGGCTCTAGGGCGGCCCTTTGAAGCCCCGCGGCAAGAATTTGAAGTTTTTTTTCCTCTAGCCATCATCTGGGACTCCGGAGGCAGCAATAGATTGGGAGTGGGCGGGGTAAGTGAACGGCTGGCGATCCAACAGAGCAGAGAGTGAGGGTGAGTGAAGGCGTGGAAGCTGCTTTCTCCATCCTGCTCTCTTGTGTCCGGAGCTGGTGGGGAACCACGTGGCAGCCCACGTGGATCCCAGGCAGCGGAACTCAGGCTAGGGAAGGGGTGGGCAATTGTGGCTCTTTTACAACCTGTGGCCTTCAACTCCCAGAATTCCTGAGACAGCCAAGCTGTCTCAGGAATTCTGGAAGTTGAAGTCCACAGATTGTAAAAGAGCCACAATTGCTCACCCCTGGCTACGGTAGGCTGGTGCCGCACGGGTGGGAGGCGAGGGGCGGGCGAGCCACCAATTTAACAAAGGGTTCGGCTAACCCCCTAGAACCCCCAGAATCCCACCACTGTGTACGCCCCTCTTGATTTTGAGGCCCTAGGCTGAAGCCTAGTTAGCCTATAGGAAAATCCGGCCCTGATTACATTCTTGTATTACTTTTTTTTTAATCAAACTTGCTTCACTGCCCTACCTTACTCAATCCAAGTGATATTTATTTTTATTTATATCCTGTCTTTATTATTTTTACAAATAACTCAAGGTGGTAAACATATCCAACATATTTTCCTCAGCCTTATTTTCCCCATAACAGCAACCCTGTGAGGTGTGTTGGGCTGAGAGGGAGTGAATGGCCCAATTTCACCCAGCTGGATTTCCTGGCTAAATTGGGACTTGAACTTACAGTCCTCTGCTTTCTATCCAGGTTAACCATTAGACCAAATTGATTCTATATATCCATATAGAGCTGCCTAATTTGGACCCATTCATAGCTCATTGTTACCTTTAATATAGTGCAGAGCTGAGCAAGCCCTTAGTTGAAAATTTCCGAACCTTTATAAGTGAAGATGTGTGGACTTCATATCCCAGAATTCCCAGACACATCTTCAAACTGCTAAGGTTGAGAAACATTTGTTGTGGTCCACCAGCAGCTTGTGGAGCTGGCAGCGGAGTCCGACAGTGAGGAGGCTGGAGAGGACAACGGGCCAGTCCTGGAGTCAGGGGAAGGCCCGGACGAGGGCTCTGCATCAGAGGCAGAGATGGGGCCAGGGCCATCTGGGAACGATGCACGGACTCTGGAGCCTCCAGAAGCGGATAGTAGAGAGGCAGAGGAACAGGAGGAGCCTCTTCCTAGTGCACGCATGCGAAGAGCTGCCAGAAGGCAAGAGCAGCTAAAACAAAAAGGACAACTTGGGAGTAAGGCCAGGAGATGATTGGCCCCTGCCAGAAGGCTTAAAAGAGCAGCAACGGCTCTTGGAATCTTTATAGGAAAGCAATGTTGCTACATTTGTTTCTTGTCGGCATCTCTGGCTTCTGAACTTCTTGGGTTTTTGCCAAGAAAAGCCTTTGGTAGGGTGCCAAAGAAGACAAAGGTTTGTGATAAGGCTGAAGGACTGTTTATGAAGGATTTGTTTTGGACTTAATTCGGACTAAGCTGAGAATGAAGTAATTCTCAGCTGTTCTAATAAAATATGTTTGTTTAGGACTGATTGTGTCTGGTAATAACTACTTGGACCTAGATCACAACAACATTGCTGTAGCTGGGGTATCAAACTGGTGGCCTGCTGGCCAGATGTGTCATGCACAGGCCACGCCCACCACGGGTCCGCAAAGGCAAAAAAAATCACAATACATCACGATGCATCACGTGACACGATCGAGTTTGAAACCCGTGGTCTAGAGTGGAAAGGATTTATACGCAACATTTTTCAAAAATGTGAAGGACTGCAAAATGCAACAGAGTAATTGCGGCAATATCATAAACATGCATTTTTAGAGGTTTTGCTTTTGTCTTTATGTTAATTCAGTGGCCGGGTTGGGGATGAATACAGGGAACTGAAGTCCAAGGTTTCTGGAGGACATTAAGATGGAGAAGGCTGCTGTACCCTCTTGATTATGCCTCATATATCACCTGAGAGAAAGACAAAGCCTCTTTAAGGCTTGTTTTCCCTCCCACCCCCCAAGGATATTACTTCCCCCTTGTTCTGATTTATTTATCAGAATATTTGATTTGTGTGCTACAGTGACTTACAGTAAGGCTGTCATGCAATAAATTGTCCATAGCACTATCAATGGATCAATTGAAAGAAGAAAAAGAGCAGGCATAATCTATAAAGACGCTCAGGCTAATGTTGAAGAAAGAGCCTCCTGTCTCCTTAACCCTTTCATGCTTCATTTCATCCCAGCTGTATCTAAGGTGAAGGATGATATGGTTTCATTATATCCTTGTGTCTTTTCTAAGCCCAGTATCCATGTACTGAGCAGGAACATGGGAAGGCAGGATATGGGGTGGATGTCCACATTCCTGATGGCATTTAACAAAAGCGTGTTTGAAGCCCCACCTTTCTGGGATGCACAGTTGGAAAAAGGGAGAGGCTTCAATTAAGTAGTTGTGGCCATTTTGACTCTTACAATTCCCCCCTCTAGACACCCCTGATATTGAGATAAAACTTGAAAAATCATCCTGGTTTTCATCCTGCTCTCATGGAAAAGCCCCCTCAATCAGAGCCCTTCACAACATTATATCACATACACAATGCTATCAGAAGGAAGGTTGTTGGAAATCAGGTGCCAAGGTGTTGTAAGTTATAGTTGAAGACTGTGGATTCTTCTCCCCACCAGGATTTCAAAAAGCTTACGGAACATAACAAATATGATAGCCATTTTGACAACAATCAACAGATGCAGACTGCTCCTCCCCTTCATCACCAACAAACTTGAAAAAAGAAAACTGAAACAAAGAAATTGAAACTTTGCCATCCTCATTGGCCTATATTTTGGTTTTTCATTTGAAAGTAAAGTACTTGGTACAATTGCATTATAATCTTCTTTCTAATAAATCAGAGCTTTGGGAGACTTGTTCTTTGGGATGAACTAGTTCATGCAGGCTTCAGGCAGTGGATCTCAGTGGATCTTGCCATCTTTCGTTCTTGTCTTTGCAATTCATTCTTTTGCCCAAGAGAAAGAGAAGAATGAGTCAAGGATCCTGCTCCATCTTTTCACTGTTCTCACGGCTCACTTGCTCTAAAGGGCAAGTCAGCCAACGAATTTCTGGCCTCTGCAGGTCAACAATATACAGACAAGCGTCCCAACATTACATTACTGGTTGTTGATTGCTGTTAGCCCTCCAAGCTATAACAACCATTTAGTTTAGGGATGTCAAACTCAAGGCCCATGAGCTGAATTCAACCCATGGGGTATTTAGATCTGGCCCACAGGGCCACCCTGGAAACAGCGAAGGACTGCCCTGTGGTGCCTCTGCCAACGAAAATGGAGCTCGGGGGGGCACTGGTAGAGAGCTGCAGAAGGCCGTTGCAGCTGATAATGGGGCTCAGGAGGGCTGCCTGCGTCCCCCCCACTCCAGAGCTCCATTTTTCATGGCAGTGGGCTGAAAGAGGCCATTGCAGCTGAAAACAGAGCTCAGGAGCCTGTTTTCGCTGGCAGAGCTCTCAGGCCACCACAGGCAACCCCGACACGAGTGACTGGCCACACCACCCCGGCACGCCAAGGTCAAACACAACCCTGATGCAGCCCTCAAAAAAATTTGAGTTTGACACCCCTGATCTAGTTTAATCATCAAAAATCAAACTCAAGAATTTTCTGTTTTGAGCACAAAGTCCAGAAGTGGTTTCCAAGCAGAAACACGCTGGATATGTTCTTTTCTCTAATTAAAGCAGTTGATCTTTTCATTTCTGCTAGTTCCATCACTTTTTCCATCCATTCTTCTGTTGTGGGAAAGTTCCCTAAACCTCCAGTGCATGCATCCAATATGTAGCTATTGCATATGGAGTAGATAGGCTAAAGCTTGGTGATACAGGTGATCGCTCCAGTATGATGTGACTTGCAAATGAAAAAGGCACGTCTGTTTCTGCTGCACCTGAACTATGCCATGGTGATTTATGAGAGTGTGAGAAAAGCAAATGAGCTTGAATGCCAGTGAACACAATATGAAGCACTAAGAAAAATGTCTATGGACTGCCTTGAAGTTTGTCCATGACCTGTACTGATCTTTCTCCCTGCCCCACCCCAGAGTTCCAAACTAGCCAAGATAGAAAAAATAAACTTTTATGGAGCTTCAGCTTTAACTCTTGCCACTGGTGGTTATGTGAGCTGCTTCATTCACATAGCTATTTCTTTCTTCCTTCCTTCCTTCCTTCCTTCCTTCCTTCCTTCCTTCCTTCCTTCCTTCCTTCCTTCCTATTTTTGCAAGTTGAAGAAAAGATCTATAGATAGAAACCTAGTCAAAATTGCAGATGTCTTTAAACAGGCAGGTGTGATTATTTGTCTGGTTGCTGTCCATTGCAAACTAATTTTGAAGATACAAATGTATACCATAACATTAAAAGACCAACACAAAACAAAAAAAAATGAAGTATAAACAGTGCAACTCATCAACAGAAAAACACAGAAATATTTATTGTATTACTTAAAAATTGTCTTCTATGATTCTTTGTAGAAAGAAAAAAGACTAATTCTCAAATGTGGATAATCAACATATATCAGGTATCTATTAAGACAAATCAGGTGTGATTTCCTGATGTTGGAAGAATAATAATTTTAGTCAATTTATGTGCCTGAAAAATCCACAATTCTTGATATTTTCATTTATTCATTCATTAATATTCCATGATTGATCCAGGCTTTGTCAGCCCAAAATGCAACAATATAAGGATAAGACCAATTGCTTAATATTCTAACTGTCCAGTTACATGCCCCAATAACAAGGGAATTGCAGCCATCCCTTATTAAACATTCTCTGAGGTATCCAGCATACACAAAATATTTGTTGCTTGGACAGCATAGGAAATTAATTTCCATTGTTTAATGTAATTTTCCATTACTTTAGCAGTATAGGACACTGAAGCTCGTTATTCCAAAAAGTCAGTTAAGAAACCATGCTTTCCATTGGGAATGACTAAAAAAGAGCTAAAAGACAATAAATTAAATTCTAGCAATTATCATTAAATTAAATTAATCTAACAAAACATTATGAATCGGAGCATACAACTGAAGTGGTAGGTGTTACAATCAAAAAAAAGAAAAATGATCCAAAGTTATATTCAAGTCACCTGCACCTATTATATGGTCCATTGACTTCATATGTAAGTGTTGAAAGTCATTATGTATTCAATCAGAAGGATCTGTAATTGGACCATCTACATTTAGGAATGCTAAATGTTCATTACCCAATCTGACAATAGGTTTTAAGAAGCAACCTTCTCCATCTGATAGTTTCTTTCAACTATCCCTTTAGATCATTAACTAATTGTAATGCCAAAAGAATTGTCACTTACATAAACCTCACCTACACAGATTTTCTGTAAAAAAAAAAAAAGTATTTTTTTAAATGTATTTTGTCACGGGGCAAAATAAAAGTCTTTGAGGAAAAGCCATTTCACTTAATTTGCCTCACATAGCTGGTAATCAAAACCCCATATTACAGGGGTGTCAAACTCAAGGCCCAGGGGGCCGGATCTGACCCATGGGGTGCTTAGATCTGATCCATAGGACTACCCTGGAAACACAAAGGATTGGCCCGCAGTGCCTCTGCCAGTGAGCGGCCCTCCTGAGCTCTGTCTTTGCTAGTAGAGGGTTGCAGGAGGTCGTCACAGCCGAAAAAGGAACTCAGAAGCCCGTTTTCTCTGGCAGAGCGCTCGGGCCACCACGGGCGCCCACAACACGAGTGACCTCAAGGTGGTCACACCCACTCAAGCCACACCCACTCCGGGGCCCCCAAGGTCAAACATAACCCTGATGCAGCCCTCAATGAAATTGAGTTTGACACCCCTGCCATATTATACTCTCATTTGATCCTATTAATATTGAAAACAATGAGCAAGGGGGAAAAAAAAGCATAAATCCCCTCCATCCATTTCATATGCGAATTATGTCCAAAAGAACAGCCCCACCCACCATAAACCATGAAGGAAAAAAATAACAAAAAAGGTCGTACTGTGACGGCCTTGATAGAGATAGGCAGGAACCATTGCCTAAATAAAACATTTTTTTAAACATTTTTTTAAATCTAAAAACTATGAGATAACCTTTGGAAGTAACTCAGACAAATATCTCCCTCTTTCGTTGAACTTTAAGAAGGAGAAGAAGATACAACATGGTTTGACTTGCAAGATTCTGTTACAGGGAATCCTCAACTTACAACCATTCTTTTAGTGACAATTAAAAGTTACAGTGGCATTGAAAAAAGTGGCTTACGACCAGTGGTGAGCTGCAACCAGTTTAACAACTGGTTCTGTGAGCGTGCACACCTAGCGTGCTTGCATGCAGCGTTCAAAATACAGCAATTTGAAGCTCAGCTGCTTAGCTTCTAAGGCAGCCCCGGTAAGTAAAACAGCAGCAGCACAGAAATCAGCTGTGCCGTGTGAATCAGCTGAGCCACAAAGAAGGAAATATAGGACAGGATAGGGTGGGGGCGAGTGGGTGGGGCCATCTGATCATCGGAACTACCAGTTCGCTCAAACCAGTCTGAACCGGCAGCATCCCACTACTGCTTATGACTGATCCCTAAACTTAAGGCCAATGCAGCTTTCCCACAGTCATGTGATCAAAATCTGGACAGTTGGTAATTGGTATGTATGACAGTTTTGCAGGATCCCGAGGTCACATGATTGTCATTTGCAACTTCCCAGCTGACTTCCGACAAGCAAAGCCATTGGAGAAAGCCAAATTAGTTTAACGACTGGATGATTCACTTAGCAGCTGCAGTGATTTGCTGATCAAAAAAGGTCATAAAATTAGGTGTGATCCCTTTAACAACTGCCTTGCTTAGCAACTGAAACTCTGATCCCAATTGTGGCTGTAAGTTGAGAAATATTTGTATTTAACCACTCTCAGTAAAAAAAAAAATACTTTTAGCCTTTCCATGGAATTGATTTCCTAATCTGGTCTACCTTGTGGGACTAACGTGCTGCTACAATTCATATTATATTTATCATTGCTTATTTAATGTATTACTTGCTACTGTTGGGATCATAAAATGGTGATAATAGTATGTTTTATCAGGGAGAATTTGTTATCTGCTTGGATAGCATCCAAGAAAGTTCTGCCATTTTCTTCCCCTAGTGAAGCCATGATGTTGATAGCTACTGAGAAAGCCAACTGCTCTCCTTGAGATTAGTAAGGTTATAACAGACATTAAGGACACAGTTAATATTATAGATTCCAGCATAGATGCAGTTAAGAACAGAGTATCTCTGTTGAAAAGCCATGGGTGGAAATATTTACAACTGATTTACTAAAGATGATGAAGATAAGGTCTTTGGAATCTCATTCCTGCCAAGCTAATGTACAGATCTTAGAAATTCTGGAAGAAACTGAGAAAAACTAGACCATTTGTTTTATTGAAGCTTTGATCTTGGAAATGGTGGCTTTGCCAGGTGATCGTAAGATTAAGATTGAAAATATTCCAAAGTTTCCAACCATTTGTTTGGTGTTTCTGATGAATTCTGCACATTTATGACGCAGTTCCTTAGATTTGTCATGAGAAATGAAATTTTAAACATACCCAATCTCTGCATCTGATGAAAAGTCTCATATTTTATTTATCCAGTTTTTCTGAAACCATTCAACAGTGCAGCAAAATGTTAAATTAACGTAATAAATGTAACTCAAGAGAAGAATCTTCAACATTTTATGAGGTTTCTGTGGGTCTGTGTGGGGTGGGTTCCACTTACCTTTACTACCGGTTCGCAGCGGGAGTGCACACATGTGCTTCTGTGCATGTGCAGATCACCCATGATGATGTCGTGGTGGGTGGGCGGAGTCTCCCACTGGTTTTACTACCAGTTCTATAGAACTGGACTGAACCAGGAGCAACCCACCACTGTCTGTGTTCTGAAATTATCAAATGGTACACAGAAATCATTTTATTATCAAATGGAAGCAAAAAAAATTTCATTCTTCAAAGTCCTGTTAACAGAAGAGGAGATTAATTATTATTGTTTACAAAAATAATTATATTAATATTGTATTTATAATTATGATTAACTATAATTTAGTATTATAAAATGCTTGTAATAATTATATATTATATTAATATATTTCTAATATTTTTATTTCTTTGAGTTATATTCAGACCATTAGACCTCTTTATCTTTTTTCTTCTTAATTATATGTTCATATTTACTTCTGCACAATTAGTGTAATATTTTCACAACTGTGCTTTTTCCTAAGTCCCCCACCCTACTCTTACTTTCCCCCCCTCTTTTTAAAATTGGCTTTTATTACAGAATATCCTTTTCATTAATTTCTTTGCTTTCATTCTTCTCCCTGGAAATAATAAGCAATTATTAGCAATAATTATTATTTTGTTTAGATGGTAAGAGAAATGTGCTCTAATTTTGGACTATCACCAATTTTTAGTTTGATTTGAATTGTATTGGTGATTTTAGTGCATTTTAATTGGGATGGAAGTTTTAATTGGCCTTTGTTGAAACAACATAGTCATTATTGAAGCAACTGTACTTATTTATTTATTTATTTATATTTATTTGTTTATTTAGTGTATGGTGATGTTACGTTAGCCAGGAGACTGCAGTGTTAGTAAAAAGTATTTGTTTGGCTACTGACAATTGCTAATGTGTTCAGTTCATGCTTGCATGCTATTCAGGATACTCCACAGGTGGCGGACTAGCTCCACACTCAGAAAGATTTAGTGGCTTTCTACAGGGACATCTGGGGCTTGTCCCTCCACTAATGTCACCTCTCACTCTGGAGTCGCATTGGAGAAGATCCAACACCAGCTGGATTCACACTACAATACAAAACACTGTTATTTTCCCACCGAAGTGGTACCTATTTATCTACTAGCAAGTAGCATGCTTTCTAACTGCTCGGTGGGCAGAAGCCTAGGCAAGTGACAGGAGCTCACTCTGCCACATGGTGTTAGGACTCGAACTGCCAGAGCAAAGATCGTCTCCAGCATCTTTAAGCCACTGCACCTGAAAATACTGTACTCAGGAAGCATAATACAGTAACTTTAACTCCCTCTATAATACCTCAGAAGTTCAGCTCTTTAATGTTCTAATATTGCTATTCTTAGAAGCACAATCATTGTTACATGGAATGAAATGTACTTGCTGGAAGAGGAAAATGGTTTTTAAATATCTCTACCTTCAGAATGTCTCACTATCTTAAAGACTGCATTGTATGTTATTCCTCTGAACAAGTTAAGTATCTAAACCTGCTTCAATTCCTCTCAACAGACAAGACATGTTCTACAGCACTACATTTTCTCCTTTAATTCATGCTGTCCATGGCATTTTATTTCAGGAAGAATAACGGTAATTCAAGCTCCGAAGCATTCAGGAAGTTAAAGAAATCTCTGTCCTGACATTGATAGATACTGAATTTGCTAAGCATTCCTGGGATCCCGCATAACTGTCCAATCCAACCGTATTTTGAAAGATTATGAGACAAAAAAAAAAAACACAACCTTTCTTGGAAAATCAGATTTTGTTTTACTTAAACAGGTATGATAGCTCAAGATTATCCCAAACAATTATGTCATGTGAATATTGCATATTACCTAATGATAATGTTCCGACTTGCTGAAGCTGGTTCATAATGGGATAAAAATAGACCTATAGGGAACAAATCAGATCTTTCATTGCTTTGTCCCTGGAAGTGAGCACTTGTTGTAAACTCTCAGAGAATCCTGCAAGCACAGAAAGAATGGGTCCTTGTCAAAGAGGTTGCTATTGTGATTAAGAAACAGGAGTTTAAGTGCAGAGGATTTGCATTTAAAGCCATTCTAAGAACAAAAACTAATGCAGTTCTCTCTCCAGAGCACCAATCCAGTCCAAGTTTACTTCAGGGGACTGCTGATTTTCCTCACAAACTTTCAATGTGTTTTGTGAGCACTGTGGAAAATGTGGAAAGGGAATCGTGTTCTCTTTATCTTGGTGACGGAAGCTCTTCCATCAGCAACTGTCAAATCTGTGTAACCGGGCTTTTTGTAGGCTAAGACAGGGATGCTCAACGGTCCTAAATATGGCACAACAGGTATTCTGCCCGCTGTACTATTTTCTTCCCTTTCTATTGTTATTATAGGACAGGCTAGATTTTCAACGCCGGATGAGAGCAGATAATGATATTCTTTACTGAGGCAGAACAGGACCTTAGCTATGTGGATGGAAGACCGATATACCAAGCGAATTTTCAATTCAGCAGGATGCTTTTGGAGCTGATTGTCAAGAGCTGACCTTGTTATTGCTTTTCAAAGCACAGTGCAGTTTACTAAATTACACTGTACTTAAATCTACATCTCACAGACATAGCCACTGTCAAATTAAACTGAAAAGATGCAATTATTATTTGACATTTTGGGTAAAACATAAATAAATCAGAAGCCTGGGATTTAACTTAAAAATCTGTCTCTGTTTCTGTCTCTGTTTCCCTCTCCCCCTTTCCTCTTCACTCTATGCATAGATAAATGATAGATAGATAGATGATAGATAGATATACAGATACAGATACAGATACAGATACAGATATATAGATATTAGTGCTACCACTCAAGAGCATGACTGCTGTTATTAAACAGATCAGTCGCAGATAGCTCTCCCATCTGTTGAGAGACACTGTTGTGGCTCCATTGCCTGAGCCTGGGCTATCGACAGATGCAGACTCTGAGGGTGAGGGAGAGGAGTTGGCAAGGCCTCCCTCTCCAGGACCCTCCTCTCTAGCAATGCCTCCGGAGGACACCAAAGGCCAAACGATAGGCTCAGAGCCAAGTACGTCCCCGCAGCCACAGGTGGACAGTGACGAAGAAGATAAGTGCTGGCTGCACCCGCGACAGAGGCACAGGGAGAAGTGTGCACAGCAGAAGGGAAGGCATGCCAGAGATTAGCTGAGTCACTGGACCACACCCCACAAGGTATAAATGTGGGTGTGGTGGCCGGTTCAGTTTGTGATGAGCAAAAACTGGAAATACTCCATGATCTCTATGTTACTGGACTTTGCCTGCTTTATTGGACTGCATTTGGATTAATCCTTGTATTGTTGACACTCTGCCTGTTTTATCGGAATGCTTGCAGTCTAATCTTTGTTTTGTGTGAGTAAAGTCTGAATTGGCAGCTAGTCACTGGGTTGCTGCCAGCTTTATCTTCAAAGAGTTTTGCCGTGTGGCTTATTAACTCCAGGCCGTCTGTGGGGGTGCGTGTGGGGTATGGGGACAGAACAGACACATGTTTATACAAAGATTTACCAGATGTACAGCCTTTCTTCTTTAATGATCTTACCACAAAAATAATTTTAAAATGATCTGATCCATGTCAGAGGGCACCTCCAGTGTCATGAGAGCGGCTATCATCATCAGAGGAAAGTTATTTGTGAAATTACATCTAATCAAAGCATATTGGTATATTGGGGTTCTGGATTACACCTCTCCATAAAGTCATCCAATTTAAGCTGTTTAAGAGGCTTGGAGTAATTAAGTTCTGTCATAGATTTTGTGGGGAGAGAGTAAGCTCTCTGCCTCTTACTTTTCTTTACCATTCTGGTAGATAGTTGATCCAGTATCTCCCAGCGAAATTAAATATCGCAACAATTTATCCTCCTTCGGCAATCGTAGTTAAGGTAGGCCTTAATGATGGTCTCAACCGAGGCACCACAGAGGTAAGAACCAATCTCCTTTCCAAACAACGGCTTGTCTTTTACTCCCACTTCTTTGCTATCATCTATTTTCAGAATTGTTTAAATTGTTTAAATTATTTCACAGGGAAATATGTGGGAGAAAGAGACTAAAAAGCTGATAGAGTTTCATTAAAAGCAGGCCTACCGGGAGCGTCTGCAGCCAGTTCCTTACTGTACTCGTTCCAAAAACAAACAGCTCAAAATCCCCTCCGAGGTTAGGGGCCTCCACTGAGGTTTGTCAACAAATCCGGTAATCCGAATTTCAGGCCTTGCAAGGAGAAGTCACAGGAGTAGCCTAAGCCAGGAATGCAGGTTGTAGTATTGTTAAAATATGTCTAAAACAAACAATAGCCACACTATATGTGCTTTGTAAAAGTCCAGTATAAATTAAAAATAGATTAAAAATGAATTAAAAATATAAAAATACTTTAAAAACGTTAAAAAAGAAAAACCTAATTTGCTTTTGGGAGAGCTCCTTACAGCCGTTGCTCACCTCCAACCAGCTCCTCGAAAAAAAAATATTGGTATATTATTGATAATCTTCCCGTGTATCCTTCAGTTATCTCACCTATAATCATAATAAATCTAGTACTGGGTATGATACAAATAAAGGCTATGGATCCCAAGATAAGGAGAATGTAAAAGAAAGATGAAAGAAGATATAAATGTTTACATTAAACATTAATCGTACCACATAAACGTGCGCAAACACGTTGTTAGCCTCATCAAAAGTCGTGATTCAGCCAAAATGACTAGAACAAAAGAATTCCCTCACGAATCCAATATAGGCAGATGTTTTAAGATTAAATTGGAGTGTGTGAAGCAGGCAAATATCATTGGGGAGAGATGGTCGTACACATAACCCAGCCCTATGCCTTCATCTGTGGCAATCATCGTTTCTGAATAGCATCCAGAAGTCTATAAGAAGCCAACAAAGTTTATGATATGGTGTTATATGGGTGTTATTAACTAGGCTCATAGCTTCTGTCTCCATTGCAATTTAAATTACCACCTCCCAGTCAGGCAAGGAGGGTATGTTATACATCCTGTCAGTTAAAGAATTTTGACTGGTGAGGTTTAGGAAGAGAGCATTCTCTGCTATTGTCCTATGGAACACACACACCCCACCGGAGACTCTTCTGGTCTTCTGGAAGACCATGAAGATCTGGTTACTGCCAAATGAATGAGGATCTAAGAGTGGTATGCAACCTTGGGGGTGGCTGGTGGTTTGAAGGTGCTCCCTCTGCCTTTTTAACTCTGCTTTTAATTCTGTTTTTTAACTGTGCCTTTTTCTATAGTTTTAATGGCTTTTATCTATGGCGTAGGGGTGAAATACAGCAGGTTCTGACAGGATTTCTGGAAAACAGGTAGCGGAAATTTTGAGTGGTTTGGAGAACCGGCAAATGCCACCTCTGGCTGGCCCCAGAGTGGGGTGGGAATGGGGTGCCATGCCCACCAAGCCACACCACGCCCACCAAGCCATACCCACAGAACCGGTAGTAAAAAAATTTGGATTTCACCACTGCTATGGTAGTTGCCCAGAGTCACTCAGGGTATAAATTTGATAAATAAATAAATAAAAGAAGAAAGTTTTGGACCAACCATAGCTGTGGGATGGTCTTCAAAGGGCAGCCTCATGTAGAACATGACAAGATACGAAATAATTAGTGATACATTATACTGGAAAAGAATATGGAGAAAAAGGGTGAAACGGGTGTGTATGTGTGTTTTGTCTTTTGAATGTTTTTTTCTTAAAAATGGAAGTGGCTATTTGTGGTTTTATCATTTCCAGTTTTAAAACCACATCTGCCAAGTCTCCTTAACAATGACTTCATCTCTCTCTGCCCAAAATAGGAAAGCCTTATTCTATGTTTATGAATCATTTCCAAATAAGATTTCACTGTAAGTTTTCATATATATATTCATTTTCATAAGACATCTGAAGATTTTGCATGAGTAGAGTCGTGTGAGTGTTGATGGACAAATGCAATATTATCAAATACATATGACTGCATTTCGTCACAGAATCTCAGCTCAGATATTTACTCTGTTCAGATTCTGAGGCAAGTCTTAGAGGCGGAGTATACCATCTTCTACAATGGGTCTCCAGCCTGGGCAACTTTAAGCCTGGCAGACTTCAACTCCCAGAATTCTGAGAGTTGAAGTCCACCAGGCTTAAAGTTGCCCAGGCTGGAGATCCCTATGCTACAAAGTTGGGATGCAATGCTGTGTGTGCAATAGAAGGAATTGTTTAAAAGTGCCCCCCTTTGCCAAGGGACCTTTTGATCATGGCTTGAACAGCCATATTTCTGCATAGAAAAGGTGGAGAGTTTTCACGGTTGCTAAGCTACCTCATGTCATGCCTTCTGCTGGAAGTAATTATGCAGACTTTCTCTAGGTAATCCAGAAAGCACTTGAATTCTTAGAAATATATAAACAGTCAAACTGGCTTAGAAGAATCAGAAGCGGAAAAACAGAACTCAAATCCAAGATCTCGCCTTCCTCTAGCTCCATTTCATCTGGGAAAGAGTATTATAGTTACCTGGTTACCTCAGGATCCAATTGTTAGCCAGTGTCCATTCTATCCAGCTTGCCTTTTTCTACACTTGCAAACTGATCTGATTTACCTGGAAATGGTCATACTATACTTGGAACTTTTAGATATGTTCTATCCCCAAGCTTGGCCTGTTCCATGTTGCTGATTACTACTCTATGGGTAGATTGAAACTGCCCTCTTAGTTTAGGCTTAGCCGATCAGTAGTGTCTAAGGGAGGTGTAACTGAGCCCAAAGATGGTACTTTATGGGCAAACCCGAAGAAGTGAAAGGTGTAATGATTCATATCTGGCTTGGTTTGGACTCCAGTTTGATGATTTGGAAAACAGTGTCATGTCTGACTTCAATGAGCCCTTTTATCAATGTTCCTACTGACAAATCCATCTGACTGCGGATCAGAAAATTGTAGGTTCGACTCCTGCCTGGCCACCAAAATTGCCATTTGGCGTTCCATAGTCCAGTTTAGCGGCTGTCTGGGCCGGGGTTTCCCCCCTCCCCCGGTCTTCAATAGTTCTGTGATTGATAAAGCAATTTTTGCAATGGAGGGGATGAATTGGCCCAGGAAGCTTTGAAGCTGCTTATGGGTCCATGGAGCTTGCCACTCTAAAATGGCTTTCACTTTTCCCGGGTCCATCTCCACCTCCACATGAGGGGTGGAATAAGATGTGAGACCGCTTCATAATCAGGATTTGTGGCATCCTAAGCAGCTTTTGAAGAACAACTCTAAAAAGGATGCAATTGGAGACAAGGACTTAAGTGAAATTCAGCTTACTCCTGGGTCTTTTCTATGATTGTGCAAGATGCGCTTAATTATTGTCATGTTTATTCGCACTTAGAAGCAGTTAGCAAAAGCCACAGAAAACAGAAGAGCTTGTATATGAAGCAGTCCTTCCCACACTTCCCTTATAAATCCTTCCCTTTCTTCTGGAGTTGATAGATGCAGCGACATATAAGATTTCAGCTCCTTCCAGCTTTCATTGAAGCTTTCCATGGTATTGCCACCACCACGCTGCCTTGAACAGATTAAAACAGCTACCTACTCATTAGAAAACAATGTAACCCATTTCGTAATGGTGCTGAAAGGACATATTCTGACACTAACTGGAAAATAACAACAGCAACTAGCTGTAATGGGTTATGGAGATGGGCTATTACTGTAGATCTGGAGATCACTAGAAACTTGCTCTTGCTCCAGAAGGGGGAGATGAAAATAAAACTACGCTCAGTAAGTCATTAAAAAGAGATTGGCACATTTCCCTCACTTTTTGTTTCCAGGCTCAATCATTTAACTAAATGAAGTGTGAAATAGTGCTGCCTAAATCATTAGACAATGCCAAGGCCCTTCCCTCCAATATCTCCAGAGGCTCAGTACTTTTTTCTTCATGCCTGGCTCCCTAGCAAAATGATTCTGGAAGTGCTGATGCTCAGATGAAGTTGGCTGACCCTGAAGATTGTGGATTTTTTTCTAAGCTTTCTGTTTATTCCTTCCAAACCAGCAATTGCTATCAATATGTCATCCGCTATATATCTGGATGGTGATTATGACAGCCATTCAGTTGAGGTGTCCTAACCAAAGCCAGATTCCTCCACTGGACTATTCTTTTCCCTTCCATTTTAGAGAAATTTTGATGTTTTTATCAAAGAGCAGGAAACAGATTTCAGAGGCAGAAAGCAATGTGACCAGGTTGTTGGAGAGGGGTGGCTCCTGTATGTTCAAACTGATTTTTCCACCACATTGTAGAATAGGGGTGTCAAACTCGATTTCATGTAGGGCCGCATCAGGGTTGTGTTTGACCTCAGGGGGCTGGGGTGGGCATGGCCAGAGTGGGCATGGCCAGCTCAATGTCACTTGTGTTAGGAGGGGGTTGTGGCAGCCCGAATGCTCTGCCAGCAAAAATGGGCTCCTGAGCTCCATTTCTGGCTGTGATAGCCTCCTGCAACCTTCTGCCAGTGAAAACAGAGCTCCGTTTTCACTGGCAGGCCAGACCGTCACTGTTTCCAGGGTGGCCCTGTGGGCCAGATCTAAGCACCCTGCAGGTCAGATCTGGCCCGCGGGCCTTGAGTTTGACACCCCTGTTGTAGAAGAATGTAATTTCAACCATTTCTAAGAGAACATAATAATGATAGTGGTTGTCACCTTAACACTGGTCATTAAGCACCAGTCCCAAAGGTGTTTTTTCAAGAGATGGTGAGGTCTAGTCATGAAAGCCATCTGTGTAACCTTGGGCCAATCATTTTCTGTTAGCCCAACATACCTCACAGGGAACACAGGAGGAAGAAGGATTAGGGACATTCACACTTTGAGCTATATATAAAAATAATAAAGGTGGTAAATAAATATGTAATATGACCTCACTCCTCGCTTTAATTTTTTAAAAAAAGTTGCGAAGATTACTCAGTTCTATCTTTATACAGATTCAGGAGAAAGAATCAAGGAAAACTGCTACCACTCTCCCTCACGTATGCCTGAGGCAATTTTATCATTCTCCCTAAAAGCTGGACTGAAGAAGCTTCTTGGAATAAGAAGCTAAACATCTTCAAAGAAAAACCAGAAAGTCCTGGTTTCTAGCCTGATGTCTTAACCACTAGATCAAAGTGGCTTTTTTTTTTATCCTTAAACTAGCTTGGTGGCTCACGTATGGAAAAAGCCACATTTTCTGAATAAGGAGCCAATTCTGCTATCTCATCACTATGACAGTCAGGATTGTGTACTGGTTAAGGCATTGGACGTGGTCCAGTTTCGACTCCACCATCAACTATCAGGGCTCCTGGGAAATGTGAGGCTGATTGCTCTCACCTCAGAGGGTAATGGTGGTGAGAAAAGTCTATCACCGTGATGTCTCCCTTGGACATCACCTCCTCCAGATACCTCCTCAGATGTCAGCTCGGGGGAGGATGGGCCCATTCCTAGCACATCTGGAGCTGAGTTGATTGATGGCTCTGAACAGCCATCCAGAAGGGATTTGGAGGAGGCTTCAGCTGGGGAAAATTTGCAGTAGCAGATGGCCAGCGAAGAGTAAGAGGAACTGCCTTCTGCTCGTCATCCGAGAACATGTAGGGCAGAGAAAAAGCAGCAGCAGAGAAGGTCAGCCAGACTACTCGAGAGGAGAGGGCCCTGCCCATCTTGATGGGCTGCACCAGAAGCTGGCTATTTATCACAGTAGACAGGTGAAGGCATTCTAGTTGTTTCTTTGATCATCACGATTCCCGCTTCACTCTTGATTGACACCATGTTTGGGATTTTGCTTTGGAGACTCTGAACTTTACTTGCCCCATGAGCTCTCTTGTGTGTAGATTTAAGTTTTGCCTAGTGGATTTAAGTTTGACTGGTGGAGTTATTTTGTTTGAGCAATTTTCAGTTGCTTTGTGGACTATTGGGCCCTTGCTCTGTGGACTCTCCTTGAACTGCTCGTGGCTGGACTTGATTGGGACAGTTTTGGATTTTGGGTGAAGGGGATTGTTCAGGAATATTAATAAACTCACTAAACCACAGTTACATGTGTGAGTGAGCGGGAGGGGCATCACAATCACACACTTTTCAACTGCCAGTCCAGCCAGTATCTGACACAAAGGACACAGTCATCTCAGGCAGCAAATATCTCAGGCCAGACCAGTGTACATCATACATGTGGCATGAAGCACATATGATCTTGGTATATTATTATTTAAATAATAAAGTATCAGAAGGGAAATGGGCCTCTCATCTCAAACGAATTAAAGTGATTTTGCCACACTGATCTCCTTTTCTTTATAACAGATAGTGCTAAACGAAAGGCAACCTTTTATAAATAAAGGCCATACTATTATTATTTTATATATTGATATCCTGCCTTTATTGTTTTTATGAATAACTCATGGCAGGGAACATACCTAGTACTTCTTCCTCTTCCTATTTCCCCCACAAATATGCCCAACTCTGTGATATAAACAGAGTGGTTTGTACTACAAGAACATAGATCAAATTGCTAATTGGTTTCACATGCCACGGACACCAGCCTTTAATGTTCAGCTTCATTAAGCAGCAAACAGTGGCATTTGTTTTCTTCCTAATGATCCTCCGTATCTTCAAGAACACGGAAGCCAATCAAAGCACCCATTGGGGAGAAAAAATGGTTATTAGCCAATCCGTAAAGCACGGATGCTGCAGAACAACTCATTTCACTCCACCACCATTGACATTTCTTATGCCATTGTCATTCGTTGACATATCCATGAACTGATCTCTGCTGACATGGTTTGGCAATGTCATCCCTAAGACTGTAGGGTACTTTCCCATCTTGCAGCATGTACTTACAAAGCAGAAAGTTACAGAAAGACCTCAGCAGCAGAGTCCGTGTGTTGATTCCTGGTGCTGCCTGGACTATTTTCTGTAGTGTTCTTGGCAATGTTTGTGGAAGTGGTTTGCATTTGCCTCCTTCCCAGGACTGAGAGAGAGTGACTGGCTCATGCCTATGGTGGGACTAGAACTCATAGTCTGTTGGTTTCTAGCCTGGTACTTTAACCACAACCCCAAACCATCTCTGTCTCTGGAGAGCTCTACAGACCTTCTGAATCCCAACAGCTGAATACCACCTAGACCAGAGATTGTTTGTTTGCTTGTTTGTTTGTTCGTTTATCAACAAGTACAAGGAAACAAATAACAGTATAGACATAGACATGCAAACATGAAAAAATTTGGCACAAATAAAAGGAAATAAATAAGCAAAACATAGCCATAAACACATAGAATGATTACATATAAATGGGGACGGTAGGACGGGGACGGTAGGCACGCTGGTGCGCTTATGCACACCCCCTTAGGAACCTCTTAAAAAACATGAAAGGTCCATGGTAGACAGTTTAAGGTAAAAGGTTTGGGGATTAGAGAGACTAACAAAAGGATCAGGTAAAGTGTTCCAGACATTAACTACTCTATTGCACAAGTCATATTTCCTACAATCAAGATTAGAGCGAATTACATTGAGTTTGAATCTATTGATAGCCCTTGTGATATTGTGGTTGAAATTAAAGTACTCATTTATAGGTAGGACATTTTGGTAAATAATTTTATGAACTAAGCTTAGGTCAGAACATAAGACGGCGTAGTTCGAGGCTATCGAAGCCTAAAATTTCAAGCCTGGTGGGATAGGGAATTTTATTTTGAGCAGAGGATTTGAGTAGTCTTCTAGTAAAATATCTCTGGACCCTCTCTAATGTATTGATGTCTGAAATACAGTGAGGGTTCCAGGCAGGTGAGCAGTATTCAAGTATAGGTCTGGCAAAAGTTTTATGTGCCCTGGTTTAAAATATAGCATTACCAGAGAGAAAACTTCGTAAAATAAAAGTTTCTCATCTTTAGCAACTTTTAAGATATATGGGCTTCAACTCCCAGAATTCCCCAGCCATCATTCACCATATCTTAAAGTTGCCAAGATTGTGAAACACAGAGCTATAGAACTCTGCTGCTTCCAATGCGCTAGGAATAGAATCCTCAGAATTGCACATATTAGGAACACAATAATCTTCATTGTGCACAATAATGTTTTGTGAAGGATGCAAGAACTTGTTCATTTCCAACTCTTTCCGTTGAAATGTACCCAAGGGAATGATTTGGGCATATTTATGACTGATGAATCCACTACCTACTTCAGTAAAACAATTGTGTCTCTTGTCGGGCACAAAGAATGTGAGATGGCTGCTGCTATCTCTGGATATCTGACAGCTGCTTATTTGGCTACAAAACAAGCAGATGGTTTTCAGAGCTGCCATATTCTTTAATGTCCGTAGCAGGCTACGGGCTAAAAACCGTCATGTATGCATTGGAGAATGGATCACCATGATCAGAATTAGCTGTGAGTAATATCTTCCTAAGGAACACAAAAGGTGTCCTAATACCTAAAAATGAGTCACAAGTTGAGAAAAATAAAAGGGAGACTTAGGTCAAAGAGGCGCCAGAGTCAGATAAAATACAATCTGACAACCAATTAAACATATATTACACATAAAAGGAGTAATAAGATTCGTGCATTACTCTACAACAATTGCAGCATAATTTATTTGCTGTTTATGGCTTAACTGTTGATTTATGAGGCAGCATTGGCTTATTTAATAAACCATGCCATAGTGCTATCTGTTCATCTTACAACCAAGTTTCTTTAAATGTAGTCAAGTTGGTTTCAAATATTAATTTTTTTGCATATGGAATTTGAAATTAGTTTTGATTTTGTGGCAACTTTTTATTTATATTTTAAAAAATTATCTTTTTTACTGACAATATAGTTCAGACTTTTTGGTTTCCTTAGACCTGTCATTATGAATGAGGAGCATAAACTAAGCAGTTACATCATGACTGTCCGCAGTGATGCAGTGAGATGACCGATGAGTGGACACTCCTGCTCAGCAAATGAGTTAATCCCTATGTTTTAAAACTTTCTGAAGAGTCGGCCTTCCCCAGGCAGCACCCTCCCAGGCCATTCCTCCAATAGAGTCTTTGGTTGCTTCCTTCCGATGCAGAAGTTGCATCTGAAGGACAGCAGGATGGATAGATCTCTGATGGTCCCTAGACAGCTTCTCAGTTCAACTCCATTCCACCAGCTCTGCCCAGCAGAGGGGGATTTCAAGTCTGCTGTTGAAGTCTCCTGAATCTCAGTAGATGAGTATACTCACTTGGAGAATGTGGAGTTATCTGTTCAGTCAGAATAACAGAGTTGGAAGGCACCTTGTAGAATCAAGATCATGTGAAGTGTTAATACCACTTTATAATGCCTTGGTAAGGCCACACTTGGAATACTGCATCCAGTTTTAGTCACTACAATGTAAAAAAGATGTTGAGACTCTAGAAAGAGTGCGGAGAAGAGCAATAAAGATGATTAGGGTACTTGAGGCTAAAACATATAAAGAACGGTTGCTGGAACTGTGTATGTCTAGTCTGATGAAAAGAAGGACTAGGGGTGACATGATAGCATGTTCCAATATCTCAGGGGCTGCCACAAAGAAGAGGGAGTCTAGCTATGCTCCAAAGAACCTGAGGGCAGGACAAGAAGCAATGGGTGGAAACTAATCAAAGAGAAAAGCAACCTAGAACTAAGGAGAAATTTTCTGATAGTAAGAACAATTAATCAGTGGAACAACTTGCCTCCAGAAGTTGTGAATGCTCCAACACTGGAAGTTTTTAAGAAAAGATTGGATAATCATTTGTCTGAAATGTTATAGGGTTTCCTGCCTAAGCAGGGAGCTGGACTAGAAGACCTCCAAGGTCCCTTCCAACTATTCTATTCTATTCTATTCTATTCTATTCTATTCTATTCTATTCTATTCTATTCTTTCTTTCTTTTTTTTTGCAATTTTTTATTTTTATTTTTTCCAACATAACACATAAAATACATTCTTTCGAGAGTGAAGTCTCAATCCGGTCATGAATAGGTACAATCGCTTACATTTTGAAAAAGCTCCATTCACAATTTTCCATTATATCTATAAACATAGAAAAAATTTTAGTCATAAAACTCTAATATCTTAATCAGAACCATTCTACTATATCATCACCAATTTAATTTCCAGGTACCTATTTAATTCATTATTATGCTCATTTATAAATTCAATTATCTCTGGTTCTTTTCCAAGCTCTCTTCATTACATCTTTTAACATCAATATTAAAACATTTAAAAAAAAGAAAAAAAATATTCTAATCTCTTAGTCTAATTATTTACCTTACAATTTTTAACCACACATCTTAATTTCAATTTAGATACAGCTGTATTTTTTATTCCAATTAATAAATCAAAATTCAGTCCATATTTCTTGATCTCTTGACCCCCTTCATCAGATTTTTAAACTTTAAAGCTTTACCAATTTACCTTTAATTTTACATATTTCATATTCTCAGATTTATCTCAAAATCCATATCCTCCTCCTTATCTCCTCCTATTATTGGCTAGTTTCCAGCATATTATTGTTTGGCTGATTAACAGCATATCCTCCTCCATACCTTCAGCTTTTGTTTGGCTGATTTCCAGCATACTTTATTTTGGCTGATTTCCAGCATAGTCACCTCCATACCTCCATGCCTTGTTGACTAATTTCCAACGTATTACATTTTGGCTGATTTCCAGCATAGTCATCTCCATACCTCCACCCCTTGTTGGCTAGTTTCCAACGTATTGTATTTTGGCTGATTTCCAGCATAGTCACCTCCAAACCCCCCAACTATTATTTGGCTGATTTCCAGCATGTTTTGTTTTGGCTGATTTCCAGCATATTCTCCTCCGAGTCTCCTTCTCTTATTTGGCTGGTGTTACCAGCATATTTTCCTCCACGCCTACATCTGTTGTTTTAGCTATTTCATTTTAACTAATTCACATATTACATAAATTGCTTTTTCAATACCACAATTTGACTCAGTATAAATTTTAACAGATATCTTCTCATATATTTTCTTCTGGGTTATAAATTCCCTTTAAGGTCATCTACTTCATGTTTATTTTACATCTCAAAATTCATTTAAGCATTTAGAGCATTTAGAAAAATCATATTCTCTTCAATCATTTATAGTCTTATTTCATAACCAAATATATATGTTAATGTAATCCAATTTAAAAGGAATGGAAGTAAGAGGTGGAAAAGAAAAGGAAAGGAAAACAAAAACAAAGAAGGAGAAAAGAGGGGAAGCAGAAATAGAGAAGTAAAGAAGAAAGTATCAAAAAGAGAAAGAAAATCAGAAATATAGCAAAGGGAAACAAAAAAAAAGATATAATACCTCATATCAATATTCTGACTTCAAATATACATTAAGCTTTACATTTCCATTTTAGTCAAGCTATATTATTTTTCTTATCTTGCAACCTACTATAAATCTTTTTCCAATCTGTCCAAAATTATTCTTTTTCAATTTCAATATTGTCAATGTTGAAAATTTTATAGAGTTTAATTCTTTTATATCATTCCATATATAATATCATCATCTCTTCTTTTAGTGCCATGCCTTTTTTTCTTTTCTTGCTGCGCTTGTTAATTCAGTTATAATTGTTTCATTTTGTTTCTTTTTTCTTTCCATTAATAAAGTTTCCAATAGACAGACTGAATATCCTCCAAAATCAAAGCTCCTTATTTGTTGCCAGAATAATCCAGTTAAAATAACAGTTTCTCTTCTGAGCGGCTAGCAAGCAATTACACTTTCACTTCTTCACAGTCTCCATTTTGTGTATTGCAAAGCTATCTGCTTGTCTTTTCCCTTTGTTTTAAAAAGTCCTGTTTATTGCCTCTTTCCTTTTTCTCTCTTTCAAGAATAATCCATTCTCATTTAAAAAAGAAAAGTTTTCAAAGTTTATAACTTTCCAAAAAAGCAATCATTCCAAATTAGCAATAAAGTCCAAAATCCTTTGGTGAGTCTTTCCCTTTTAAAAAAGTATTTTGCAAATCTTCTTGCCCCAATACATCGTAGCCGCTGATTAAGGCTGGGGCACACTTATCAATCTCCACAGTTTAAACGCTGTTCCCGCCTGGGTTTGGTCTTGCTTACCTGGCTTCCGAATGAGACCTCACTCTCATTTCCATTCTTCCTCCAGCACAGTGCTTTCTCCGGTTGGCCCAGGCTTCGAGGCAGTCGCCATGACTGCCGTTCCCCCGCCGTTGGCTCAGAGGGCTCCCTCCGGCCCCGAGGAACTTGCCCGATCCTCTCAGCCGTCCAAGTGGTCCCTCTCTCTTCCCCTGTCCCAGTAGGACAGGGTAGGTACGCAGACCTGCCGGCAGCAGTTCGCCAGTCGGGGTTTTCGCGGGGCTCATAAGAGCCCCGCCATTTCCCCGACTGAATCGTCCAGTGCCAACCGGAAGTTTCTATTCTATTTTATTCATCTAGTCCAACCGCCTGCTTAAGCAGGAGACTCTATACCATTTCTGACAGATGGCAGTCCAGTCTTTTCTTGAAAGCCTCAAGTGATAAAGCTCCCACAACTACTGAAGGCAAGCGGTTCCAGTGGTTGATGGTTCTGTCAGAAAATTTCTCCTTATTTCTAGGTTGAATCTCTCATTGATCAATTTCCATCCTTGTCTGGCCTTTGGGTGCTTTGGAAAATAGGTTTCCCCCTCCTCTTAGTGACAGCCTCTCAGATATTGGAATACTGTTATCATGTCTCCCCTGATCCTTCTCTTCACTGGACTAGCCATGCCCAGTTCCTGCAACCGTTCTTCATATGTTTTAATCTCCAGGCCCCTAATCTTGGTTGCTCTTCTCTGCACTCTTTCTAGAGTCTCAACATCTTTTTTTATAGTGTGGTGATCAAAACTGGATGCAGTATTCAGGTGCAGCCTTATTAAGGCTTTATAGAACAGTACCAGTATATCACATGATCCTGATTCTGTCCCTCTGTTAATGCAACCTAGGATTGCATTGGATTTTTTGGCTGCTGCCGCACACTGCTAGCTCTGGAAAGATACAAGGAAATTGTAATTAAGCAAAGGGAGTGTTAGAAAAGTTTTTAGTTTAGGTTGTAGAGGTCAATAAGATCTTGGAATGTCCCAGCAGCTACAATTAAGCCAGATTTCTTTTATCAAGAAAAACTTTGTTTATTTAAAATCAATAAACTATTTACATTTTAAATCACAGAACATTGTATCTTGGTCTTTATTTATTTCTGAGGTAAATGTGCCTAGACCATAATCCCTTCTCCTGTGTGTCTCCCTTGTGTCTCCCCTCTTTGTCTCCCAAGTGTCTCCTCAGTGTGTGTGGCTAAAGGGGATCATATTTATAGGGTGGCTAAGCCTCTCCCCCTTCAGTCCCTTAGACAAAATTGAGGGAAAGTATAAACAAAAACCATCCTTCCAGTATAGACAGTATGGTTCAGTGGCACTGTTTCAGATAATTATCTGACAGGGAGCTACAGTATATAGCTGTAAGCAGAGGTGGGATTCAAGTAATTTAACAACTGGTTCTCTGCCCTAATGATTTCTTCCAATAACCAGTTTGCCAAACTGCTCAGAAAGTTAACAACCGGTTGTCCCAAAGTGGTGCGAACTGGCTGAATCCCACTACTGGCTGTAAGCATCATGGGTTATGTGTTTCTCGAAGTGTCATCAATCCATAACAAAAAGGCAAATAAATGTGAATGATGTTAAGAAATCACAGCCTAATTACGCACGTTATCATGGCAGAGAAACAGAGAGGCAGTGTTCATCAAATAAATAATTCATTATAAATTATTTCTCCACTCCAAGCATTATTAGCATGATATACATTGATGAAGTCCTGATTTAGCTGCTTTTCTGAGAGATTATAATAATGTCAATTTCCATTATTTATGTCGTTGTTTCTCACACAAAGTCCAATTCGTGCCTTGTATAATGTCTTACAGGTGCAGTTACCCACCATTAATGATATTTGGCAAAGGCAAAAAGTCGAAATGGCAAAGAGCAGCTGGACAACTCAGTCAAATTGTTTGACTGCCTATTAAATTATCTCCCCATTTTAGATGCCTCTTTGGTCTGGCTGGTTCTTTTTTTATTATTATTATTCCGATTTTTATTGTTTGGTCCAAGTATAAAATATAAAGGAAAATAGAAGTAGGAAGTTAGGAGAAGGAAAAAGAAAGGGGGAAAGAAAATATGGGGTAAAAGGGAGGGGGAAGTATCACTGGATTATTTCATATTCTTTAACCTTAAAGGGAAAAAATACTTTTGTTTTCATCTATTTTAGAACACAACTTTTAAAAAAAAACATTTCTAAAATCAAAAAGTTCTAATACATCCTTTTTTAAAACTTCTTCTTAACATACAAACTTTAAAGTGCACTTTCAATTAGACCAATGAAGTTCCAACTAACTCTAATTAACTCGTTAAATTTAAATCACTCCCTCCAAGTTACCCTCATAAAATAAAATTTTTCTTCTGGTATACATCATTTTTAAAACTCTAAACTTTTCTTTAAGCCAATACATCTTTATATTTAACTTTCTCTTAACACAGATACTTTCTGATACACTTTCAGCAACATTTTACAAGCTTTAAGAATTACTTAAGCATTACATATCAAGGGAAAAAATGCATTTTCAGACCCACTTTACATTAAAACTTTCTTTCAATTATAAATGTCAGACCGATAAAAATCCATCCTAATGCCAATTGGCTCATTAAGTTTAAATCACTTCTTCCAGCTTTTCTTTATGAAATAAAACCTTTTTCTTCTCTGGAATGTTTATCAAATACTTACAAACTTCTCTTTTTCTCAAGGATTTCTCAATCTTGTTTTGTGTCCATGAAGAAAAAGTCCTATATTTGTCCTTTTGAAAGTTGCAGGTTTTCTTGGAACTCTTCTTTCAATTGTGTTGGGATTTAAACCACCGTAATAAAGATTGGTGTCACGTTTATATGCCAAAATTGCAATTGACTACTCTACATTGTTAGCTACTTGTGAAATTGCCTTTGTAGTTTGGTAACTTTCCACACATATTTGCCTCTCTGAAGTAGTTTGAGTGGTTTTCTTTTTTAACATCTTTGGAGCATAGCTGGTCTAATAAACTGTTGAATTTTATTTAAGGGTTTTTCAAATATATCACTAATAGTTTGCTCCTCCATCTTCTTAACTTCCTCTTTTGTCAAAGAGTAGCTTTTTTGTAAGTCACTAAAGAATTGTTGGCCAATCAGGAATCATAAAAATCAGAGAGTTGTAACCAGCAAAGTAGACCAACCTACAAATGACTAAAAATAATAAACTAGAACCACTTCTTTCTACTTCTCCATCGATTTTTATTTAAAGAAAGATAGTCCCCACTTCCTTACTTTAGCTTGCCTTTTAACAGCCTTCTTCCTTGTTGTTTAACAATGAAAAAAATCCCCAAAATGGCGCAGATCTTCACAAAGGAATAACAGACTATGGCAAAAGAGAGACTCTCTTAATTATAAAGATTAATAGTCCTTAAAAGTGATTAAGAAATCAAAGGATGTCCATTTGAAAAATAAATTCCAAAATGGTGGCTTCTTCAACAAGGAACTGGTTTCAGGCCCTGCTCCCCCCAGCTCTCGGCATGCAGGATGCTTCAAAGCAGAGCTCCTGAAGCTACCTGCAGACTGTTGCTGTATGGAGAATCTTGTCGGATGATTCTAGGATTCTTCCTAACTCTGGAGAGTCATAGAAACTAAAGCAGGTCTGTCAATGTGGCCTGTGGGCCGCATATGGCCCGCAGAAGACACAGCCATCCTGGCTCCGCAAAGGCAAAAAGGTTGCGATACGTCCAGTGGTGGAATGCTGCTAGTTTTACAACCAGTTTGGTGAGCTCACACTTTGCATGTGCATGTGTCTCAGACGCTTGCGTGCAGCGCTGAAAATGGAGCATTTAGAAGCTCAGCTGCATACCTTCCAAGTTAGCAACTTTAAATAGAACAGTGAGGGGGGGAATCAGCTGTGCCGCGTGATTGAGATGAGGTAAAAGCAGGAAATAAAGAACAGGATAGTGCAGAGGCGGGTAGGTGGGGCCAACTGATCGTCGGAGCTACAGGTTCGTCTGAACCAATACAAACTGGCTGAATACCACCTCTGGATACATCACAATCCAGCCTACAACATGACTGAGTTTGACACCCCTGAACCAGGGGTGAAATCCAGTAGGTTTTGACAGGTTCTGGAGAACCGGTAGTGGAAATTTTGAGTAGTTCAGAGAATTGGCAAATACCACCTCTGGCTGGCCCCAGAGTGAGGTGGGAATGGAGATTTTGCAGTATCCTTCCCCTGTCACACCCACAAACCATGCCCATCAAGCCACACCACACCCATCAAGCCATGCCCACCAGGCTGGAGAACTGGTAGTAAAAAAAAATTGAATGGCACCACTGCCCTGAACTAAAGGAATGCCAGTTCCTTCTCTTGGTAAATTGAAAAAGCAAAAGCCAGGGGAAACCCTTCAGGGATATTTCCCTGGGCATGTCGTTCAATTGCCCATCTTCACTGGAAGACCAGGTCTGACTGATTCTGAATGTCAGGCCAAGTGTGATAGACTGCTCATTAAACCCTAGAACCGGCTCCGGAATCACACATGATGATTTTCACATTTGGTCCACATTTTCATTTGTGGTTGTTTCTGAACCACAGTAAAATCCATGGGAAAACCATATTGCCAGTGAAAATGAATCTAGGGTTAGGGTTAGGTCTACTAGAAGTCATGACCAAAAACTAATACTAAGGATAGAGTCTTAGAGGTTTTCTAAAAAAAGGAACCATTACAGCTTTTTGTTTGGGATTGCTTGTCAACCACAGTAAAATCCATGGGAAAATCCATTTCCCAATGAAAATGAATTTAGGGTTAGGGTTAGGAGTCATGACCGAAAAGTTTTTCTGTTTGTTATTCTTAACCATTTTCTAAGGATAGAGGCGTTGACAGCTTTTCATTCGGTGTTCCTTCTGGACCACCGTAAAATACATTGGAAAATCCCATTGATGATCAAAATAAATTAGGGTTAGGGTTATGGTTATTGTTATGTCTATTTTCAGTCATGGCCAAAAACTAATGCTAGGAATAGATTCTTACCGTGTTTCCCTGAAAATAAGACGCTGTCTTATATTTTTTTGAAAACTTATTTCGGGGATGTCTTATTATTTTGGGGCACGTGGAGCAAGACAGGGCTCCTCTTGCCATTTTACCTGATTTCCAGCTCTGTCTCCCTAACCCTAACCAGAGGAAATGGCAGGGACCGGCTGCGCATGCGTTTAAATATTTTCGGGGAGGGCTTATTTTTGCGGAGGGCTTATTTTCGGGAGGGGGGCTTATTTTGGCACATGCGCTCAAAAGCCCAATTGGTCTCATTATCAGGGGATGTCTTATTTTCGGGGAAACAGGGTAGAGGTCTTTTAAGTACAGCACCATTGACAGCTTTTCGTTCAGAGTTTGTGGATCACAGTAAAATACAAGGGAATATCCCATCGCTAATGAAAATGAATCTAGGGTGACGGTTAGGCTTAGGCTTAGATCTACTTGGGGTCATGGCTGAAAAATTTGGTTAGGGATATATTCTATCCTTAGACATTTTCTAAGGATAGAGACCTTGAAAGTTGTTCATTCGTAGTCCTTGGTGAACCATAATAAAATACATTGTAAAATCCCATTGCCAATGAAAATTAATCTAGGGTATACTTTCAGCTCTCCTGATCACACAACAGAACAATATTGTCAACTTACCAGTTGCTGATTTACAGGCCATAGTAATTGTTTTATCATTGATATCCATTCTGTAGCTAAGGCTTTTTCCCGTTTCAGTAAATGGAGCAATTGACCATTAGGAGAAAGCCATTTGAAGCACTGGAGTACGAAAGTACTTCACAAAATATATTGAACTAAAAACTTCTTTATGTGGTGACCTTCTTGTTCCTTTCCTTCTCCACACTTCCAATTATCAACATTCCTTTTTAGTGTCTGGATTTATTTTTTTTTTTACTTAAAATGTGGGTTGATTTTTCTGGTATTTAATACCAGCCTAGTTCAATTATTTCTCAGCTTTATTACCACAAAGTAAACCGAAGTCTTGCAGGGAACATAATGAATTCACACTCAATTCAAACAAATCCAATTTAACATAATATTTTAAGAACGGCCTTATTTTAGAATATTTATAATGCACATGCTGAACATTCTTATTGTGTTCCACAAAAGCAAAAGGGAAAAGTCTTTTCCCAGCAGCTCAATCTTACATTTCAAATGAGAAATTGGATTCAGCTCTACTACTTTGCATACCATTATCACTCTAGCACAATAGTGCTTGAACCCTTAAGCTTCAGTGTCTAAGGATTTTTCAACTAAATGGATGGATGAATGGATGTGGGACTCTATGTGAAACTTTTGTACAGTTTGAATTTATAATTGTTGATATGTTGAGGATAAGAGATCTACAGTAGTGGCCAAAATTGTAGAAACCTTTTGGGAAAAGTACATTTTCTAAAACTAGCTAATAACACCACTTTTTTTTTTTTTTGCAGTAGTACCATAAAATTATATATCAATGGAAAGATAATTTAATCAAGAATGTAATGCAATAACTTTTATGATGGATTTGCTATTAGAATAGCAGTTACAATATAAAGAAGAAAAGTAAAACACGTAGAAAAAACGAGACATACAAAAATTATCACCATGTCAGTTAATACTTAGTTGGGTAACCTTTAGCATGAACTACAGCCTTACAACTCTTCCCATGGAGTGAACCAAGTCTTTTAGTTCTGCAGCTGTTATAATGTGAAACCAAGATTGAAGGATTGCTTCTATTAACTGGGTTTTATTGCTGGGTTGCTTGTGACTAACAAGTTTCTTTAGTCAGCACCATAGATGTTCAATTGGGTTAAGGTCTGAGTTATTCCCAGGCCATTCCAGCAGTGGAATAGAATTATCTTGAAACTCAAAAAAAAAAAAAAAAGTGGTGTTATTAGCCATCAAACCTCAAAAATACACCTTTCCCAAAATTTTGGCCACTACAGTATCTAGGGGTCAGAAACAAAGGACTGACAGATGCCATAGTGTCCATCATAGCTCTTAAATGCTACCTTCCCATCTTCAGGTAGCATAACAATTTAAGCAAAATTTAAGTGGTTGAAGTCATTCCAAGATTTATGAATTTTGGGAGATTTTTGAATGAAAGCACCAAAGCTCATGGAATGGCAATGTATTTGTCAGGATATTTCAGGTTTCTTTCTTAAGATCTTCTGAGGTTTTAATGTTTCTGCAAGGGATTCTGGAGAATTTTGGAAGGCTTAGTATAAACATATTCATATCTGTCTGAAAATAGCTATATTTGCTCAACGTATGATTTAAAAAGCCTCACACATGATCATCAACATGTAGCATGTCTTTGTATTCATGGAGTAAAGTATTCTGATATAATGTGAAATAAATTATTCTCAGGAAGAAAAGTATAGATACTGATTTAGGGTCCACCAACCAAAAAAATAGAATGTTTTCTTTCTCTGGTTTTAGAAGTTTTTGAAAAGTTTTTCCCATCTTGATTTCATAACATGCAAATCTGGGGGCTAAAGAGCCTGCCTCTTTTAGATTTTACTTTATGGATGTATTATTTTAATATTCTCCTTTGTTGTGTTATGGAATGCAAGAAGGTTTACATGGGCTGTTTTCTATGGGCTATTAGTGCCAGATAAAAAGATCATGACCTCCAGGGAATTTGTACTAATGACAAGATGTGGTTCGTTTGGTATGAGTGACCTTCAAGTAAATATGGAGAGAATTGAATGATTTACTGCCCAACATACAGTATCATTGATAAGTACTTCTGTATGTATCTCAGTATCTTATTTCTAACAACGACATGCTCTGAGTTTGGCACAGGAAGTACATCTAAATATAAACCATTTTAGAATGTCATATTTTCAGTTGTTCACCTTTACCATAAGAAAGTTAAAAAGCCTGCAGAATTGTAAGAAGTATCTAGTAAACTATCATTTAATAGATCTATCTATTGAGATCTAATTATATGATTGCCAACCGTAACATCGTAAAATATAGAATGTGTGGGGTGGGTGGGAGGATTGGTGTGTGTTTACCTGCCTGCCTGCCTTTGTGTCTGCGTGTATGAAGGCTTATCATCAGTGGTGGGATTCAAGTAATTTAACAACCCGTTCTCTGCCCTAATGATTTCTTCCAACAACCAGTTTGCCAAACTGCTCAGAAAGTTAAGAACCGGTTCTCCCGAACTGGTGCGAACTGGCTGAATCCCACCACTGTTTATCATCATCCCTTTTGTGCACCCTTTCTATTTCATTCTAATCAAAAATCCAGAGATATTTCACAAGAAGAGTCCTCCACTCCTCTGCTCGCAATAGAATACCTTATGCCACCAGACTTGAAATTCTGGGCTTAAAAAACTTAGAACTATGCCGCCTTCGGTATGACCTAAGCGTAGCTCATAAAATTATCTGCTACAGTGTCCTACCTGTCAATGACTACTTCAGCTTCAAACACAACAATACACGAGCATACACTAGATACAAGTTTAAAGTGAACTTCTCCAAACTCGATTGAAGAAAATATGACTTCAGCAACAGAGTGGTCAATGCCTGGAATGCGCTATCTAACTCTGTGGTTTCATCCCAAAACCCCAAAAATTTTAACCTAAGTCTGTCTACTGTTGACCTCACCCCATTCCTAAGTGGTCTGTAAGGGGCGTGCATAAGCGCACCAACATGCCTACCGTCCTAATGTCCCTTTTTATTCGTATCCATTTCATGTATTCATAATCATGCTTATACTTTTATCTGTTATCTTATATATGCTTGACAAATGAATAAAATGAATAAATAAATAAAATATATTAATATTATATATACTTGTCCCTTGTAGATGGTCCCTTTAAGCTTTACAGGTAAATATACATGATTTTTTCAGCATAGGTATCACTTCTGTATAAAACAAAAGCAAATACACTTTTCCAAAATGTTTCAGAAGGGAAACAGAACAACAGATATAGGAGTGATCCTGGCATCAGTTCATGCTATGAGAACATGAATGCCAGAGAGATGTGGAGTTTGAGGGTATCATTACGGGGAGGACACACATGTTGTCGCCTCTAGGAGAATGCAAAATTGTGACTCTCTGTGTTATTTATACTGCCATGAGGACATCAAACGTATTAAGATCCCAATGCTGAAACGAATGGCATTTTTTACAGTGAGTCTTGTTTATTCTAAATCTGTTCATGATGGTGATTTTGCTTGCTTACCTATTAGTAGATAAATGGGGCTTAGCAAAAGTAGCATGCATGTGCTTTATAACTTAGAATCCTTATGTCTCTCCCAATGTCTGGAATGCAACGCCTGTTGGATTTTATTAAAGAGGAACAGAGAGACATATAGAAGCAGGCTAAAGCCAAGATGGGAATACAAAATTGTAAATCAAAGTTGACTAGAACCAGATAAAAGGACCTGTGTTTGGCAAACAGATGGATGATTAGGAATTCTGCTGCATGGCATACATTTTTACTTGCGTTCACTGCTACTTGTAAATAATACCATAGGTTTACTCTCATGCAAACAAAATGAAATTATGTTGTGCTCCCTTAAAAGGAGTAAGTAAATGGAGGCATTTATAAAAAAATATGTTTGAATATCTTTGGATTTTCTGTATTTTGGTATTTTCTCTCCCTGCAACAACCTTGCCCTTGTAATCTGTGAGTGTCACTTGCAACGTGTGCTCTGTGGATAAATGTCACATCAAGTTACATGAACATAACATAGGATTGTTTCGAAAATTCTAAAGTCTGTCCTCCATCCAGGATAGGAGATGTATAAATTAATGTAGTGTGATTAGTCAATTCTCATGTTTAAAAATACATTTTAACCTTGTAGACTTAGAAGACTTCCTACTGGAAAAATCATAAGTTGGATTTTCTACTATATATTATATCTGAATGGATTTCCTTCAAATGAGTGATTATCTGGCTGCAAATTCCCCCCCCCCCCCCCGCATCAATTGCTAATTAGTGGGAATATAATATTGTCAAACTGAGCAAAAATGCTGCAAAATTAAGAACTGACGTAAGAGCAGGGGTAAAATCCAGCAGGTTCTGGAGAACCGGTAACGGAAATTTTGAGCAGTTTGGAGAACCAGCAAATACCACTTCTGGCTGGCCCCAGAGTGGGGTGGGAATGGAGATTTTGCAATAATCTTCCCCCAGGAGTGGGGAGGGAATGGGGATTTTGCAGTATCCTTCCCCTGGAGTTGGGTGGAAATGGAGATTTTGCTGTATCCTTCCCCTGCCACACCCACCAAGCCACGCCCACCAAGCCACACCACACCCACCAAGCTACACCCACAGAACCAGTAGTAAAAAAAATTGGATTTCACCACTGCGTAAGAGACAATATGAAAAGTATGTGATTAGAAATCAAATCTAATCCTATTTTATCCTATACTGTATTGTATTGATCTAGAAAAGAAAAAAAAACAACCTTCCGTTTCCAATTCTCAGAGATTACCTTGAGAAACTCCCGCCATTTTCTTGTGAAGTTTTTCAGAAGTGGTTTGCCATTGTCTCCTTCCTAGGCTGAGAGAACCACTGTGTCCCTTCCCAGACAAGTTGCAATCTGATTTTTGCTCCTCCAAATCTTCATGGCTAAGTTGTTGGTTTTTTCTTGTCACCAGCATCTCTGTACACTGTTGTTTATATAAGCATTTACATTCAAGGTTTAGCCCTGCTGAGTGTTGTGTGGATAGACATGTAAGGCCACAATAGCCATCATCAATTTGAACGTTCATCTTGTTTATTGCTCTGAAATTAGATTGAAGGTGGAATAAGATCAAAGAAGCAGCCACATCCAGATATTACCCAGAGTAGAAACAGGAGACAAAGTGATGGGAAAGATGGAATGAAGAATTTAGTCTTATGTTACAAAGGACCATTTTTTCAAATGTTGGAACTTGAGAATCCTGACACTGATATGAACCTTCTAGTTTCTCTGATCCCCATCCCAATATTCTGTGGTTTATTTGCTGAGAAAAGAAGAAGGCATTATTGGAAATAAGCAAATGAGCAGGAGATATAAATACTTTGAAAAGTACTCTTGGCTGTCTCAATCTTAAGCTTTTTCCATCAACTCTAAGCAAGGTTTCTATCTCCTTCCTTCCTTTCTTCCTTCCTTCCTTCCTTCCTTCCTTCCTTCCTTCCTTCCTTCCTTCCCTCCCTCCCTCCCTCCCTTCCTTCCTGCCTTCCTTTCCTTGACCAATCATTTCTCCCCCTTCTTCACATCTGTTTGGTTTCCTGTCCCCTTTCTCTTCCTTTTCCATTCCTACTGTACCTATCCTGTTCCCTTACTCCATCATCATTGTATTTTCTTTTTTATTGGTATTTCCCTGAAGCAGGGAGAGTAATGTGTTTGGGAATATTTGCACATTCCGTGTGTGCATAAGAGAGATTGATTGATATAAACAGAGGAGAGATCAATTAGTTTACAGGCAATTAATCATCAGTAATTATAAGGCTGTTCATGCTTCAGAAATGAAGTGGTGAAAGTGCTTCAAACCATGGCACCTCTCTGCTATTCATTAAAGCAACTTGAATTTTTTCAGCTTTCCAAGAGGTGAAAAGCCTGAAAAACAAATCCTGTTGCTTTAAGAGTTGCATTAATCTTAATGAATGGATTCTTTAAATCGTAAACTAGATTCTGGATGTACGATCATTCCTAGTAATTATAAATTCTGCTAATATTTACTTTCTGTCTAAGCCCTGTCCTATTTTGGACAACAGTTTTTGACAGATAGCTGTGGACATATTCATGTCTGCATATATGTTTGCCACATGCACAAATGGAGAGTCTTAATGTAATGTATGTGGAAATGAAAGGAGAGCTACAGACTAAACTACCATCATGCCAAGATATCTCAGCCTACAGTAGAAAAAGGGAAATGGAAAATGTTTCAGGAGGACTTTCCCTAATGTTCTGGAAAGTAAAAATAAAGGAGGGGACAAATGCAATCAAGACTGGCAAGATTCTGTTACTGTAACCTTACAATAAAAGTAGTCTTTCTACTCATGGTTTGTGCTTCTTGGCTGGACTACTTTAAAGAGGTGATACTTGATATATGTCATTTATTGCTTTAATCGGTTTTTTTTTTAAGTCAGCAAATATCAATTTTCCATCAGCAAAATAATAGTCATCCAAACCAGAATATTTTATTATTTAATTTGTTTACTATCCATCTCACCATGAAGTGACTCTGGGCTGCTTACAATGTTAAAAACATTAAACACACCCACCCATATATATACACATACCAATCAGTGGTGAAATCCAATTTTTTTTTACTACCGGTTCGGTGGGTGTGGCTTGGTGGGCATGGTGTGGCTTAGTGAGCGTGGCAGGGAAAGGATACTGCAAAATCCCCATTCCCTCCCCACTCCTGGGGGAAGGATATTGCAAAATCTCCATTCCCACCCCACTCCTGGGGCCAGCCAGAGGTGATATTTGCCGGTTCTCCAAACTGCTCAAAATTTCTGTTACCGGTTCTCCAGAACCTGTCAGAACCTGCTGGATTTCACCCCTGATACCGATACACATATACATACACACAACACAGAGCAAAAATATAAATTATGATCAAAAGATGGGAGGGAAGGCAGCGGAATGCACAGGGAAGGAGGTGTGTTCTGCTATTGATCCATCAACCATCTCCAGTGTGTTACTCCACCAAGCTAACTGGCAGACCTCCTCTCTCCAGGGAGAAGGAGGGCTTACCCATTGACTCCAGCCAGCCCTATCTTGCCAGCAGATAGGGTACTCCTTCATCATTCCCTCAGCCACCATCACCGTTAAGAGATTTCTAATTTCAGCCAAAGTTCCGTAGCAACCAATGCCTGATTGTCTGTTGGGTTTTGCCATCAGCCATTGAGCACAAGGACCGCAGGGAGGCAGGGAAAGAGGGCAGAGATCCCTTCTGCCATTAAATCTGTGGGTTTCTGGGAAATGTAGTTGACAGGTACAGTGGCATTGATGTGGCCACAACTTTGCCAAATTTCATTCCACCAGATTCATGGGTTCGGTCATTCTGTGAGTTAATCCATTAAAAATACCTTGGTCTTTATATGCACATAGACGCACGCACATTGTCATGGCTTCCTCAAAAATCCTGTTTATCGGGTACATCATATCGGCACGGTCAGAGGTGAAACCAACACTGAATAATTCCCGTGTCTTTGGTATAATTAAAGAATAGATACTGTCCACCCCCCTTGTGTCACGGGTCACGTTAGCCAACCAAGCTGAATGAAATGAACTTCTCAGCACTCCCTCCTGCCGTTGCTAGGGCACCCTGATATGGCCTTGCTTCTCAGGAGCCTTATCTTTGTTATGTCTGGCACATTGGAGGAAAACATTGAAACAAAGCAAGGAAAACATGGCTTTAGCTAGAGTCATTTTGAGAGTTCACACACACGCACACTCCTAGATACATATACTCAACCATTTAACAACTCACACTTTAAATTTGTGTACCAAATAATTCACACAAAGAGTGATTTAAGAGGCAGCAAATGGAGACTTTTTGGAAACTCTTGAAAAAAATCTTGTGGGTGGTTCACACTCTTTGTGACAACTAGGCTAACTTTTAGAATAACCACTTAAGTCTTGCATACCAGGCTTGTGGTATACACATACCAATATCAACCTGTGCTTATTAACCATATTTCAGTAATAATACTTGACCTAGGGCTGGATGGAAGAGTGATGGGAAACAGAAAGGGACAACTACATAAAAGAATAGATGGAAGGTTGAGAGTTAATACAGGATTTTATTTTACCTTAATATTGCTCTCCCAAAAGAAGAGAAATTACATCTAGGACTGGTAGATTCATTGCATTCTGGTGGCAAGTGAGAGCAGAAACAAATAGATCTAGTCTGATTAAAAAATACCTCTAGTCGTATATCATGAGCTACAGTTCAGAATCAAAGAGGAGTGTTTTTCAAAGTTTCACAGGAGAAATATTTCCCAAAGAATAAACATATATTAGCTCAGATCTGCAGCTGTGGTCTCCCACCCATCCACTTCTTCTCTGTAGCAATGACATTATTCAGACCAAAGGAAGCAAACTAGGTAATTTATTTTCTAAGACAGGGAGACAGAGTTGGGTGCAGGGAGGCTACAAGAAAACCTCTGCTGTTTTGGTAATCTGAGAAATGGATTCAGAAGGGATAACAGTTTAAAACAAACCAGGTCTGTAGTTCATAATTAGTTGCATTAGCAAGTTCTTTGGAACTTGCCCCAAAATGACAGTGAGCCAAAAAGAAACAAGCCAGTAGCTCCTATTCAGTCCTTCTTGACATCCTCAGAAATAAATATGCATAGAAAAATACATTTGCTGAATTATTACTTCAAGGATGTATTCTTACTTCAAGAGCTTGTGTTTATGACACACTGGGATTGGGCCAGCAAGGGTTGGTTGTAGGAATTCCAAAAACAGTGATCAAATGACCCAACAAATCCTGAGGAGATTAAATTGTAAATAGCCTTTGTTATTGTTGTTAGTTGTGAGGTCATGTCCGACCCATCACGACCCCATGGACAACATTCCTCCAGGCTTTCCTGTCCCCTACCATCCACTGGAGTCCATTTAAGTTCATGCCTACTGCTTCAGTAACTCCATCCAGCCACCTCATTCTCTGTCGTCCCTTTCTTCTTTGCCCTCAATCTTTCCTAAATAAATAAAATAAATATTTATTTATTTTATTTTAAATATATTTATTTATTTATGTAAATAAATAAATTTACAGGGACCGCCTTCTGCCGCCGATAGCCTCCCACCGGCCAGTTCGCTCCCACAGAGAGGGACTCCTCAGGGTGCCGTCAGCCAGGCAATGTCGGCTGGCGACTCCCAGAGGAAGGGCCTTCTCTGTGGCAGCACCTGCCCTCTGGAACGACCTGCCCCTGGAGATACATAGGATACCAGATCTCCAGCTTTTTGCCGTGCCCTCAAAACTTTTCTATTTCATCAAACTGGGCTGGCGTAACCCCCCCCCCCCTTTTAGATATTTTTAATTGTAAATGGATTTTAGTCGGGAGTTTTTAAATTTTGGGCCAAAATTTGTTTAATTCTTTTAAAATTTTAAATTTTGTATTGGGATGTTTTTTATTCTCGGCTGTGCACCGCCCTGAGTCCAGCAGGAGAAGGGCGATATAAAAATTTAATAAAATAAAATAAAATAAATAAATAAATAAACAGCCTTACACAGAGTTAAAGTAACCCCCATCAATCAACCATATTATGGGAAGCAGTGACTGTGAGATTAAGCAACTCTCAATTCAAGTGTTTAATCCAACTTTCATCCAGTTTTTTTAGATAAAATCCTAAAGAGACCCTGCAAAAATTGAGTTTCTCTAGGCAACTCATCATTATAATATAGGTAGTCTTCAACCTATAACCACAATTGAGCCCAAAATTTCTGTTGTTAAATGAGACATTTAGGTTAAGTGAATTTTGCCTCAATTTACGACCTTTCTTGCCACAGTTATTAAGTGAATCACTGCAGTTGATTAGTAGTAACCCAGTTGTTAAATGAATTTGGCTTCCCCATTGACTTTGCTTGTCAGAAGGTCGCAAAAAGTGATCACATGACCTTGGGACACAGCAATGGTCATAAATATGAACCAGATGCCAAGTGTTTGAATTTTGATCACATGACCCTGGGAATGCTGCCGTAACTGTAAAAAATGGTCATAAGTCACTTTTTTCAGTGTCATTGTAACTTTGAAAGGTCACTAAACCACCTGTTGTAAGTCAAGGACTACCTCTATTCCAGTTTTCACTTCTCCCCTATGGCCACATGGAGTGTAGATAAATGAACATTAAGTGGCCATGAGATAGGTAAACCAACCCTCCCAACAAGAAATTTGCAGGAAGGTCAATTCCAATTCCATCTCATTTTTTTCTGTTTCTCCATATACCCCAAGGGTGGGTTTCACTTACTTTTATCACTGGTTCGCCGTGTGCACGCTCGCTTCGCGCATGCACACGTTGTCCACAAATGCGCCCAGCCTTCTGTGCAGGTCCTACTGGTTCGCCCGAACTTGCTGAATACCATCACTGATATACCCCACTCCCCATTTCACTGACTTGTGGGGAAATAGAAGAGAGAAGTGGGGCAGAAGCAACTTCTTTCCAGCGTCTTTCAAGGCAGCTGGGAGGACTGCAAACATGGTACCTGATGAACACTCCCTGATCCAATGCTGCTGCTAGACCAGGACTGTCAAACTCACGGCCCATAGGCCGGATCCTGTCCACTTTAGTGGAGTGCTATTCCAGCATAGCAAGTCTTTTATGGATTAAAAATAAATCAATTCAACAACTACCTATCTTCATGGGCAAAGTATCCTACTATATGAGACACATTGGTGTTTTCCTGATGTAGGTATTGCTGGATTTAAAAAAAAAAATAAGGCCACCTTTCCTACTTGTCTATTCCTACTTAACAGATAAATGTCCTTCTTTTATATAAGCACTTCTTCCCAATATAATCTGTTTTTGAACGGTGTTACTACCGTTTGTACCCAATGCTAAACATGCTTTTTGGCCATGTTTATGGGTGTGGTTTTTTTTTTTTCAATTAAAGGTGAATGTTAGCAAGTTAGCAAATGTAGAGAAAAGTAAAGTCCTACAGTTAGACAAGAAAAACCAAAAGTACACATATAGACTGGGTGAAACCAGTCTTAATAGCAGTAACCGTGAGAGGGATCTTGCGAACCGGTAGTAAAGGTAAGTAGAACCCAGCCCTGGACCAGGGGAGACATGATAGTAGTCTTCCAATATTTGAGGGGCTGCCACAGAGAGGAGGGAGGTCAAGCTATTTTCCAAAGCACCTGAAGGCCAGACAAGGAATAATGGATGGAAACTGAAGAAGGAGAGATTCAACTGGAAATAAGGAGGAATTTTCTGACAATGAGAACAATTAACCAATGGAACAGCTTGCCTTCGGAAGTTGTGGGAGCTTCATCACTGGAAGCTTTCAAGAGGAGACTCGACTGCCATCTGTCAGAAATGGTGTAGGTAGGAGCTCTCCTACTTTGGTTGAGGGTTGGACTAGATGATCTACATGGTCCCTTCCAACTCTGTTAATCTGATTCTGTAAATTCCATTGGATGCTCTTAGTAATTAGTCCATTGGGAGCGAGATCTCCAAATTTGGATCCGTTATTGTTTTTATATCCCTAGCTTTTGCTATATACATTATCCCTGTGCTGGTTGTGAAAGGTGCTTCTTGTATGTGAGCTTCATGAAATACAAACTGATCATTTTTTAACAAAGCTGTGCAGGTCTGTGGGCAGGCTGCAGCCCTCAAGGTGCCTCCTGAGGTTTTATCATGATGATGACAGTAATCCATCATCACTGGCTCTTTTTAGTGCCTTGGGAATGTCTGCTTCAACACATAGTAGAAAATTGCTCCAGGTTGTTGTTGCTCCTTGCAGAGAAGCCATGTATTTTCAAGGTGCACTCTCAGACCCAGCCATCACTTCCTTCCATCTTGATCTTTAATCCCAGTGAAGCCACACCTGCCTCAAACACATTCTGAGATATTCCAAGGAGCCAAGCAAGATTTCAGCATCCGAGGATCCATCTGTAGCAGGAATGGCAGGGGAAAAAAAGTAACACGAGCGGTATTAATGTGATTAGTGACTGAAATATGCTAACTATGAATGACATTTTCTAATATTTATGGCAGGAATATTTCTGGAAAGGACATTAGTGGGAGGAACAACTTTTACTGAGCAGCAGTGGTGACAATTACGATAATATTGATGGTTATGATTATGAGGAGGAGTAAATGATGATGATCCTATTTGCTAGCAGTTAGTGGCAGCTGCAATCTAATTCTAACCAAGAAGAAACAAGGATAGGTTTTACTCCACCAAATGTTCCCAATATCCCAATTTTCTTCCAAATTCTCCCCATTTGTTTGCATGTTATTCTCAGTCAAGTACAAATGCTGCCTTCACCCTTAACTGCCCGTTTAACTGCCTGTTCAGTTTAAGCTTTTCTTAAAAAAAAAAATTCCCAGTGCATTTTGAAACTAAATGGTGTTTGCAATTGCAAAATCTAGCTCCATACGGCCAGCTCGTATCTGTATATCTCAGTTGCCATAACAGAGAAGTTTCTTTTGGCTAACATGACTACATGCTTCGAGTAATAAAATCCCCTGGAGAGCAAGTGATAATATCTCTGGAGCTATCTGAGAACTTCCTCTACTTTGCCACGTCCCCCATTTCATGTCCTTATTTTATTCTTGACCTAAGCTATAGATCTACGTAGAAATTCTACCTATGGACTTAGGTTGCAAATTCGCTTGGGAGAAAATGTTGCTGAGCATGGTGTCACTACTTTTGAAATAAAGGAGGCTAGGATTGCATTATTTTTATTTATTTATTTATTTTATTTTGAGTTATATGCCGCTCTTCTCCGGAGACTCAGGGCGGCTTACAATGTGTTAAGCAATAGCCTTCATACTTTTGTATATTTTATACAAAGTCAGCTTATTGCCCCCACAAACCGGGTCCTCATTTTACCTACCTTAGAAAGGATGGAAGGCTGAGTCAACCTTGAGCCTGGTGAGAATTGAACTCGCAGTAATTGCAGGCAGCTGGAAGCTAAATACTACCTTTAACACAGCATTAGTCTGCTGCGCCACTCAGGCTCATTTTATTATGAATGGTAATGTTCTTGTTTGTCTGGTTTATTTTCCATATATAATGTGAGGATTTTTTTTCTGAAACTGAAAGTAAAGTACTCTAGTTTCATGATCTACAACTTCTGGTTCTTTCGTACTTTCTTGTTCATAAAAATGTCTCTTTTACATTAAACAAAAAAAAAAAAAATAGAGCAGGACCCCAGGTGTGCAGCTTGTCTTTAAATAAAAGCTTCTGGATTTTATGACTAGCCTGATTCAGTTAGGAGTGCCTCTCAATGGACAGAATTGTCTGTAGGGAGCATGACCTTAGAACGATCATCCTGTTGCTATAAGGCCAATTCCTTAAATCAATTTCCTTCTTACAAAGGAAGTTGTAAGTGCTTTGGTAGTCATGAATTGGATCCCAGACACAGAAGCTACAAAAACCAAAATTCCTCAAAATTTCTCTCTCTGCCTGCCTGTCTCTGTCTGTCTGTGTGTATGTGTGTGTGTGTGTGTGTGTCCCTCTCCCAGTCTCTGCCTCTGTCTCTTTCTCTCTGTCTCTCTCTGTCTC